>OX328132.1:31538815-32031501 GCA_946811695.1 Gonocerus acuteangulatus | reverse complement strand
AAATAAGTTTTGACTTACTAAAAAAAAAAGAAAAAGAAAAACCATTTTACTTTTATATCTATTCATATATTTTTAGTCAAGTAGTTTTAATTTAATTTTAATATGTTTTATTTCTTTTCATTTTAAATAGTTACTGCTGGAAATCAAGAGATTCCAGATGATATTCAAAAATTGCACACATTGACAAAGCAATTAGAGCAAAATCAGACCCATATAATTACCGAACTGCAACAAGTTGCTCAGAACCTGACAGACTTCTCTAATATGGTATGTATTGACTACTGGTTCTCTTTGTTTGTTGCATACACCACTTAAATCATATTAAATGAACATGCCCGCCTCACAGATTATCTGTTCTAAAAACTTTCACAAGGTTCAAGTATTTCCCTGAGTAGGTAACCAGCATCGGTAATTGGCCTACCAGGCAGACCTTTTTGTAAAAAAAGGAAGGGGCTTTCAATGAATAAGGAGGTTAGGGTTGGCCTTACGGGAAAGTCAGGTTCCCAGCTCGGAAAGAGTAAAAAATGTAAGGTTCTTGAATTAAAAGTAAATATATACACTTATCTTGTACATACTGTTTTAGCAGCTCAGTAGTGGCCCTGCAGTGATGCAGATTGATCTGCAGCAGCCTAATCATCGAAACAGGGTTCCTGCCCCAGTGGGTTTCCCATGGGAAGTTTGGGCTGGCTGGCTTCCCAGGTTTTGTGGACATGAGATCTTGATGGCCTCCACCTTCCAGCCTAGAAACTGGCCTTCTTTCTCCACTTCCCACAATACCGTCTGGGTCCTTTCCTCAGAAGATTTCGGATCTACCATGGGGTCCTTAGTTTTCTCAGTTGCCTCCTCTCCCTTGCTGACTTCCAGGGTAGGATTGGTCACCCACTATCTATCCCCTTAACACAGGCTGCCAGTTCAGTATGGTTGAACTGGTACTGACATAGCACCAAGGTTCATCAAAGCACACAAGCCCCACCTGTGTTCAGGATCATCACCAAGGTACGAACCAAGGTTGTGGCCTATCACTTGTGCTTGAGTCTATTTAAGTCCGAGTTTCATTGCCTCCTTTTTATTCTTTTTATTGGGATTGAGTTATTTGAACATTACAGGTGTTGGGTATATTTGTGAATATTTGTGAATTCCAAAATCATCCATAAAATTGTTAATGTGCAGTCCTCTCATAGTTCAAACATTATTGTCATATGTTGTGTTTTACGAATTTCAATCGCAGTGACTTTATTGAGAGAAATACATTAAATATTCATTATGTTGATCTAGATTAACTAAATGTACTCAGGTACAAGCCCACTTATAACAACCTCTATGTATAAGCATTGATTTTAAAAAGATTAATAAGGTTATTATGATACTCTTACAATTACTTAGAGTATGATTGCTGCATGTGGTGAAATTTATCAGAAGTTTTTTTTTTTTTTAATCGTTTTGAAGTGTGTATTTAACTGTGGGAGGTCGTGGGCACCCATTATAAATTCTTTATTCTTGTTTTAAAATACCCATAATATAACTGCTAGTTAAAAAAGACACATCTAGAAGAGAGACTCTGCCAGAAAAAGATAGAATATGTATTCTTGAAGAGCCCAGGCAAAGATGAAATATATAGTGATTAATCATTTTATTTTTAAGAATTGGAGATAATAATAAGTGCGTTGTACTTTTGCAAGAAGACACGCAGTCTTTGTGTAATATTCTTGATGCTCTACTAGTCATTATGGTAGTTATACATATTACAACAAAAAGTAATTCTGCTAGACAGTAGAGGAAAATGTATGAAAATGGGCACAGGTGTAAATATGGGCAACCCTCAATAGTGGCTATGGAAATTATTGATGACTGCTGGTGGTGAGTACGAAATATGGTGCCATTTGTTGGTGAATTTTTCAAAATGAAAGTAACATTAAATCAAAAACAAAAGAGGGTCCCCATATTTAACCTTTTACTCTTTTAAATGTAATCAAATAATGGATATTAATCTACTATTTTCAGGAAAACAAAGCATGAAATGAGTTGTTTTTTAATCTTTTCACTATCCTGTGCCCTTAAAGGCTTTAATTGTCTTAAAAAAGAATTAGTTTTATGGGGAGCATTTATGTTGCAATAAAAGTATATTTAATAGTCACTGTTAATTATATTTAATCACTATTTATTTTTTCTTTCCAGATACGAGGCATAGAATCAGGCCTTTCTAGTGTAAAGAAAAAGTTAAATGATTCTCCAGATTTAGTATCCATCCCAAAAAAACTTCAAGAGCTTATTCACACTCTTGCAAATATTGGTGGACAGTTGACAGATTTCAATATTACTACTATGAGGGTCTCTAATGAACAGAAGAAGATCAGTGATCAAATTGATAGCATTAATAAAAATCTTTCCTTTTATAATGTATGTTAATTTTCACATTTTTATTTTTAGAATTTGAGAAATTTAAAAATTGTCTGAATAATTATCATAAAACATAAGAAAATGAATTATATGAGATGTTTAACTGTCTAAGATGACATTTAGTACTCCTACTCATGATAGTGATATTTATGTTTCTTTTAATTTAATTTTCTTTATTAAAATACTTATGAAACATGTTTCAAAACATAAAAAATAAGAAGGATATTTTAGTAGTTAAAATGGGGTCTCCCCATGGTCTAATGCCTTAGATTCTCTAGCAGGAGATGGTGGGTTCGAGTCCCACCGGTGCACACTGGGCAAAAATCCACTTTTAGGGCGACAAAATTATTTTTTTGTGTTTTTCAATATTTTTGAGGTCACTGAGATAGGGAAAAATATTTTAAAAAATCTTTGATCCATAGTTTTTAGTATATCCAACAAACAAATGTTGCAGACACACAAATTGTTTGATATAATAGATAAAAATTGGGAAAACATTTTGTAAATCTATGGAACATTTAAGTAGTACCTTTTTGCATCTATTATTTACATAAACATAATACATATATTCATAAAAAATAATACATAGGCTATTATTCAAAAATAAATAACAAAAATAGACTAACAACTTGAAGAAAAAAGTAATTGTACTGACTTTTTTTTTTTTTTTTTTTTTTTTTTAATAATAACAAATATATACAATTATATTATACACTAAAAAGGAATTATCCATCAATCATCGTCTGATTCCATACTGCTACATCCTTCAGCATTTTCTTTTGACGAGTCAGTATCGTCTGCCTCATTTTCTAATGACAGTTCTTCAAGTGGATCATGTGGTAAATTACACTTCAATAGGCTAATTACATATACATCGGTAACATGAAATTTAAATAATCATGTATAGTTTCTGTTCTAAAAATTGAAAAGTAATTACAAGAACAAAACTGCCATAAACACTGGAAAAATATTCCCTTTCTTAGAGTCCGATTAATATTCCCTTCCGCGCCCGTTAATGATCCAAGAAAGTAAATATTTACATTTTACCTTAATCCTACTAATACTAGACAGTATTTAGTAAGTGATTTGTAAAATATTTGTTTGAATTTTGTCCACCTAAAATGTGATTTTCGCCCACTGTGCGCCGCGGATTCTTCAGCTTCTATGTGACTGCCTAAACTAAATTTAAATTTGCATTAAAAGAGGGACGAAGGGGGAGCTGAAAGTCTCAAGACAGTAAAGTAGAAGCTTAAGGCTTATCGAAAAAAAATATTTGGAAGTGGAACTTTTTTTTAAACCTTACTCAAACTTGAGTAATCAACAAAATATGAACAATCTAGTAATAATTTCATTAATATATTTTTTTCTTTGATATGCCTTTCTGTTATTAGATATATATTATGTATTTATGAAGAACATACTACTAGGTAACAAATCCATTGTGAAAAGAATTTATAAAATTTGCACACAATTTTTAAAACACAACTTAAAAGGACCATAGTTGGAACAAGACTAAACAGAGGAAGTGGAAGAGACTTGCAATGGTTGCCTTCCTTATTGTTTTTAACAGGTTTGGGTTAAAATAGATACAAAATATTGTTCTGTTTTTAATGAATAGAAGACTTGAGAACGTTTTGACACGTAAATTGACTTTCTACGACGACATCACATTTTCGACTTTTGTCGCCGTAAAATAGTCGTTTTGCCCAGTGTGTAAATTATAATGTCATTCAGTCATTTGTATTGGTTATTACTGGGATGTTTTATGATTATTTTATGCACAATAGAACAGTATTTAGTTTTTGCCTAGTTATTTTTGTATAAATTTATGTACACTTGTATTTTTAGATACTGCAAGAAGAACTCCAAGATGTTAAAAATGATTCCTACAGAAAAACTGTTCAATCAAGTGAAAACAAAAGTGAAGCTCTTCTTCAGACTGTATTAGATTATATTACACCTAATATTTCTTCTCTGAATCTTACAGTCTGGAAGAAAATTGATGAGATCGTTAATAGTCAGAGAGAATCTCAGGTAAAATTTTTTTTATTCTATAATTTGTAGGCCTATAATAATCTCCTCCTGTTCCCTGTTGCAAATGGATACCAATGCTCATGAAATACATTTAATGATTTCTAAAGAAATTTATGTAATTGTGTTCAATACTTCTAGCCATGTCCACTTTCATACAAGAATAACTAATTATGATCTACTTAATTAGTTTAAATGTACAGTGTTCTTAGTTTAATTGAACAATTTATTTTGAGATGGGGTCCTTGAAGGAGTTAAACTTTAATTAAAAAAAATAAATACAACCAACTCATAATCGGATGTATATGTTTAACCCTTATACGACAAAATACCAATATATTGGTGGTGAGTGGCTTTGGCCCAGACGACGAAATACCTATGTATCGGTGTTAGCATTTCAAGCCCACCATATTATTGAGTGACATGTGAGACACTTCTTGGTAGAAGATACATAGCTTCTTCAACTCCAGGAAGTGTCATTGAAGAGCATTCTAGGATTTCGAGGAAGACAGTGGGCCTTTTCCGAAGCATAAACAATTAAATTTGCTGTGGAAGCATCGATGTTTCAAGGGAAATAAGTTTTCTTTCAGTAGTAAAAATTTGGTACGTGTAAAGGTTCTTTCACTAATTAAAGAATATATATATTATTAATAAGTGAATACAAAAATCTATTAAAAAAAAACTTATTTTATGTAATTAATAATTTTAGTTTAAATTATTTGGAATTCATTTTTTCTTATTTCTTATGTAATAAATTCTAATTAAAAAAAAAGATAACTAGGCAATTTATAAATTGAAGAAAATAGGGAGAAACTAAATACATACTAAAAAGTAAATACTAAATACAGTTAGGAATAATGTAATAGCCTGGAATGTGGAGCGAGAATTGGAGCATTAAGTGGAGAGTCGGGGTGAAGGCAAGGCTGTCTGAGAGAGTGACAAGAACTCACGTAGTCCAGTCCGGAAAAAATTAATGTTATAAAAATAAGGACAACTACGGAAAAATATATATCATTTTTTTTTTTTTTACGGCGCATCGACATCGGGGCCATTAGAAAATTCCTGCCGCCATTGGGAATCGAACCCACCATCTCCCACATCAGAAACTAAGGCGTTAGCCACTAGACCATGGGGAGACCCTATTATATATCATGCTAGGGTGTTTATTAGGAATGGTAAATTCGTCAACTTATTTGTAAATTTGAACTCTATATTATACAAAGCTATAGAGTCTTCTCATTTTTATATCTTCTTTTTTTTTCTTTTCTTTTTTTACGGCGCATCAACTTCTAGACCTCTAGCGCCATGAACAGAATTATTAATTAGAAGGTAACTTTATTATTATAGGTGCTTAATATAAGCTGGGTGAGGGAAAAAATCCCACTATTCTGAAAGGATTTATTAATGTGTCATATTCCCTAGTGTTGTATTGTTGCAGGAATTCATCTTTTCAATTCAAAAGCAGGGTTATTTTCAGCCTAACCAAAGTGTTTATGCTCTTAATTGAGATAAGTGGAGTTTATAACAAATTATACAATTCTCTTCATATTTGCACCAGAAGCAGAGTGTGTATACAATCTGTTTCTTCTTATTATGGGCTGGCTGGTTGGCCTGATCTAATCCAATGTTATTGTTTGTTAGGATTGTCAAAGTAATCTGAATTCTCAACACAAATTACAATTATTTTAATAAACAAGAATTACTTATGTTTTAGAAACGTCAACCCTACATTCAGCTATATTTGTTTCTGTTTTTATGAAAAACTATGACACCTTCTAGGAATCATAGTTCTAGCTCTGAGTTTGTGTTTATGGTCGACTGAGGCACGCCCAATTCAGTCCAAAGTTTTCTGATGCTGTTACTAGAATCTCCTCTTGTGTCTGTCATTACAATTGCTTACTTCAATAATGTAATTTTGAAGCTGTCAATTTCTCTAAATTTTATAAACCAAGCCTGCCTAGCCATTATAGAAACTGAGTCTTAGTATCTCCATTTCATTTATATATCTATTGGCGTTTATGATGTTATTGCCTTTTTTTATTATATATATATCCATGATATTCCACTAAATCTGTTGTTTATACATGTGGGTTCTGAATTTTGTGTTTTCCTGCGTGTCTATCAAACATGCAAAAACTTTTGAATATACAAATGGTGAGTCTTATTTAGACGTTCAGTGAAAATGTAAAGGACCTGGGAGGCTACTTAATCTATGGTCTGAGAGTGGGGGTTTACTGGAATACAACATCTCACAATACTCTGCAAAATGTGTATTTCCCTCAAAATGTATCATCACAAAAGTTGCTTGTCTTGTTATAAGATTTTTGAAAGACTTTTTTTTTTCTATTTTTATTTCAGGAACGCAAAATCTACCTTGGTATCCAGATAGAACTACAGTTCTGTCATCATATTCTTATTTCAGAGTTGATAGATAAAAGGAAAGCCACCTGGCTTGTGAAGCTTGTAAAATTTGGTGGAATCCATAGTGAAATAGTATTTATATCACTATGTCCTTTAGGAGTTGTAATTTTGCTGACCAAAATCTAGTTGTTAAATTATGGCAGAAGTACCTGCTTTCATTATTCAACTATAGTAGTGATTATAACAGGTCACAATTTTAAAAAATCGAATGCTTTTTCTTTTTAACTTGTTTTGCTTTAACAATTTCTGTCTTATTTAGGAAACAATAAATAATTTTAAAGCTCACCTTGAGACAGCTCAAGAAGGAGAAGAAGATTTATGTAAAAAGGTTTTAAGCAATATTACAGAGAAGACTGATTCATTGCAAGCTGCTGTAAGTAATTGTGCTCACTATTATGTTGGCTTGAGAGTATAGTCTTATACTAACCCCCTTCAAAACCAATAGCACACCAGCTTGTGAGTGTGTTCAGGGGTAGGGGCCAATTTCTCGGGCCTAGAGTGAATTGATTTCCTGGGGTCTGAATTTCTTATAACCAGTTTTTTATTTGAGTCTTTCAACTTCACACTGACAGTTTTAACCCTTAATTAGTGGCATGCTTTTTCTTCAATAACTAATGGTGTTGTGTCCCCAGTGACACAAACTTTAAATTGATTTTTTTGGGTAAAGTAATTTAAATAAACAATAATATTTATTGAAATACAAAGGTTTCAATTGGCAAAGGTCGAATAAACAAATACATTCGGGTCAATATGACCCGACGCCACTAATTAAGGGTTAAAAACTTTTTACATTAAATGGGATCAATGTCTTCATCTTATGATACCTTATCTCAGGCTTGACATTACTGACCAAAAAAATGAATTGAATTTCTTCCAATATTACAAGAAAATGGTAAATTGTCTCATATTTAGAATTCCACTAAACTCTCCTAAAGAATATTAAGAAAATGTTCATGGAAAAAAGCTAACAGAGCTAAAATAATATTTCCAGTCCATTTTATAGGTTCTCAAATGGGGGTAAAACCAGATCCTCAGAACTTACTGCTGACTACCCTGCCTTTTTAGCATGGTTGAGCTGTTAAGTGTTTATTATCTATCCCTTAAGGCCCAACACACACACTCCCATTGCAAACCAGGTTGCAGTTGTGTTGTATGAGACCAAGTGGTGTTCTAACAGCCTTATAGTGTTAATCTTGAAAATAATTTAAAACCAAAGGCAGCTTTGGACTAATTTTATGTATTTTTATATATAATTTTATGTATACATAATTGTAAAATTAAATCCAAACTGAAACATTGCATATATTTTAAACATACTTAAATTTTATTATCTTAATTACATAGCTCATTTAAAAAAATAAAGAACTAAAAATTTACACCTTCATCATGTCATTACCTTAACAGGAGTGGAGCTATGACCATTTATATATTTAGTCGCATCAAGATTTTGACTACTTCTTGAAAACATTACATAGTCTTATTTTGGAAACCATTTGTGACATTAAACTGAAATTTGGTGTTTTTCTTAGTCTTTATGAAGGTAACCCATGTGCCAAATTACATCATAATCAGAGATGGTGACGGGAAAAATGCCTTTAAATCGTGTCGATTTGAGACAAAATGACCCCAACTTCTTCTTTGTCTGAGTCTGACATAGTAAGCTCACACATCTAAGCCAAGACCTTAAAAACAAACACGTACCACACTAAATAAACACTCCACTTTTACTGCCTCATAGGCGCAAGTGATTTACGACAAGCCCTTTTCACCCGTGTGCGGGCAGATGTTTTGTTTCAGTTGCAAACTGGTTTGCAACGGGATTTGCCGAACAGTCACACCGGGTGCGCTGGGCCTTAGTCTCTTGTCTGACTTTTAAAATAGAAATGGTTCAAAGGGAATTTATTTTGAAAAATGTTTTGTATTTCCTCCTCTCAAAAATACATAAATTTTAAATATTTGTATGTGTGCGTATGTTTGTTAATTATTTTTGATATATCCAGGTTGAAAATTGTAATCATGTCTCTGACCTAAAGATGGAACTTTTAAGGAATCTTACACATCAGGTCGCAACCTGTACATGCAAGGGAGGAAATTCAACAGAAGACTTGCAAGTCCTATCGTAAGTTTCATAAAATAATTTCATTTAATTTTAATTTTATATTGCAGATTTAGATTGAACTATATTATTATTCCAGAACACCATCTGAAGCAGTGACAACAAAGTAAGAAACATCTTAAAGAATGTTGAAACCACTTCACAAATAATCAATTGAAACAACTCTTATACATTTTTTTTTTTTTGTTTTCATAATTGTTCTTCCTATAATTTAGTCCAAGTGTGATGACTTTTTAATTTTGTTACTATCTGATGTTATCCAATTTTCATTGGTATTTTTAAAAAAAACTTTTTCAAATCATTGTTTTCTCTTTAATTCGTGTAATTTTAACAATGAGTATAGTTAAAAAATGAATAACCAATTCCTTTTATTTTTTTTTAATGTCTTACATTCGAGATAAATGTTTTTCATTGTATATTCTCTATCTACTTTTCCTTAAAAATTAAAAAAAAAATGTTGGTATTACAATCTAGTCCTAAATGTTAAAGAATTAGTTGCATAAGAAAAAACTTTGTTACTTTTTTGTGATAAATCTAGTTATATTGTGATATAATGTTTACAAGAAGTAAACCCTCTTTACCAACTGTAAATTTTATAAATAATTGAAATATAATTTAATTTCTTATATACATAGATATGAATTTATAAATCACTGATATAGATGTATTTATGAACTTAATGAAGATTGTTTCTACTTTTGGGAAAAGTTTTTAATTTTTATTTAATACATGTTTCTTGTATGTTTATAATTTGTTATCCTCTCTTCAATATTATTACTGAATTCTAGAACCTATAGCTCAATTTTTATGGTGCGATCTTGAGGTCTCTTGACCAGGAATGTCGTTTCAAGATCCATGGGTCATGAAGCTACCATTCATTCATCAAATATGTATACATATTGTAGTGAAATTTTATATATTCCAATAATTTAACAGTAAATAACTTTTGGTTGAAATATTTGTGCAAAGCAGCATTTTTGACACTTAAATGGTTCTAATGCACCTCAGTTCTTCTTTTTCATTTTTCACAATTAGTTATGTAATTGAAATAATTTTACCATTGAACACATTTTTTAAAATATAAGGAAAAATCTTGATAAACACGTTCAAAGCAACAAAAAATTTGGGGGATGCATTTGTTCAGCTAATGACTATAAAACATTGTTCCATGAAGTACGTGGATTCTGTTTATTAAACTAACTTCATCAGCGGATATTGGAAAATAAAACGGCCAGAGCATAGACCACACTATCTGCCTAGTGTGCCTTATGGTCAAGAATCAGATGCCTCTACAGTATCTGCCCCTCTGTGCCCTCATGGCCTGTCAAGGGACTGATTTGTTTGTGTATATATATATATATATATATATATATATATATATATATATATATATAAACTACCCATAAAAAAAAATCGCAACACCTAGATGTTTTGTATTCTTAGAACAGCAGGTTTAAATTCACATAAAGCCTCATAAATTCAAATCAAACAACTTTATTGAACAAAATATTTTAAAAAAATATAGACTTTTAATGATTTTTATATAGGAGGCATTATGAAAGAATGCATATTCACAATTGTGTTTTAAGTTATTTGCGTTTCTTTTTTCGGAAACGAACGAAAAACAAGAAATATGCCAAAGGACTTTTTTACTTTATACTGCATCGACTCCCAAAGTTTGGCCGTTATTTTGGGGACACCCTGTATATATTGAATTGGAGGCCCCTGAAACAGTCCTTTGATACTCAGAAGTCTGTCAGACCCGCACAACTATTCTTGTAACTTTTTCGATTTTCTGTTTTATTGTAGAGAAGTCAATATATTTTACTTAAGTTTTTTTTTAGATATGAAAGGAGAACAATTTCAATCCATCAATTAACAATGCAACAAAATCGCGAGTAGACACAGTCGATAGAAGCTCTGCTTGAGTACACCTTTATAGGAATACCCGGCGATGGCCCACAACTGTTTTCTATTCCCTTATGAATGTGGCAGGGATAAATGAGGAAGCCATTTACAGCTCTCAAAGAGATACTGTCCTCTTAAACCGGCCATTTAAATTACATACATATGTGTGTATATATATATTAAATTCAATGCAAACATAATCTAGTATATTTATAAAATTTGGCATAAAAATACTTAGTCTTAATCAAAATTTCCTACAAATTCTGCATATTTGTTACCCAGGTGAATCCATCTAGCGGAACACTATTTTATTGGAGAAATATGTGTGAAAAAAATTGTAATGTTAACGATTCTGCAATAATAAGCTTCTGGAAACAGCTTTTAAAAATAATTTAAGAAGGGGAATCAACTTTAACTGATATTTTAAGATTTTTTGAGAAAACAAAAAAAACATGTACATTTTTTGTTACAAGTACATAAAAATGATTAACTGATTTAAAAAATTTTCTGCATTTAATGCATTCATTTTAACTAAATTGTGTAAATTTTGGAGAGGGTAAGTATTAAAATAAAAAGTTATTAACAAACAAGAGAGTCATTGGAGTTTTCTTATATTTTGTTAAATATCTTGAAAGCCGTTGAGAAATCATGGAAGGATACCATTTAAAGGCTTAATAAATGTCCTAATGTTCACGCATAAATTTTGAAAGAGCAATCTCAGTCAGAGAGAACAGTGCTTGCATTTTTGGAGGTTTGGGTATCATACCAGTAAATATGATATATCGCTATTCCTGCAAATTTTAAAATTAATTTAACAGTAATACCAGATTGTCTATATAATTACTCATCAAAAGCGAGAGAGACATGTTTTTATTAAAATCTCTTTTCTTGGAGATTTTAATGAAGGAGGTATTTAAATTTTCTTATCAGTAAAACAAGTTTCTAAATTTAAGGTTACTGCAAAAATAGCAACAAGTTTGAAATACTTCAATTTTCTTTATAGGCGGTAGGTCAAAAAAATAAAACAAAATCACTAAATAGTTTCACTAACTTTATTTTTTCCTACATGTTTCTTAATGAAACTATTTAGTGAAGTTTTTTTATTTTTTTAGCCCTTCTGCCTATAACAAAAATTCAGAGTTTTAAGTACAGGGTCACTTAATATTAAAAATATTAAGTTTCTGTAATATTATTTCTAAGTCACACTAGGGATAAATATTATATGGAAACAAGCCAAGATAATGCAGTTTTTGTGTGTTAGACCTTTTAATTTCTATCAAATCCAAATGTACATAAATTAAATGTCATGATGGAATTAGAACACATTTCATTTTAACCTATTAGTTATTCTTTTTTTTTCTTTTAAACATACAAGGCCCACAAGCCAATTTCACAACACGTTTCACTTTTGATCTGACTGAAACTATTAACTCAAAACAATCCTACTTTGTGGAATGTTATAAAAACTGATCATTTTGCGAAGAAAAAAAATCTTAACGTGCTTCAAGAGGAATACCAGAATTATAGAATGTGGCTAATTAAGCAAACATCCTCTTAGCAAGATTAAGCTGTTGAGAATTGGAATGAACTCTTGATTCTGTTTTTGAAAAGTTTACAGTTTTATAAAATGTAACTTTATTTTTGAAAGTTTACATCAGTTTAGGTTAAAAGATGAATTGATTTATGAGAGACTTGTATTTATCCATTGATAATATGTACCAACCTAGGAAAACATTCCTGTGAAATGGCATATGATTATTCAGTAAAAACACATATTAACAGCATCCTTAATAATGCTAAGACTGAGTAAGAAAAAATGTAGTTAAATTCTGATGCATTTCTTTGGACAATATGGTATGTTTAAATATACCATATTGGGGTAGTATTTTCAGATAATGCTCCTCATGGTTTATATTCTTTTTGCATAAATATACCATGTAATTATAACTACTAACTTATTTCTCAGAAGAATTTTATCTGGAGATAGTTGTGATGTTTTCTCTTTTGAGAAGCCCTTGAATCAATAAATTGCATATCAAATTATAAACTCTTTTGATGATGGAAAGTCTTACTTTTGATGGACTAGGGCAATGAATTTAGAGGGAACTTGGAAACAATTGGTCCTATGGAGGAACTCTGCTCTTCTGTATCTGTTCACCGAATTCACAAATACATAAATAGTTTAAATTTACTTATTTAAATTAATATTATATGATTCACAATTAGTTATTGTCACAATTTTTATTTCTTGAGTGTCACAGTCCAGAATAAGAGTTTGTAATTTTTTTTTTTTTTTTTTTTTTTTTTTTTTTTTTTTTTTTTTTTTTTTTTTTACGGCGCATCTACATCTAGGTCATTAGCGCCGAAGAGTTTGTAATAAATGAGTTTACAACAATGGTTTTACAATATATATTTTCCCTGTTACAGAAATTACTCAAATTTGTTAAATTCCAATAATCTACTCCTGAAGATAAATTACTGAGGTAGGAAGAATGAATGAACACATTTTATTTTTTTGTGAATAAAACTCAACGACTTTTATATTAATTTAATTTCATTGTATATTAACTTTGATAATTTTCTTTTTAAAAAAGTCTTTGGATCATATAGCTCTAAAAGTAAACTAAATTAACATAATACCCTCATTTTCAGTCTATCATAATATGGCATAGAATATAAACATACAAATTTTAATATTAATGTCTTCATTTTATGACATTGACATTGAGGGTCTCCAAATCATAGGAGAAATGGCATTTATTCTATAATAATGTTCCACATTATAACTCTTGTCGTAATTTACACAGCTATTTACAATATTTTACATCAAAAATGGAATTAAACTATAACACAGATACACTTATGTTTAATATTAAACAAAATGACTTTAAATGGGCATCTTTCATGGCATGAAAGTTTTCAAACTAACTAAACTAACAATATTTTCAATTTCTTGTATATATACACATTTAAACATTATATATTAATATTATATTTTCTTGGATATAATTTTAAAATCTAACAGCAATTCATTTACAAATCAAATTATAATTTAACTATGAATTTTTACTTTGTGTATTTTAAAAATAAATGTTACTAAAAATATGCAGGATGATGATTCTATAATATTTAATCCATCGGCTTTCTGTAAATACTTTTAAACAAATAATTTACTTCTTCCTTGAACTTTGCCTAAGATAGGAAGTAAGAGGAAGGGAAAGATCTCATTCATTCATGATGTTGGGTAAGAGAATAAATGGATATTATAAATTTCACCATCCTTTAGGGTAGGAATGCCTATTTCTGGACTACTGGTCTTCTAAACTTCTACTATCTGAGACCATGCTCCATATAGTGATTACTTGATGGCTCTGTCGGTTTTTTGTATAATTCAAAGGCACTTCCTCTTTGGTCAGCTCTGTGGGCTAAATCTAAACCACTAGGTTCCCTGTGATGTGATTGCCTAGGTGAAGGAACAATATTGTAATAATACTGTGATGCTGATCGACCATACGTACTTCGATCCAAACTGCTGCCATGCCCATTCATTTCAATATTCTCAGAAGAGTACTTAGTAGGAGAAGAACTGACCTAAAATCAAACATTTAATTATTGCATGTTATTTAAAAAAAAAAATCACATGACCAGCAATTAGTTTAATTTAAAGTACAGAATTATATATATCTTTAATTTATATCTGTTTTTTTATATCTATTAAAACAGTCTTCCTTTATTATACTACTTTATTTATTCGGCCCGACATGTTTCGTGCATCTTTTCTTTCCACCTCTTCAGGGGCACTTCTTGCTAGGAAGTCCTCTCCTTACCATGTACTCCCTCTGGAGTCCGGCTTAATATGGAGTATCATTGCATGAGGCATACTACTCGGGTCACTCAATTAGACTGAGTGCAATAAGCATTTCACTAGAAGTATTGAGCTAGTACCGACAGAGGTTAAGTCAAGACATGTCTGTGCGCGTCTACATAGGTACGCGTGCTATTATTAAACTTAAAATACCCACTTATGAGACTATATACCAAACGTTTTCGACACACCACGTATATATATATATATATATATATATATATATATATATATATATATATAGGGGAAGGTGTTGTACCTTTGACCACTTTGCACAATTCATTTTTTTTTAGTTTGAATATTAAGGCTAAATTCATTTTTTTTATTTCATTGTAATCAGTATTCTATTGTTTATCATATTTAATTTTTTCAAGGTTCTAACTTTACATTTAATATTTTTTATTAATTTTTAAAAAAATAATCGTACAGTGGTCAAAGGTACAACATGTAGTTGTACCTCTACAACTATATATATATACTCTTTCTATATATATATATATATATATATATATATATATATATATATATATATATATATAGAAGAGAGAGAGAGAGAGAGAGAGAGAGAGAGAGAGAGAGAGAGAGAGCTAGTAGGTGAGCTGCTCTACCAATGAAGCTGAAGGGAGGATAAAGTGGTGATCGGTATGGGCTGATAGGTATAGATTGTTTTATTGTTATTTAATGAAAACCCCAGAATTAGTAGAAATAGCAATTTACTTACACAGTTATGTAAATGGGATGAGTAGTTGTTATCTGCAATACTGTATGATTTTGAATGTTGATATTCATTACTCTGGTTGTAGGTCTGATGTGGGGGCCTGTAATTTTTTGGTTTTGGTGGAGGAACAGGTTTATATGAAGTCATGGCTGGTTTTGCCGGAGGTGTAGGTTTGTTAGAATTGTACTCAGGTGCAGCATTATGTCTGAAAAATAAAATTGAGTGTCAAGTAATTTTGAAAGGAAAAATTAACTTTACTGAAGGAACTGCTTCATGCTTAGACTGCTATAATTATTAAATTATTTATAGACACCAATCGTAGCTTGACAGACATACTACAGCTCATTAAAACAATCAGTAGCTTTTTATTCAAACATTTAAATAGTTTATCCCTAATGAAATTAAGATTAAGAATAATAAATATTTAACTATATCAGTAAACACTAAATCTAATAAACTAAGTCAAATAAATTTACGGATTTTGTGAAAAAATCCGTCTAGTTTTCCTTACACTGCCTAAATTGCATACGATATACTTGTTGTTAAGAAGATTTCATACAAAATTATTGTGTAAGTCAACTTGTTCTTTGATTTGCCACCCCATTTTTTTGTAAATTCAATGACACACTTATTGTTGTTGCATAGCTTTACTTATTTTCTCACATATCTTGGGAAAATGGAATTTGCTCTAATTGAATTTACTATTTAATCTACTAAATAAATTTTTTTTTTCTGTGAGTCTATGATTGTGGTCACCTTGTTCATAGGTTGGTGTGGGATATGTTATTGACAATAGTCACGTGCCTATAGTGAAAGCGGACCCAACCATTGATAAAAACAAAAGCTAGCTGAGTGTGTGCCACATGAGTTAAATGAGTGACTAAAGATATTGCTGATTTTCTTCATAGATGTTATTTTATATAAAAGGCATTTTAGGCAGTACTAGACAAAGGCGAACCACCAAGACACTTTCCAAAGCCTGACTTGCAGTTTAATATCATGAAAAAGGGTAATAAAAGCCCAAAATGCAGTCTCAAATTACAGTTTAATCATAAAAGCGTTGCAGCCACATTTTGATCCTACCGGGTCATTCTCAAGCTATAAGCAAAAATACATCTCATATAAGTTACTAGGTTATGTCCAAATAACATATGTGTTATATATGTGCAAAAAAAGAGAAAAAGTTAATTATAAGAATAAAAACAATCAAAATATTTGTTTATGGTTTACAAAGCAAAAGGTACTATATCAAGAAGAGAGAGATTGAAGATATATAAATGCAAATGGCAAGGTTGGTAAAAAAAAGTTTTAGGTAATATATTTTAATCTTGTAAACTATTAGAAGATTAAAATATATTACCTAAAACTTTTATAAGCAATGAAATGAAATATATCTTGTAAACAATTTTTTTACCAACCTTGCCATTTGCATTTATATATTTTCAATATCTCTCTTCTTGACCTTTTGCTTTGTAAACCACAAAAATATATTTTGATTGTTTTTATTCTTATAATTAACTTTTTCTCTTTTTTTGCCTGAATCTATGTAATATATGATTCAGTTTTGAATTATATATAAGGCATATGTTATTTGCACATAACTTAGTAATGAGATATATTTTTGCTTATAGCTTGAGAATGATCCGGTAGGATCGAAATGCGGCTGCATCGCTTGTATGATTAAACTGTGATATTTGAGACTGCATTTTGGGCTTTTATTACCCTTTTTTAACGTTTTCTGAGCGGTCTTCACCCAAACACGTTTAATATAATACTGCTAGAAGAAGTAAGTGATCCCTGAAATTCTTATGCAAACACACACACATATGTGCATATGTGTGAGGGATTGCACTTGAATTTCAGGGATCACTTACTTTTTATATAGAGATCATATTCAGTCATCTTTTTTACTTTAGGAACAGTGTAAATTGCCCACACTTCAATTTTAATAGTGCATCCCTTTTGTACACAGGAAGGAGTAATTTCAAGAAGAAAATTATATATCATAAAAAGTAAATATCACTACATACAAACCTGTACTTTGGAAAATCAGGTGTCTTTATTTTAGATGGGGAGTCCACTGTTTTAATTGGTTGCTGAGTAGATCTGGTGAACCTGTATGGATCATGGCCAACTGGGCGTTGAGGACTTGCAGGACCCCCATTACAAGATTTTAGATCATCATGAGCATTAGGCCCTAAGCCTAAACGTTGGTTGTAGCTATCATACGATGATACGCTATCATAACTGCTCTACAAAAATAATTTAGAGTTAACTTATAAACGTTACTTGAAAATGAATAACCTTAATTAATAGAATGAGTATACAACTTAACAAATGAATATAATTATCTACTAATAACTATTAATGAATATAATTAATATAATAATCTGCTAATAACAGTTTTTATTAAGGACTAATACTTTTTACCAATTGTTTTTTGTGTAGTTATATGTTCTAATAGTCAACCAAAATCTAAAAGAACATTATGATATGATAGATATCAACCTATTCATGTTATATTTTTTAAACAAATTGACATAAAACAAAAGTGTTACAATCATCCCAATTAATTACAGTTGATTTATAACAGTTGGCAATATATAACAGAGTAATTTAAGCAATAATAAAATCAAAAAAAGAAGCACTGATCCTGAAATAAAACAGACAAATGAAACATAAAGTTAGTCGCAAGGGTTGACAAAGGTAATTTCAACCGTTTAGCTGTGTCTATTTTTGTTTTGTTGGGTTTGTCATCTAATTCTTTCAGTATTTTTATTTTGTCTTCAAGTGAAAGTTTTGTTCTGGTGTTTTTACTCATTTCAAAAAATAAAAGGACAATAGAACACAGCTACTAGAACGTCTACTGTATAGAGAACTGAAAAACGAGAGAGTGGAGGGGGGATGAATCACTGGGACATGCCGTGTTATTAGATCGGAAACAAAGGAAATCACACAAGGGAGAATGCAAGAACACGGCTGAATTACTAGAATGATAAGAAAAAACTGAGATGAGTGAGAGAGAGACTGGTAGGGGTCAGTCACTGGTAAGTCTGTAAATATTTCAAGGAAAAGCTGTTGTGTCTTCGTATAACTGAATAGTATTTGCACCAGGGGAACAAATTAGCTTTCGTATAACTGAATATTGCTATAACTGAATATCGCATAAGTGACTAATTCATTACACAGGATTAAATGGAGTTTCGCCGGGAATGAAAAATTCTTTGTATAACTGAATGTTTCCTATAAGTGAGACTCTACTGTATTATCATTATACTAATTTATTTTTCTGCCTTGAAGCCATTTATTCCCACAAACTCAGCTTGTAAAAAGAGTTCAAAACAATCTCTCAGTAAGAGTAAGAAATATAATCTCTAGAAAACAACACTTGGAAACTTTTATCGAAATTCTGAATTTGAATATTCTCTGGAACCATAAAAATTTCTAGTGTGAGCTTGTTAACATGTTAACCAGCGAATTCAAACAGGATACAATATCTTGCAAGCCATTTGTTTCTTTAAAGAATTGAGAAGACAAAAGATGGTTGGCTTTAGAAGAATAAACTGGATTATTCATTTCAATATTTTAGCTATTTCTATTATTTTAAAATATGCTTTGACGAATTTAGAGAACTGTCTTCTTGGTGCTCATGTACAAATTTATTCCAAGATTTAACTGAGAATCTTTTTCCTAACATTAATGCTGTAAAGTGGCCTAGAAAAGTTTAAATAATATCATTTTTTTACTAATTGCTGGACTGGTGGTACTACTCAAAAAAGAAACAATATGTTATGTAATACATTGTAAGAGTTTAGTATCATATGATTACAAAAAATAAATTATTATTATTATATTATATTATGTTAAGATTTCATAGAACTAGAAGGGAGAAATCTGAAGAGTATTTTCCAAGAATCCGCCTTTATTTAAAAATGGTTTTACATTATCCCTTTCAATACTTCTGGCTAAGTATTCTATTCCCAGAGAAGGCTAAACGTGGAATATTTTTTTTTTCCAAGGGCATCACCGATCATTATGGGCCCAGGGTGTTAATCCTCAGGCCAAACACAAAAATAAAAATAGCTTATGCAGGTACAAACGTGAGTTAACTCATCAATGGTCAATGACTAAGTTGAGAATCCATTTCAATTTTGGACCATTGTGATAAGAGAAAACGTTTTTAATGCTAGTGATAAAACTACCTAATCCAACTCAATTATTTCCAAAATGAAGTTCCTTTTTATACTTTGTACATATATTATACTAGATACTTACAGTTTTGTTATTGTGCCTTTCTAAAGAAGACTGATTGTTGTTTAATGCTGCATTAATGTAATTAGGAGGTTCAGAGCCAAAAAGGCGTTCTTGAGCTGACCTTTGTCCACTATTGTTTCTAGGAGGTTTTACTGCTCGATCAATTCTTGGTGGTAACTCAGGAGGAAGGGCCCCAAATTTTTCTAACGAGTGTCTTGGTTTAAGATTCCCATCATAATTTACCTGTTAAAAAAAAGTAGTGATTGGTTTTATTCACAATGAATGGCCCTTAATTGTTGATTACGCTCAGTCAGATTGTTGGATAAAAACATATTTTAGTATTATTTGCATACCTTTTGGCTTATAACATAAGCCTTCATCAGAGTTAATGGACATGATCAGCATAATAATAATGGTTGTTATTAAAACTATTACCCCTATGATTGCTAGCCAAACTGAGAGAAACCGAGAGCCTGTGGCTAATAGCTGTGCAGGCTGATGTTACCGCCCCAGTGCTAGAAAATATTAAGCCTATTCTCCTCCCTCCTTGGATGTCTTGGGAGGGAGGGTTAGGTTTTGAACAAGACTATACAAGGCTAAGCTGTCAGCGAGGGTCACTCTTATTTCTTAGTTAGGGAACATGTATAATTATGTTATGGGTTGAAATTTAAGATGCTAATTTCATTAAATCAGTGTAATGACTTATCAATTATTATAACCAGTTTCTTCTTAATCTTATCCTGCAAGTTGCAAAGCAAATTAATAAATGAACAGTTTCTGAAATAGCATTATAATAATTACCAAAGTATTTTAGTTTTAAATTTAGGTTACCATTACCACTTTCAGTCTGGGTGCATCTACTTTTCAGAATATTCATGGAAATCACTTTCTCTTATCTTAATTTTACATTTTTTATGATTAATTATTTATTTCAGAAGGATATTTATATAGTTAATCAACCTGATCATTTTTTTTTACTAAAAATAATTATTTTATTATTTGTAACTTATAAAAATTGTTTTATTAAAAAAATAATTACTGAAGAAATAAATAACTTTTTTTATGCATTTAAAAAAAAAATGTTGTGTATTTATTTTGAAGAGGAATAAGAAGGAATGAAAACGAATTAATGTATAATATAGGTTATATTTTAAAAAGAATAATAAAATAAATTTCTATTTTCATAGTTATTTCAGTCAAAAGTTCTTGACCGAATGATAAGTTTCAAATTGAGGAATAAGCAAAAAGGAGTACACAACATCTAAATAAATCTTCAGACATTAACTCCTACAGATAGCAGCCCAGAGTACAGCCACAGTAGGAGCATAATGGGCCCTTAGGGTGGTCAAGGACACTCCGTTCGAGAAAATGTTATCTTTAACTTACAATAGTACGGGAAAAACAAACGTAATGATATTCTTCTGAAATCTAACGGATAGCTAAGTAACTAGGATTTTTCCACAGAGTGATAATAGAGATCTCTGGGCTTTATAGCAGCAGGGATTATAGAATGAACGAGAAAACAAATATATTCGACGGCCTCGGCTACTCGAACGGCCTCGACTACTCAAATATATTCGTGTGTGGCACTCAGAGCATGTTCATCAGGAACGATTATATTCGTTCATAGCATTCTAAGGATTAATAATATCGAACATTAAAATAATATATAATACAAGTATATCTAATAACTATTATTATGCTGATTATATCACGTTTAATCTTAAACTTCAGCATTGTATTAAAAAATTGTAATTTTTTGTACAAATAATTACTGAGATGAGCTCTTTCAGACAGAAATAGGTATGGTGGAGAATCTTATTTTATGAAGAGGACTGCCTCCTCTTCAACACTACTTCCTCTTCTTCCTTCCTTGCAGAAGTGGACACTGAGCTTTATCAGTCTTCCCATTTGAGTACTACATCCAGTTTAAATTTAAGATTTTGATCTAAAGAAAGATTCTGACAATGATGGCTTCTATAATGAATGTTCTTCATAAAGTGTAGTACACATGTTTTAGTATGTATATTGACACAATTGTTTTCCTGTCAATTATAAGTACTGTAAAATGCTTTTCAGAACAGAAGACCATTTTGTAAGATAAGATGGAGTATATTGGCACCAGGGGTTTTTGAATGAGAAGAGTTGTGAACTACTGAATTTTCTTATTTTACTAGAATAGTCTATTTTCTTTTAAACGGCACTTCTGCATCAAGGACATTAGTGCCAGAACTTTTGTATTAACTGAAAGAGTAAATCCTTGTTTTGAAAGTCCTAATAAAGGTTTAGCACAGTAAGATTCTGTTCAAAAAGTTGGAAGATTTCCTGTCTAGGACTGAGGTATAGATAAAAATACACTGAGGACCTTAAACCTTAATTCATAAGTCCTTTAGTACTCACATCCCTTCAAAATGATGGTATAAGTACAACAATTTCTGAGGATATTACAGTCACCCACCCATGTGGACCAAGGTAAGCCATTATTTTCTGACACCTTTTTGTAATGGAACCTCTTGAATCATTCATTCGGTTGAAGATAACATTTTGTGGTATTCTTGTCAATGCTGCATTGCACTGTCACCAATGGAACATTTCGATTTTAAATTCATGGCCATGATCCATGGATATTCTTACTGAAGGATTATAGTCTAGCAGTAATGTTCCATCCTATCTAACATCATCAGACAATGACATTCTTTGGCAATAATTAGCCACAGAATGGTAGTAAAGGAGACATTATGTTATGTGGTAGCTTTAAGACAGTTTTATGAATAATCTTTTATAATTCCCCTGTGCAGACAGAGTATAATAGGGCTGACCCAGTAGTCCGTACAATGTGGGAATAAATGATTGTAATAGTTGTTAGCAATCAGCTGAAACCATCTGCATGCATTGATGAGGAATTAAACTTCCCATTTTCTGGAGATTTACTTCATACATATTTAACGGGTGTTTATAGGAATGGATGACTTTTGAAATTGTTCTGAGAGTCCATTGTCAGTAGTTAGCAAACTAATTTTTTTTTATTAATACAAGAGGACTCAGCCATGCACTAATTGTATATCCTTTGACAATCCTTCTTCCCAATTCCATACTTTATAAGCAGCAGTTATTTTGCAATTTTTCTTACTCATTATTGGATTGATCCTCACAAAACCATGATGTTTTAATACAATGTACAGGATGTACCCACCTTAAAATGAAAGACGTAGGTTAATAAAATTAGCCTAAATTCCTTTTGCGATCCTCTGATTTTTGCTTTCTTTTGGGAAAAAAACCCCCCAAAAAACGTAGAATGTTGAATTTTCTTTAAAATGGCCTATTATTCAATATTTGTTATTAGTCCACTTAAGATTGTAAAAAAAAAACCCAACAACATGAAAACTTACTCAAATATTGCAAACTGTTTACCATAATAATTGTGGTGCATTAATTTATCTTTAAAAATCTTTCCACCTCAATTTCAACTGGCGGAATTAATGTCAAGAAAAAATATATACAAATGTTATTGCGGTAATTATAATTATATTAAAATAAAAATAAGGATTTTTCAAATTATTTAAACAAATAAAATATTTGTTTTGAAATATAATTAAAGCTTGAGGCATTTAAAGTGGAAACCCCAGATAGTTGTACAAGCATCAATTTGGTGGCTGACAATTATATTTTTTGGGACAATGTTTACAAAATATTCATCACATTTCTTTTATTCAACAATCAGTGAGCTCTATCTATATAATCAGTGATACTTTGTAGAAACAGTCATTCAAATGTTTCCATATAAATAAAGTCTGTTGGAGTTATCTGTTGTTGGCAACTCCTCTATATATACTTAATTTATGTGGCTGTGGCCCTCAGTTGCTGTTCTGTTATCTTATATATGCTGTTTGCTCCTATTGTTTTCCTCTAAAATATATTTATCATTATCTTTCTAATCTCAACATATTATTCTTCCCAGTGTTTACTCAAACTTCATCTACACGGCATTTGTGCTCTGAGTCTCATCTACATCAGCGCTGGATAAAATGTTCTTTTATTCATTAATGGGGAGCTTTACCATAATCGGTTGGACAGGGTCACTGAAGGATGGATAGCACGTCCAATTCTTACCTAAGAAAATACGGGTTTGAGTCCCACATGCTACAGGTTGAGTTTTTAATCTCCCCTTTTTTCATTCCCTGCTCCACCATGCCTGGCGGTAATGGCCTAGAGGTCAATCCACCATAAAAAATAACAACAAAAAACTTATTTATTCACTCTTTATCCATTCACAAAATCTTTTAGTTCACTTAGGGATACTCTTTATATGAAAGATGGCTTAGTCAGATAGTCTTCAGCAATGTGAGTGATGCCCTTCTCGGTCAGTAGGGTTGGTGAGCAACATTTGGCTAAGAGCCACTGTAAATTAAATATGCAGTAGAAATCAGCATATGGAATGGATATTCTTATTTCAGAGTTAACAAAAGACCACTGGCAAAGTTATAAATTGCTGGAGCTACAATATTAATGAATATAAAATGTTGTCCCAATTCAAGCTGCAATTATTGTATTATTGGCTGCAATTAATGAAAAAAAAAAAATACTGATTTTACATAATGATTTTATAAATTTATGAATTCATAATTAATAAAGAATTTAAAGAATTAATACTCATAAGGATTTCCTGGTCTACTCATTCATTCTGTCAAATTGGTGGTCTTTTGGACAGTCTCATAAGGTTGAAGACATAATTGGGATTCTTTCTAATTTGGAAGAAGACATATTTTTTTAACTGCACATCGACATCTAGGCCATTAGCGCCGACATCCAGGGGGCAGCAAGGAATTTTCCTAACGAGCCGTGAGATGAGAAAATTCCTGCTGCCGCTGGGAATCAAACCCACCATCTCCCGCATATAAAACTAAGGCATTAGCCACTAAACCAAGAAGAGACCCCGGGAAGAAGAAATATTCCAAAAAAGGTAAAGGTAAGGTAAACTTGAAAAATAGTGTTTTATGGCTTCTTACCTGGGAATGAGAATGTGAGTGTGGTGGTGAATAGGGCGGTGGATGTTGAAGTTTTGGAGAATTTTCAGCTTGTGTTGCTATGCTTGGGTCACTGGATGACTTGACTAATCTTGGACTTCCACCAGTATTTGGGATAATTCCAGGAGTGGCTTCCAAGTCAGATTCAGGAGAGGAAGCATATGAAAGCCTCAAGGAACCCATTGGAAATAAGAAATCATCAGACAGAGCTTCTTCAGGCTAGCACACATCACACAACAAACACTGTTAGTTTTAAATACAGGTGTAATGTTATGTTAATGTTTTAGAATAAAACAAATTAAGTAGAATTAATTGAAGAAAACGATAAAAATAAATATATAATAATAAATAAGCCTACACTCCCTATCATAAATATGTATATGTATATATATATATATATATATATATATATATATATATATATATATGAGTGTGTGTGTGTTTATGTGTGTATATGTGTATATATATATATATATATATATATATATATATATATATTTATATACACACATCTTCATGTGTCATATATATTAATTTGATTTAAGCCATCAAATTAAAAATCTTGGTTAGGATATGATAAAAACATGCATACATACTCAAATAAAGAAATGTAAGAATCTGATTTTAGAATATAAAAACACAAAATAATTAATACTGTAAATGAAAATAAATTCAACTGTTAAAACAATTTAGAATGACAGACAAATTGGATAGACAATGTTATACAAATCCAAAATAATGTTTGACAATATTATTGTTAAAATGTAGATTGTTGTTAGGCAGAGTATAAATAGGATAATAAATTGGTTGAGGGGAAGGAGGGAAATACAATTCTGAGGTGAATTCCAGCCACTGAAAAAAATGAAAGAAAAAAAATGTGAGTTGTAGGAGAAGTATGTCAGCATTTCTGGTAGCTATCTAATAAATTCCTTTTCAAGAATGTCATTTTTTTTAGTAGAATAGTTTGGTTCCCTAGAATGGGGAAAACTCCTACAAAATTATATGAATATATAATTTCACTTTCCTATATCACTTTTCAAAAATTTACATTTAAATATTTATTGAGATCCCCCTAAAGCAAAAAATAATATTTAAGAATTAAAAAAATATAGATAATAAATCAATCTTTGATAAGACTATTTTATCCATAAGACATATTTTTAGGCAAAGTTACAAATATTTTATCAATCTGAGGCACAACTTTTATGCAATTTTATAAGATTGTTTTTTTTTTACGATAAAAGGACTGATACAATATGAACTTAATATCGTAGCATATTTTAGATTAATTGGTACCTTGGATTCACTCATCCAGACAGGAGATGTTTGATTTTTGTCAATTAGCTCACGAACTTTTCTATACCATGATTCAGGACTAGAAAGAGTAACTGTTGCAGAGAACACATGACCCCAAACTTTTTCCACTTTCTGGCTTTGTTCAAATAATTTTTTACTGCTCTTATGTACTGTTCTGGAAAAGAAGTTAGCACATTATTAATTGAATAACTTCAGCTAGAAAAAATATTATATATATATATATATATATATATATATATATATATATATATATATATATAATATTATTTTTATTTATATGATTTTAGAGCCAGCAACTAGGCGATTAGCTTATATATATATTAATTACAGATTTTATTTATTTGAATATGAACTACAAATTAAAAAAAACCTATTTATATGTAATGTATAGAAAAATAACTAGAATGTTAATTAATTTAGATAGAAATTACACATGATATAATATTACAGTAATAATTACTTTGACATAGATCCTCTTAGTTCCTTAACAATATGCTTTGAGTCAGCTCTTAAAAAAACAACAATGGGATAAAACTGTGCATAATTCAATCTATCCACAGCATTAGGCGTTATGTCTAGAAGGGCATGTTTCCCTCTATCCATTATTTCTCGAATTGCACTCAAACGAATAATTCCACTAGTTTTAGCAGATTTTGCCACTTCTTCTACATTACTATCCAAATCTGAAAGAATAAAATTACATAAGTTTAATCTTGGAACCAGCTAACTGTTTTCTAAAAAAAAAAAAAAAAAAATACTCATAGCTAGTTGTTTATGGTTGCATGGGACATATCCAATGAAGCTATTTTCTGTTGCTTATACAAGAATATGTTTCACTCGATGCCAAGACAATTGTAGAATCTAATAGTTAAACCTATCCAGACTGGACTATGCACGGACTGGTCACTCCATCAGAAGGCCTTGCCTTCACAGCGTCTCTCTCTTTAGACGGGGCTGTATCAGCCTCTAAATGCTCTGATTCTCACTCTACATCCTCTGCTATTATTTTATTCATAACTGATTTATTTAGTTTCTCTTTAATTTACAAATTTCCCAGTTAATTTTTTTTTAATTCAAAATTGTACATCTCACCCATGTCACATTAAGTCACTTTGTTTCCTTAATGATGGATAATAAAATTGATCGAATATGGTAAAAATTATTGTACTTGTTGTAATTATCTAAGCTAAGGATAAGGCCAATTTAAAGTTTTGAAAACTTCAGTGGTGAGCTTTAACGAAAAAATGACAGATATATAAATTCGACATTTGACATCTGATTCATGACCATACAGCACACTAGAGAGATAGTGTGGTCAGTACTATACTTCAGCCGCCTGATTTTCCCCTTTGCTGCTTCGAGTACTAGAGTCATTAGCACCAAGGTACCCATTAATAAATTAATTAAAAGCTGGGTTGGCCTAGGGATGGTCAGGGAGGCCGAATTCAATCAATGAACGAAGATACTAGATAAAAAAATCTTTAGTGCTTGCTTGGGATTTGAACTCAGGTCCTCCAGCATATGAGTCCAGTGCTCTACCACTGAGCTAACCTCGCCCCTTAAAATAAATATTCAGGAAAAATAATAAAAAAAATACTTACGCGGAGAAGAAAATTTATCAGGGAAATCTTTGAGAAGTTTATCTCTTGCCAAGTCAGCAATTGGTCCAAATAATACAACAGGCCTCATGAATCCTGGATGTCGCAAAACTACACGTTCATAAGCAGGAAACTTACTGACACTGTCACCAAAAACTACATCATCCCAGTGATCCTACCAAATTAACCTTATTATAAAATGTTATTGACTGAATTTTTTAGTAAGGACAAGTAGATTATACTCTTTAAAAAAAAAAAAAAAAATAATGTTCAATGTACGTGCGTTATGGAAGGTCTTATTACGATAATAATAACTTAAACTTCAAAACTATATTGGTATAGTTTTAGTTGCATAATTTGGTCAAATTGACAAAAGTCCAAACAATTATTCGATCTTTAAAATAATATTTAATGTGCTTTTCATGGACTCGTTTGGAATATTTTTTCATAAAATCTTGTCAATTAAATTATAGTTGGTATTACTTTCTCTTTGTTTGTGAAACCACAATAATTACCTTAAAATTCTTGGATCAATATTTAGTTTTAAATTAAATTAACTTTTATTTATTTTCCATACAATAATTCAGTATTAATGTGTTAATTACATACCTTACTGAGTGATTTTGAACGCCTATGACTATTTCTACGTCTTCTAAAGAAGCTGCCTCTACTTTCAGAATTGGAAGCTTCTTTCTTGCTAGCATTAAATTCAGCTGTTGCTAACTCCTCTGCTCTAGCTTTATTAGGTATGATACCTTTTTGAACTTCCTGGTTATTACGACCTAAAAGAGCAAATTTTATTCCAGAATATTTTTATTTTCATGAATCTAATAATATTAAAATAGTTATATGTTATTATACCTATCCGATACACTTGCCAAGATCCAACAACACCATTATGCAGTGTATCAACAACATGAAAAATATCTCCTTTACGAAAACTCATTTCACCTTTATTTGGTTGTTCATAGTTAAAATGCGCTCTAAAATAAAATAACATTGTTTATTTCTGATGTACTTTGTAAACAACATGAAATATTGCAAAATGAGATAGATTATTTCTGAAATTTCGAGAGGATCTTTATACAAGAGTACATATTTTTGAATTCATCTTCCTACTATATAAAATAGGTATTTTTATGAACAGCACCTTATAGTTTAGTGTACTTCATTTTTATCATACATTCTACATGACTAGTCAGAAATATTAAGTTCTTTTAACAAACACCCGTTTAGAACAACCTTCAGATACAGGTAGTTTTTACATATCATTATTACTTCAGTGTGTGAACATATGGGTGCCATTTATTTAACATACTAATAAGTAAATGCTCATTATTTTAAATGTCTAACTAAAAATACACAGTTATACAAGACTAGTCTTCGGTCTCCCAATGGTGGTAGGATGGATGGTGTATCTGATTCCTATCTAAGGTAAAGGGGGTTCCTGCTTGTGGCAGGTTGAGTTTTTATCTATAGGCCTGTTGAAAGAAAATCCGTGCTCCACCTTGGATGTTGAGGAAGGGAAGCAACCTATAGATAGCCAAACATTGAGGTCTAGATGCCTTTGGCCCGTAAAAAAAAAAAAAAAAAAAAAAAAAAAAACTAGACTAATCATAAAATTAGAAACCCTCCTCTTAGAAAAAGGCTACTGACTGAATAAGAATCTAGTGTCTATTGTTACATTAACAGCATTATAGGGGTCTCCCCGTGGTCTAGTGGCTAACGCTTTAGATTCATAAGTGGGAGATGGTAGGTTCGATTCCCACCGGCAGCAGGAATTTTCTCATCTCTTGGCTCATTGGTAAAAATCCTCGCTGCACCCTGGACGTTGGCGCTAATGGCCTAGACGTCGATGCGCCGTAAACAAAAAAAAAAAAAAAAATCATTGTAAGGGGTTTTGTTTCCTCTGGTTGGGTAGTAGATATATATTGCATGCTATTAAAGAATTATTGTAATATTGGTTACTCCATCTTTGGGCAACACAAGCAAACTGGATGGTTTAGCCGAGCAAGAACATGCCACGTATAATTGTCCGTGTGAAAAACACGGTGTGCCCAAATCTAAGCCACAAAAATACATCTTCTGTCCTGGTGACTTATTGATTGTCATTGCGAATGCCAATCTAATTGGAAATTGTATGCGTTTAAATGCAATTCGAACGTCTGTGGGAATAATAGGGATTCTTGGTAACAATAAATTTTCGCCTTGTAACATGCTATTCAAAATTAATGATTCTGCAGAAATCAGTCGGTAATTTTATGCATACAGTATTTTCGTGTACTCCAACTTTTCCATCGCCGATATCTAACAGCTGTTTTCAGAATATTTCAGCGGATGGATCTTGAAGCATTTGAACGCAATTTAGTTGTACTTTTTCAACATTACGCCACAGTGGCGATGATTTTAAGCAACTGTTGATCTCATCAACGTACATTGAACGTGGAATGACGGGAAGTGCTTGTCTGAAATCACCTGAAAGGAGTAACGTGCCGCAAAAAATTGTTCGTTCTTGTTTTTTATGTCTTTCAAAGTCCTGTTCAACGCTTCTAGGGAATGTTTGTTTACTGGGTGAGAAGTGACACCGGTAGACACCTGGCCGGAATAAATGATCGAGTGATAATTGATCAGTTATAGACCTTGAAGGGTTGAAAATTATTAATGTACTAGCATCTATAAAACAATGGGGATTGGTGATAGAATAGTGAAAATTTAGAGTCGTTTGTATTTTTTAATGCCAAATCATAAAAAAGTAAAAAGAAAACAAATTTTGTCTAAATAAAATGTATACAAAAAAAAATTTTGGGGTGGAGCAACCTTATCACTTAGGGGTATGAAAAATAGTTTACGACCTATCTCAGACCTACCGAGTATACACACAAAATTTCATAAAAAATTGGTCAAGCCGTTTCAGAGGAGTTCGACCACAAACACTGTGACACGAGAATTTTATATATTATATATATAAATAAATCAGTCCCGTAACAGGCCACGTGGGCCCTGAGGGGCAGATACTGTAGAGGTATCTGATTCATGACCATACGGCACACTAGGGAGATAGTGTGGTCGGTACTATGCTCCGGCCGCCTGATTTTCCCCTTGGCTGCTTCGACTGCCTAGAGTCATTAGCACCCAAGGTACCCATTATTAAATTAATTAAAGGCTGGGCTGGTCTAGGGATGGTCAGTGAGGCCGAATTCAACCCATGAACGAAGACACTAGAAGAAAAAATTTTTAGTGCTTGCTTGGGATTTGAACTCAGGCCTCCAGCCTATTAGTCCAGTGCTCTACCACTGAGCTAACCTCGCCCCCAATATATATATATATATATATATATATATATATATTCCCCTTGTTCTTTTTTCTTTATTTGGCAGAGGGACCCTCTGCCAAATAAAGAAAAAAGAACAAGTGGAAAATATATATTGGGTCATTTTCAGAAGAATTAATATATATATATATATATATATATATATATATATATATATATATATACACTGGATTCCAAAACAAATGACGCACCTTGAATTTCTGAATTATCTATTTTCCTGGTGAATATAAATTACTGTTTTTTTGCCACCTGGCACAGATGTGTCTCTAGTATCGAGTGTTTCCTTTCCTTCCTCGAATAACGGCCTGTATCCTTTCAGGCATACTGTGAATAAGTCTGTCCACACCATGTAGGGGAATCTGATCCTATTCCTCGATGACGGGAGTTCTCCACTTCTGAAGTCTCGGGGAGGGTTGGGTCATTGTCAGATGGACTTCCAAAGCTGGTCCCAAAGATGCTCTATAGGATTAAGATCTGGGCTACGAGCAGGCCACGCCAACATTGGACACCCACCTCATCTAGGTAGTCGCTGACAACACTTGCAACATCTCACCGCCATTGCTAGAGGTGTGGGTGTCAGCATTCAAACGATATGCAGACAACTTGCTGAAATCAACCTGCGATCCAGAATCCATGCCAGTGATGCTCTCCACACGGCAGCACACCGAGAAGCTCCTCAATTTCTGATGAGCATAGCGTTCCCAATTTCTTCTACACACTCTGACTCGACCATCTGAAGTGTAGAGTCTAAGTCAGGACTCATCCGAAAAGAGAAAAGAGGCCCAATGAGCTATATTCCAGGCGGAACATTCTCGAGCAAAACAGAGTTGAGCTGTGTGGGTGCGCTGTGATGAGAAGACTGGCGGCACAGATCCTGGAGTGCAGGTTGATTTCAGCAAGTCTTCTGCATATCGTTTGAACGCTGACATCCACACCTCTTGAAATATGAAGGCGACCTTGCAAGTATTTTCAGGAACTACCTGGATGAGGTGGGTGTCCAAAACTAGCACTGGCCTGCATGAAGCCCGGGTCCCAATTCCATTGAGCATCTTTGGGACCAGCTTGGGAAGTCCATCCGACAATGACACAACCATCCCCGAAACATCCAGGAGCCAAGAACTGCCGTCTTCGTGGAATGGGATAACATTCCCCAATATTTATATAATACCCTCCTCATGAAATTTTAGTAATAGGGCAGATTTTATTAAATCAGGGCAGATTCGTAGGATAGATAGCTACTAAATAACATACTTGATGTGAAAGGAGTCTCCTCTCTGATTGCTCATTACATGATCATACTCATCTCGCCTGTGTTGAACAACCAATTGAATTTGGTCTTGTAAACTCAATAGAAGTAGAACAGCTTCTTCTCTAGTTATACCTTTAAGATCCATGTCATTAACCTAAAACAGAACAAAATATATATGCCTGAAAGTCCCAATGTGCTTTTGTTGGTAGAAAGATTTAGAATATTTTTTCTTCACAACAAGTAGTATTTAACTAAATAAGCAACCACTCCACAGTAACAACTACTTTTACCAAATATGATAGTAGGCTAGATTTATATGTTGAGCTAATTGTACACATTCAATATATATATATATATATATATATATATATATATATATATATATAAGGGTGGTCTGAAAAGTTTCCGACGTAACAAAAATACAAGACATTTTTTCTGATTTTTTTTTTTTTTATTTTTCAACATAGTCCCCTTGTATCTCTCTACACACTTCTCGAAAAAAATGCTCCCATCTCTTCAGAAAAAACAGGATTTTATTTTTCTGCAAGTTCTGCCTTCAGCTTGCCAAGCAATGATGCGTAGTATGCACCTCGTAATTTTTTTTTTTTTTAAGATAGTTGATTAAAATAACTCTATGACTATATTGGACAGATAGAAAAGCCATTATCATAAAATATTTTCCAATAATAGACACCCTGTAAACTTGATACGGCCATTAAGTAATGATGAATATGATGGGGTTAGAAGTTGAGTATGCCCTGGAGAGGCTGAAGATAGGTAAGGCTGCTGGAAGAGACAATGTAAGCCCAGAATTCATAAAATTTGGAGGCATAGGACTTGTAAAAGTATTACAAGAACTATTTAAGAAGGTATGGGACGAGAAGAGGATTCCATCTGAATGGGAATACAATCATCCCTATTCATAAAAAAGGTAGCCAAAGCATCTGTGAGAATTCAGGAAAAAAAAAAAAAATCAGTCCCGTAACAGGCCACGAGGGCCCTGAGGGGCAGATACTATAGAGGTATCTGATTCATGACCATACGGCACACTAGGGAGATAGTGTGGTCAGTACTATGCTCCGGCCGCCTGATTTTCCCCTTGGCTGCTTCGACTGCTATAGTCATTAGCACCAACCAAGGTACCCATTATTAAATTAATTAAAGGCTGGGTTGGCCTAGGGACGGTCAGGGAGGCCAAATTCAACCCATGAACGAAGACACTAAAAGAAAAAATCTTTTAGTGCTTGCTCGGGATTTGAACTCAGGCCTCCAGCTTATTAGTCCAGTGCTCTACCACTGAGCTAACCTCGCCCCCATCTGTGAGAATTATCGGCCTATATGTCTCTCGCCGGTAGTTTATAAGCTCTATACTACAATTCTGGAAAGAAAGTTAAGGTCATTTATAGAGCCAGAATTGGAAGAAGAACAAGCCGGATTCCGACCAGGACGTCAAACCCAGGACCACATCTTCTCTATCAGGAATATTATGGAAAATACCTGGGACAGAAACGGAAGTTTATACCTTGCCTTTCTAGATCTCAAAGCGGCTTTTGACTCTGTTCCAAGAGAAGAATTATGGAATGCCCTAGCTGCAAAAAATGTTTCTCAAAGCCTAATGGATGCCATAATATCTACATACCAGGATCCCAAGGGTTTAGTGAGGATCAATGGTTCTGAATCAGAACACTTTCCAATGGCACAAGTTGTGAAGCAAGGTGATAGCCTTAGTCCCCTGCTTTTCATTAATTTTATTGATGAAATCCACAAAATCTGCAAAAGGAGGACTGGAAGAACTATTGGAATATGAGACCTATCCAAGCCCAAGCACTATTGTATGCAGATGACATAGTTCTGATCGTGGACACCCAACATAAACTGCAGCAGGCAATTATTGAATGGCAGGCGGAATCGGAAAGAAAAGGCATGATAATAAATGCTACCAAGAGCAAGATACTCTATCTAGGCAGAGAGGAACAAGATGTGAACAAGATGTGCCTGTAATGGAGAGACTTTAGAGGTTGTAGAAGAGTGCACATATTTGTGGACGGTAATAAACAGGAATCGCACTATCAATAGTGAGATATCTAATAGAATTAAGAAGGCCAACCAAATATATTACCAAATCTGCAACTCTATAGCCGGAAAGAGAGAGGTTGGACGGGATGTAAAACTGCATGTGTTTAAAGCATCTATCTCCCAACCCTGCTCTATGGAAGTGAAAGCTGGATATCTCAGGACAGGCAAATGAGCAGAATCACAGCAACTGAAATGAGGTATCTCAGGAGAGCAGTCGGCAAAACAAGAAGGGACTGCATACGAAATGAAAGAATAAGAGAGGACTCTGAAGAGTACCCTTGAGAAACGGCAGCTGAAGTGGTTTGGCCATGTCTGCAGAATGGAGGGAGACCGAGGACCCAGAAGCATCATGGAGTCAAGGCCAACTGGAAAAAGACCAAGAGGACGACCCCACCTGTCATATGATGACTACATATCCAGACTTGGACAGGCCCGAGGAAAAACATTACCAAGTTTGAAGGCGCTCGCTAGGGACCGAGATGGATGGGTCCAATGGCTAGAGGCTCCCCCACGCTGAAAGGCACATGGGGGAAGGGAAAGAAGAAGAAGAAGACTATCCCAAAAAACAGTCACCATCACTTAACCAGCCAAGAAAAGTGTTTGATTTTTTTGGAGCCAGTTTGCCCTTTGCAGTCCACTGTTTGGACTGTATTTTTGTTTCAGGTGTATAATGGTGTTTCCAGGTATCATCTACAGCAATTAATCAGCGCCAAAACTCGGATTTATTGCACCTTAACTGCGCCAAAAGAGTGTTGGAAATGTTCATTCGATCACATTTTTGGTCTAACATGAGCAAACACGGCACCCAACGTGCAACTTCATATTTACTGTGAAGACAGTTTTCTCATATCTAAATGTTTATTTAATGTGTGACAAACACGTTCATTTTACATGTTCATAACCACTGCTATCTCTCTCACTTTAATTCGGCGGTCGTCTCGCACCATTAAATGACAGTATTTACAGCAAAATTGCAAGAACAATATCAATAAATGTTTGTTCAAATCACAGTTTACTTCTTCAGCCTTACTTCCCCTATAGTGCTGGCAAGACTAAAGTGCTTAGTACAGTGGCTCAATTAGAGTGGTTTCTCACTGATCATTGGTAATTCATTACAAGTGACTTAGGTGCGGTAGATATTAGATGAATTATGAGTTTAATGCTCAAAAAGTTGTTATGTGTACCATACTTATAAATGTGACTTTTCAGCTTTTTCTCCGGAGAGCGAAAGTGATGTTTTTTCAAAATGCTGTAGCGCCCATTCTAATGGTTGAAACTTCAAAGTTAAATAGTGCATTTTGTAGAACAGTTTGTCTTCTTTAGTTTTGTAAAGAATGTTTATGTCGAAAAAACTCATAGTTTCCGAGATATAAGCAAAAACTGAAAAAAGTCCGATATGTTCGATTTTTTTGCTATTTTCGACCATAAGACATATTCAGATCAGGGGGCAAACTTTAAATTCAGATTCAGCGCCCCCTAAAAACATAAAGAACCGTTACAAAAAAACTTCTATATTTTGTTCTCCCGAAAAGCCTTTCCTTACTGGACTAATAGGTTTGTCGGTGATCATCGAGAAAATTTATTCCACAATTTTTAGTCCCAACTGTAAAGCATGGAGGAGGTTCAGTTCTCATGTTGGGATGTTCCTTAGGTTCTTGGCACGGGGATCTTGTAAATGTTACGAGAATACTTCACAAGGAGTTCTATATAATCATTTTGCTAGATAATGCAGTTCATTCTGGTCTTAGTTAAATCTATTTCGTTTTCTTTATGCAGAAGGATAATGATCCGAAAAATTCATCAAAACTTTGTAAAGAGTATTTAAAACAAAAGGAAGATGAAGGCATATTGAAAAATATAACTTGGCCACCATATCCTCCAGATCTCAATCTGATCGAGCTGCTCAGAGCATTAGAGAGAGATTAGTATTAGAGATCATGCTCCGAGGGTACAGATAAACCTTTAGGAGCTTTTAAAAAGTACTTGTAACAGGGGGACTTTGTTAAACGAAAGTTATATTGTATACATGCAAAAAAACACCTTTTTTTCACCATTTGTCCTATGTTATGAATAATAAACAAGTGAAATACGTACTCAATAACTACAGCCAATTACATTCCCATCCTCCTTTATGATCCGAAATTTTGGACACGACACAAGTAGAAGTAGAAACTTATATTTTTTTATGTTCACCTGAATATCTTACACTGCCGAAAACTTCACCGAATTACCCTCTAGTGACAGGCAGGAATACTAGAAATACCAACGGTAACGCTAGGTAGCTCTTAAGTAAAGAAATGGGATGAGAAAGAATGCAGGAGATATGAGGAGCTCTCGACTGCTGGACAAGTCAATGGTACGTGGAGCCTGTCTTTCCCTCAACTTGTACACAATTCAATGTGACACAGGACCCAGCTGTTCTCGACTATAGGAGCAGTCAACAATAGAGGAAGGGTTAAATGCACGCTAATGAGTTGTTTGAAACAGCAATAGATATTAAATTTGGTTCAATTTTGATTTTGTATTAATTTTCATTTTTCTATTTCCTGAAAAAGGAGCAACAGAAATAAATCTGTACCTCGGAGGTAAAGGACACTATGCCCATTTTTTTTATTAAATTGACTTAACAACATGCTCTTAATGTGGATTTTTTGATCCATATAATGGTATAGGGCACTATGAGCTATTCCCACAAATAACAAAATTAAGACAGTGAAAAATATAATCTTGTCTGTTTTCATTAGAGGTAAAATACACCATGTGGAGGACTTGGTTTTGTTTAAGTATTATCAACACTTCCAATTAGCTATCAATGCCAATAAAATGTAAACATTTTTCTTTAACACTTTCAGGGCCGATGGTGTAAAAAAAAAATGTCCAGGGCACAAGTCTTCCTTTTGGTATAGTTATTTTGGTAAACATAGAAAAAAAATTAATTGAAGAAACTGTTGAAATGATATACTTTTAGTGGATTAATTACAATTCAGTTAAGTGTTAAATACGCCACGTCAGCAAGCCCGCTGAAGGAATTTTTCTGGCGTATTCAGTATTATACGATACCAGACCCGCAAACCTAACCGGGAATAATGTAATGAGGTCCCAAACCAAATACGAAGGGTATAGGACATGGCCCGGAGTAGTGGGGATAGAAAGAAAGGTAAGCTATCTGCTTACACGTCAGGACGCTAGGCCCACAGAACACCTCTCTCGGACACATATGCCATGACTGTTTCTACAAGTAACAAAGAAACAACTTTTAATAGTGTAGATGGAGATAGTTAGCCGCTGTAGAGATACGAAGACAGGTATAGTTGGGATTCGGCTAGGAGAAAAACGTCAGACTTTCAAAAAGAAATCTGTATTTTGGACGTTTCGACTGCAACAATGGCAGCCTTCTTCAGCTAAAAAATATATACAACTTATAAGTAAAGAAAATGTACAAGTAGTAAGTAAAAGACAGGCAGAAATGAGCGGAGTATATATATCAATACAATAAATTTTAACCAATCTTATTTTTAAAAACAATGAAAATACGGTAGTTGGAAAGAAAACAGCATGTAGAGCTTGTTAGTAAAAACAGTACAAAAAAAATATTAAACAGTAAAAACAACGCACATTTTTTATGTAGTGAAAAACAAAATCTATTTTTATAAGTGAATACAATTTATAACAATTAATATATAGATACATATCACTAGAGAATGCCTAGGGGGGAGGGAGGAAGACCTCGAGGACAACTTAGGTAACCATGTTTTCTGTTTTCTTTCCAACTACCGTATTTTCATTGTTTTTAAAAATAAGATTGGTTAAAATTTATTGTATTGATATATATACTCCGCTCATTTCTGCCTGTCTTTTACTTACTACTTGTACATTTTCTTTACTTATAAGTTGTATATATTTTTTAGCTGAAGAAGGCTGCCATTGTTGCAGTCGAAACGTCCAAAATACAGATTTCTTTTTGAAAGTCTGACGTTTTTCTCCTAGCCGAATCCCAACTATACCTGTCTTCGCAACTTTTAATAGTTTAAATTTATGGAAAATTTGCTCTCCTGAACAATTTCAAATATGTGCCATGGTATCCTTTACCTCCGGGGTACAGAATGTAAGAGCATATGTGTTATATATAATAAAAATGTTAGGGAGAAATGTATTGATGTAGAGTTTTATGTAAAAAAAATGTTTTAAATAATGTTTTTCATAAAACATTTTCATTTGAATTTATTAGTGACTATTTTCTTTTGCAAAAAATGTATTTTCATTTTATGAGTAAAATTGGCTTACTTCCATAAAGTAGATTCATTATTGATATCCATAATTTTAGGGTTAAGTAGAAAATAAATCATTTTCTACGTAACCCTAAATTGCAGTAAATGGTGTCACCTTTAAAACATATCCTCATTAAATTACTTTCATTCCATGCTTTTAACATAAAACACCAATTTATGGAAACACAAAGATAAATAAATAAGCAGTTTACAAAGTATCTTTACTAGAGAAAATGTATTTATATATCAAATTTTAAAGAGAGATATTCTATTAGTTTACGGAAAATATAGACTAAATTGTTTTTAGCAAACCTTACTTTTAGAATTTTGTCTCCCGGTTGTAAACCTTGAAGGGAAGCTGGGCTTCCAGGCTGAACTGCAGTTACAAATATTCCGACTTCATTTCCTCCTGTGAGTCGTATTCCAACTGAGCCTTCTTTTAGAAATGTTATCATACGAGGCTCTGGCCTAAAATTATTTAGATATTGTATATTTTCATATTTCCATTCACTTTTCATACATATAAAAGAATAAACAATTATATTTGCAATAATTTATAATTTATGACACAATAGTTTGTTTCAAAATCAATGAAGCAGAAAATAATAGTGTTGCAATTATTTTATTATTTTAAATGTTGTAAGTTACACAAGGGATGAAATGTTAATTCCCATATGTTCTGCTTATATTTTCTTACATTTCTATGCAAAAAATTCATTTGTCAGCATTTCTTTCTAGTCAAGAGTAGTGTTCTGCTAGCAACCATGTTTGTTTGGGGAGCCGAAAATGTTGAGGTTAAAGAGGCTCTCCAGAAAAGGTAAGATCCAAATTTACAAGACAGTCCTACGCCTTGTAGTCACATATGGAAGCGAGGCATCAGTATGAACTAAAGAAAGCATAAGAATCCTACAAGCCTGGGAGCAGAAGGTTCTCTGAGGATAAAAAGCAATTAGGAACTTAAAGTTATATGGAGCTCCAGACATAATTTCATTCATAAAATGTTTGGTGAGGACATATGGAGACCTTGCTGGCAGAAGAATGGAATGTCGGCAGAAAATGCGGGGAAGACCTCAATTGCACTGGCTGGACGCCGTGGCTATGAATCTGAAGGAAATAGGAATCTGGCGTTGGAGACGTTTTGCAACAGATAGAGCTGCCGGCTACTTCACGGACTGTAGTGCCTGTCTGTAAGTAAGTAAAGCAAGAAAATTATTATTACATAAATCAACCAGCTTGGCAATGGGCCTTTAAAAAAATAGGAAGACTAAAAAAAAAAGGAGAAAAAAGGGGAACACAAGGAACGGGAAATTGCTAGCTCCAATAAGGCAACAGTCCTTAGCAGCTCGCCAGGAGGAGAAAAAACAGAAAAAAAATTGTGTTTTGAGATCCAAGCAAAAAAGAAGAAGACCTGATATTTGTAAAAATGTGTAAAAAGTCTACTCTTTTATCAATCCCTGGGCCAAACAACAAATACATTTATGTGTACATCCATGTAATGGAATGTAAATATAAACATATATCAAATGTTTCTGCTATTATGTTCAACATATTTTGTTTTAGCGCGGTTTCTCCCTCCCTTCATAGGGAGGAACCCCGCTTATAAGGTTGACCTCATGAAACAATCCGGAAGTGCCGACTAGAACATTTTACGTTTCAGAACCCACTTACAGGGTTAGTATTAAGCCGGACTCCAGAGGGAGTACTTGGTAACGGGAGGACTTCCTTGCAAGGTAGGACTCAACACCTTTTATAAAAAATATGTAATTTAGCTATAATTATTGCAATATTTAGGGTAGGAGTAACATTTAATGAGCATGATAATGTTTTAATGCCTTTTGTGGAACAGTTCAAAGATCGTATTGATAGTTTTAATATAGTAGAAAAAAGGTTTGTATGGATGTTCAAAAAATTATATTTTGTTGTAGAAGTGCCCCTGGAGAGGTGCGAAGAAAAGATGCACGAAAAATGTCGGGCCCAATAAATAAAGTGGTGTAATAAAGGAAGACTGCTTTAATGACCCCATGCCTCCTAGGATAAAAAAGAATTTTGATATTTTGGGTCATCTATAAGAATAAATATATATATATATATATATATATATATATATATATATATATATATATTTGTCTGTTCGCGCTTTCCTGGCCTCAATAATGGTCCGATTTTGATGAAATTCGGTACAAAAATCTTTCGTCTAATTTGAAAAGTCAAGTACGTAACCAGCAAAATCCGCCCACCAGAACATGTAGCACAAAAAAAATCGTTCCGCTTACTTCATATGCTTGTAAGTACTGTTTTTATAGGCTTCTTGGCCTAGGAAAATGAATGAAACCATTTTTAAGGCGATAGCTTTAATCATTTTCGAGAAAATTGGAAAAATAGTTGTTGAATAACGTTTTTGGTTTGGGTACTTAAAATCATAGGATTCAGTTGAAACTTTTTCTGCATGTTTGAATTTCATCAAAACTAATATGTTGAAAGTTTGGTTACATTTGGAGATAAGGAAGGGTTAGAATAAAATATTTATTAATACTGACATGAAAAGTTTTGGGAACTTTGTATACTTTCCATAATATCTCGAAAACGGTTGAGAATCTTGGTAAGCGGAAGGTTACCATTGGAAAGCTTACTAAATTCTCTACAAAGAAGGTTCTGAAGAAAGTTTTGATTAGGCGATGTCAATCGGAGAAATAAGAGCTTAAAACTTTAAAGTAATTGATTTCGTTTATTCGAACGGTTCTTTTTGTCTGTTTTTATTTGTTGTTATTTTTTAATTGCTTATAGTTGGATAATGTATTTGACAATAACAGGTTAAGTAAAATAAGAAAAAGAATTTATTGTTAGAAAAATAGCTTTCCAAGAGAGAGATTCGAAGACCTTGACTATATTCAACTGCCTCTATGCGGGAGCCTTCCTGGGGTTGACAGACCCATACAGGTAAGATCATAAATCAAGACCTTTCAAGAAAGGTGGAACCAAAATAATAACTGTTCCTATTTTAATCTTTTCAAATGAGACTAGGGATAAGAACGGAGCCGCACTAAGATTATGCAGTTCCTGTGAGTCGGACTTTTTGGCCTTCAGAATTATTGTGGTACTAATTTAAACAGATTTTTTTTTTTTTTTTTTTTGTGACACCAAAGTTTCATTTAAGGTAGGGATTGTCGGGGTTCGGTCACTGCTATTTAATAAAACTACATTTTATCATAAAAATGGTTTTATTGTGCCGACGTTTCGGCTTGAACTTCAAGCCTTCATCAGGGCTGTAAAAAACAAGTAGGACGGATGTAATACTGAAATATACATATATATATATATATATATATATATATATATATATATATATATATATGCCTACATACACAAATACACATACATATATATATATGGAAAAAGACAAAACATAAAATGCTAGAACATAATATATAGAAGAACAATGTGCTCTAGGATACCAATGTGTTTCGATTATTAGGAAAACAGATATAAGAATAACAGATTACATATTAGATTAGATATAAGAATAACAATATGGGCTTACCGATGGGAAGATAGAGAACTATTCCTCACAAATGCGGGATCATTTCTGACAGTTAATACAGGGAAACATAGGAAGAAAGGAGTTGGTGAGGGGGGGGGGGGTTCTGGACCACCCAATGGACAGAGAATATAGAAGATGAAAGAAAGAGCGGCAAAAGCGGTGAAGTACAGTAAGGGGTCATAAAGTCATAAAATGTTGTGTTAATGGAAAGGGAGGCAGGTATAAAGGGCTATATTGCAGGCGGTATAGGGGATTAGGATGGAGTTTTTAATAAATGGAAGATGTTGGAGTAGGTAGAGGAGATGACTTCTTTGTCAATTTTGTCATTTTGAGAGTATTAACTGTCAGAAATGATCCCGCATTTGTGAGGAATAGTTCTCTATCTTCCCATCGGTAAGCCCATATTGTTATTCTTATATCTAATCTAATATGTAATCTGTTATTCTTATATCTGTTTTCCTAATAATCGAAACACATTGGTATCCTAGAGCACATTGTTCTTCTATATATTATGTTCTAGCATTTTATGTTTTGTCTTTTTCCATATATATATATGTATGTGTATTTGTGTATGTAGGCATATATATATATATATATATATATATATATATATATATATGTATATTTCAGTATTACATCCGTCCTACTTGTTTTTTACAGCCCTGATGAAGGCTTGAAGTTCAAGCCGAAACGTCGGCACAATAAAACCATTTTTATGATAAAATGTAGTTTTATTAAATAGCAGTGACCGAACCCCGACAATCCCTACCTTGCATCATCTACGGTCAACGATCTCCTCTCAACAAAGTTTCATTTGTTATAGAACTAAGGATAATGTAATAGCAAAAGGAATAAACTGATTTACTTAAATTATTCAACTTACATTGGTTGTTTTCTATGCAATAAAGCATCTTCTTCATAAAGCTGCCTTGCACTTGAATAATAATCTGGGAAAAAATGTATTCATTTTAATTTGCAGTATTTACTAAATATTTAAAAAAATTTGTTTCTTGACAAAGTGTTTACTTTTAGTAATTCATCGAATTATCTATATATATATATATATATATATATATATATATATATATATATATATATATATATATAAAAATCACGTGTCAGTCTGTTTTTCTGTTTGTTTGTTCCTCATACAAATCTACATCATTTGACCGATTTTGATCAAACTTGGCACACAGGTAGGTCTTGATACGAGAAATCTCCTAGGCTAGGTCAAAATAGTCAAAATTTGGTCAAAAGGTCAAAAGTTTTGTTCAAGAATAATTGGCTACACTGAACCATTCAGATTGTGATGGGCATTTTGAATCGACAGCCATTTTGAATGTCTCAAATTTATTTTTTGATGTTCCTGATAATTAGAATAACTCGAACTCATTGATGACTTTACATCATTATATAATCATGTAATGCAGTTTATTTCAACAGTCACTGTCTAACAAAGGAGCACTGGCTATTCTTTGAAAAGAGCTATCTACTCGCAGGCTCTGCTACTGGCCTCTGTCGGCTGTTAGATGAAGTGCTGTTGTGCTGGCCTCTGCCAGTATTATTTATTTTTTTATTCAATGAAACCACATTTTATAGTTAAAATGTATTTTATTAACGCCCACTGTAAAATGTAATAAAATACATTTTAACTATAAAATGTGGTTTTATTGAATAAAAAAATAGACAAAAATTCGAACGATCAACACCTTCTACTTATATTTCTATGTAGCTCTCTGAACAGTAGTTTTGTATTTGTATTGTTTTATAGTATATGTTGCTCTTGCTGCATAACACAGGCTGTTTCCTACTTCAACCAAAATTTGTATTATTAATAAGCAGGGGTAGACAAAACTAATAACGGATGAAAAACTGATGTGGGAGGAATCATCGAAATTTCTAGGAACATTATCCTTTGCCCTTTCTTGACGGTGGACTTCTCTAGGAGCCAGGCCCGAGCCGTGACTGGCTGACGGTGGGCTTCTTCAGCAGCTCGCTCTTTATTGTATAAGGGCGGTGACTTCTTTTCTTTTGTTATATTTAGTTCAATAAGTTTTTATTTTTGTATAAATCTGTATTTGTTGTATTTTAAAAAGAGCCAATCAGTTGCAACAGCAAGTTGGGAAGCTCAAAAAATAAATTTAAAATAAATAACTAAACAAGGACGGTGGGCTTCTCCAGTTCTTTTAGGCTATTAGTGCGACTTCTTAGTAGACGTGGGCGAGACTCCTCGGAAGAAGATGATACATCGCAGCCCGTTCCATCATCAGGAAGCATCGGAGTTTCCAGTGATATAAGTTTTCTTTCAGTAAAAGTTTTAGCACTAATTAAAGAATATATATATTACAAATACGAGAACACAAATCTAAAAAAAAAAAAAAATACTTATTTTACAAAATTAATAATTTTAGTTTAAATTATTTGGAATTAATCTTTTCTTATTGCTAACGTAATAATTATAATTTATAATTAAAGAAAAAGGTAACTGGGTAATTAGTAAACAATAGAGAGAAACTAAATAAATGAGTTCGGAATTATAAAGTTTTTCTAATTACAAAGTATAAAAAAGATGTTTTTATAAAATAAATATTCAAAATATAATTTGATAAGATGATAAATATTTTTTAAATATCATCATTGATATAAGGAGAGGACATTTTTTATTGAGAGGAAAAATTTGTATTATTAATTGTCAAAATATTTACTATGTGATTTCTTGTTAAAACACGTATTGATAATTGTAACTATATTTCTGTGTCAAATATTGGAGGTAGAAGAACAATAAATATTTGAAGAAACACAAAATTAACTTCGATAAACCTTTAAATGGCTAAAAAAAAGACGATTGTGGGACGCACGAGGAAGGGAGCTTGCTAGTAGCCTTCAGGAGGGACAGGCAGAGTCCAGTCAACAGGTACCCTCGGTCATAGGACTGCCGCCGTCTCCATAGGGTCAGTACTGATGGGCTAGTGATTTTTAGTATTAAGGCCCTACTACCTCTGAAAAAACACAATACTTTTAAACCTATTTCAGAAAACTTGTTCCCAAAAATATAGGAACCAACTCTTTTTTAATTTTTTTTCTAGTTGTTTTTACGTACTCGCCTCACTTTCTAATAATTATGACAATCCTGCCATTAAATTTCTTATTAAAAATTTATGAAATTAGGTATTTATAAAAAAAACAAAAAAAATTAAAGAAGAAAAAAAATTAAAAATACTGTTTAAAAAAAAACAGTATTTTTATTTGAGATTTGACTCAGATGAGAAAAACATTGCATATAGAGTTTTTTTTTTTTTTTTTTTTTTTTTTTTTTTTGATTAAAATTAAAATGATGAATTAATGAAACCTTGACATCTTGGGGGCGGTGGTCTGGGTGGGTCTGGTAATTCTTCTACACCACTACGACTTCTAGAATGCCCATGAATTACAGGTGTAGTTGGCCTTTCTACTTGTCCTAAGGAACCAGGATCCATGAGTGGGCCTCTTGATCTGCCTCTAGGAGCTAAGTTATTTTTATCTTCCATTTGCATTCTTGTTGGCGGCTGTACATATACATTTTGGGATGAATAATTATTTACATTTTCAACATAATTTCCATCTGAAAGAATGATAAGAGATTAGAATGTAACAATATATATTTTATATATGTGAATGTCAATAGCATCTGTTTCCTCTTTAATTGACTTGTATATTAATTATTTTGTGACAATTTGCATTGTCTTCATCTCATATATAGTATAATATTTATTTACTTAAGAGTTGTGTAGTAAAAAATTAATTTTGGGATGGGTTTTAACGAAAATGTGTTGCTGTAAATATTTGTTCATAGATAAAATATTATATATTTTGATGAAGTGCCAGAAACAAGAACTGCATTATCATTGTGTTATTCTTTTATATAGCATTGAAGGCTTGAACCAAACAACACAGAGGAGTCATTTGTAATATTTAATTTTGCAGGGAAGCTGTTCTAGTATTAACATCTAAAAATGATTCAACATTCTAAATGGAAAACCTTAAGTCTGATTGGCCTATAAGAAATGTTAATGAGAGAGAGTAAAACTTTATTTAAGAAAAGTTTGGTTGCCAAACTAAATTGGGTTGCTACACACACAATATAACCAGAAAAACTGAAATATTTTATCAATTTATTAGTACTAAAATTTAATAATAAAAAATGTATTTTTATTTGTTGAATGTATTTCAACTTAATATTTTATATTGAATAAAAACATTAAACATAATCATCATTTCTTATTGTTTTCATTTTATTGAACAGTGACAACATATAGAGGAAATCCATCAAAAATAATATTTCCCTTTATTTAAATCAATCAGTTTTGTATTTTTAATTTAAAATAATCTATACATTTTATTTCTTGTTCGCCATGTTGCATTCAAAAAGGCCATAAATCTGTTCTGTAAACAGTTTTTGAATTAATAATTTTAAATCTCTATAAATAAGTTCATTCCTTCATGATCAATTATTGCTTAGCACGGTTAGTTTATTTTTTGTTATTTTTATTGTTAATTTCTGTACCTTCTCTGCATATAATGGTAAAGAATTGGGTTTCTGTTGTCTGTTGAGCTGAGGTACTTTCGGCTACCGTTCTATGAAAGATAGATTACAGACAATGCTTTATCCTCATGAATTCAGCAATTTTATGTGGATATTTTGATTTGGTGACAACCTCACAAACTCAAATATAAGACGTCGAGCTGTTTAGTTTAAGTTTACATGACGTTACATTTACATATATAAATATACTGTTATGAAATCTTATAGCATATTTTTTTTGTTTCGAATGTGACGCTAAATTAGATTCATGGAATTAAAAATAATGGGGAGGGAAAAGATAGATCAATATTTATAATATAACTATATTTAAACTATACCAATTTAAAATCAAACATTTAATATTTACAAACAATTTAAACAACTAACTGTTCCGTAGGAAAATGTAGTTTTGTATGAAAAACAGTTATCCCTATTTCGGTCTAGAAGGCTGTGATGGCTCTGAAGTTCGCCAAAAGTTCTCTCATCTCTTGTCTAAGTCTAGCTTTGCTGAGGATCGTCAAGGATGAAGCTTCTCTTTCTTTACCCAGTCTTCAGGTCTAGCCCTGATCTCCATGAAGAATGCATTTTCTCCCCAGTGTTCTCTTTGTGTTTGTAGAAAAATTGTTTATCAAGATAGAGTAGTCTGGCCATTGGAGCATTGTGCAGGATGTCTGTTTAAACTACAGCATTATTTGCAAAGCTGATCTGCCTAAATAAGGTAAATTGTTTGATCTTATAATTATATTTTTCTTTGCATCAGTTTCAATTTACATTTCATAATTCTACTTCGCAATACATTTTAACTATAATTAAAATTTTAATTAATCTGAGATCCAATGATTAAAATATGAGAATCCATTATTCAATTTGAGGTGAATAAATTAATCAGCCCACTTATTTTAAATAAACATAATTAATTGTATAACAATATATAATAATAATATTAATAATAATAAAGGTTCAGCATTATGGAAAGTACGGTACCGTATTATCTCTACATCCCACATAAAAGACTTCTACAAAATGATAGAATTAAAATCTACTGGGACGAAGATATGATTACGTACCGAACTGTTCACCATAATAAACCAGATATTCTCATCACCGACAAGCGTAATAAGACTGCTGATATAATTGATATTTCAGTGCCGAGTGATGAGAATATCCGGAAAGCATATGCCGAAAAGCTGTGAAAATATCAAGACTTGGCCATTGAGTTAAAAGATCTCTATAAATTAGATTCCGCAAGAGTTACTGCAGTTATTATTTCGACCAATGGTTTGATACCAAATACTACAGTCAGTGCCACCAAATATCTGATATTGTCAGAGGAACACTTAATATTATCCCAGCAAGCAGTTCTACTATACACAGCTAGAATCGTAAGAAAATTTCTTAATGCCCATAATTAATAAATAAAAAAATATTTCTATAAATAAAAATAATTCTTTTTACTGGTTGGAACTATATCCCAGTAAAAATATTCTCCGGTAATCTGACAGACCCCACCAAATATATATATATATATTTTATTGATGTTTTCCGGTAGTGGGGTTGCTTAATTCTAGTATTTATTCCACTGGGGGATATATATATATATATATATATATATATATATATATTCCAGAGGATGAATCAAAATTCAGTCTTCCCACAAATTTTCTCTTTATTTTGCACTAGGCCTTTCAACACAAATGTGCCATCATCAGGTGCTAACAACAAATAAAAACATGCATTAATATTGTTTGACTCCTTAACAACAATTAATATTGTTTGACTGTTGTTGGACAGTAATTAGTCTAATTAATAGTTAGAATTTAAAGCAAATTGTGATAGTATAAATTGGAACATAATCTTATAGATTACAGTTTTTTAGTAAATAATTACATTTAGACTTAGTTTATGAATTACAAATTCATAAACTAAGTCTAAATGTAATTATTTACTAAAAAACTGTAATCTATAAGATTATGTTCCAATTTATACTATCACAATTTGCTTTATAAATTCTAACTATTAATTAGACTAATTACTGTCCAACAACAGTCAAACAATATTAATTGTTATTAAGGAGTCAAACAATATTAATGCATGTTTTTATTTGTTGTTAGCACCTGATGATGGCACATTTGTGTTGAAAGGCCTAGTGCAAAATAAAGAGAAAATTTGTGGGAAGACTGAATTTTGATTCACCCTCTGGAATTAAGCAACCCCACTACCGGAAAACATCAATAAAATATATATATATATATATATATATATATATATATATATATATATATATATATATATATATATAATTAAATGGAACTATAGCTTTCCAGTCGAGAGAATTATACACTTTTACACTTGAACTCTTACCTTTTGTTTGTAAAGAAGTAGATTCAGCTGAATAATTGGTCTTTGGCCATTCCCTTCTAATTAATAAATTTAGTTTTTCTTTACAATTATCAATTACTTTTTTAGCCTCTTTTAAACTCATGCCATCTGTAGAATGGTTATTGATTTTTAATAGTACATCACCTTCTTGCAGTGTGTTTCCATCTAGTTTTGTTCCAATATCTTTTACATACAACTTTGATCCCAAGACAATGCCAAAGTCTATAACATTTAAATAATTCATTGGTTAATCTCAATTTAAATTATAAGCAAGCAAATAGAATCCAACTTAGCTTAAAAAGTTTTCAAACCTCCCAGTATCAAGCCTTAAATCAAAAATAGGTAACAACTTTTTTTTTTAAATTTTGAAAGAGTATGTAAAAAAAGCTTGAGATTGCTGGAAAGCAATTCAGTCCAGACACCAGTCATGCCCAGCCCGTGATATGCACAATGTCAATCATTCTCAGGCTTGATTGATAAGCTCATAAAATAATACTCCCAGAATAAAAATTCTTTTTTTTTAATGTTATTAGATAGAATTATTTTGGATTAAAAAAAAACCTCGTTTGCCTGGATCAACTGGGACCAGGTCCAAACTGAGTTAGCAAAAATCCAGGTTATACAGAGAATGGCGCAAAAAGGAAAACAAATCCATATAAATCACCGAAATATTTTTAATGGAGTCCAGAAATCAAGATAGATTACAGACAAATACACAAAAAATACACTGTACTGCTTATGTATTTGCGCTGTACTCAATATAGCTACAAATTAGTCTGTAGTAAAAAAACTGTAGTAAATTGTTAGAATAACAATTTATTGTCTGTAAAACAAGTCTTCATTTACTAAGCTGAACAACATAATTTCGTTTTCAAAATTGGTCCGGGTTAACGAGGTTTTACTCTTTAGTTAATAATAATGAAGTATATTCACAATATGAGTATGGAAAGGTATCTACAAACCATCTTTTTTCCTGCTCTTTGATATTTGTATTCGAAGAGTTTGTGGCTCTGGTGAAGTGGGTAAAACAACTCTCCTCCTAACCGTTAACTGAACTGTATTTCCACTGTCTCTTAATACTTGAACAGCTGTGGCATACTCGACTCCTTCCAGTGACACTCCATTTGCACTCATTATGCGATCATTAACACTAAAAGAAAGGAATTTGTGAAAACTTTAGAACAATACAATTATTGGCAACCCTTAAAATAGTTTGAAAGCTTGTTATATCACAAGCTATAATGAATTTCCATTCATTTACACACTTCCTAAATTTATTCTTTAAAGATTTTTTAACAGAAAACTACAAATGAAGAAATGCCTAAGCCATGAAATATTGTATTTTCCTGCACTTAATAGCATTTTGACTGTCCTAGTTCCATAATGACATAATATTATTATTTCCTCATTGTCAGTTGAGGCAACTGTTTCAATATGCACTGTCATAGACTATAATTTCATTCTTTTTGGATCTCAAATACGACGACCATCATCAATTTTGAATTGTGTATCAAAATATTTTAATCAAAGTGTTCACTGAATTTTTTTCCCCAAAAACACCTTATTGAAGACTGGTCAACACTTGGATAAGAATACACAAATTAAAGGTAATGATACTTCAGCACGAGCAAAAATACTTACTATTCTCCATTTTCGAAGGAAAAAAAAAATGGAAGGAACAATATGAGAATGGGTCCTCATTAATCTGAATGAGCAGATATCATTTACAAAACTTAATACCTGTATAGGTCGTCTATATTGCCATATCTTCTATAAAGGAGTTTACTCCTAATTCATTAGATCCTATCACTATGACTTCCCCTTTGGTCCTCTCAAATTATTGTGCATTAATTACGTTAAATTGTTTTTCATATATCTGATGTGCTTTCAAAACTGAGAAAGTAGTCTAATATAGTTTAACATTGTATTTACATTCCCATATAATCTTATAACTACTGTGCTTCCCTCTCAATCTCTGAATGTACATGCTATCTTTAGACAATGACTTGTTGTTAATAAATGGTATTAATTTGTAATGTATTCTTAATAACATTGGAAATATATTTTTTGTGAAATTGTTTTTATATTACTATGTCAAATTTTTACTTACAGCAGCTTTCCTTCAGCAGGTCCTGCCTTGAGAACGTCTGATATAGCAATAGACGGATCACCATTTGTGAAGTGGGGATTGTCACGACCTCCACTAACAGCAATGCCGAAACCATAACCAGGCACCCTATTTAAACTGACTTGATGAATTTCCCAAACCACTCTCTCTGTGCCCTAAAAAATATGTTTACATTAATGAATAACAATAAAAGATTATCACATTATTTTCATTTATAACTACTCAATGTCACCATCTTACAAGCACACAAATATAAAATGAACAATGGTGGTTTTCAAACAATGTATGTATATATATATATATATATATATATATATATATATATATATATATATATATATATATGTGTGTGTGTATTAGTCATACGGCATCTTTCTCCAGGGGTCTTACGCCTCCTTTCTTCACAATATTTCACTGGATTCCTCTCCGGTTTATTTTGGCTGTCACTCATCCTTGCTAGTTGGTGCAGACAGAAGAAGCCGTAGAGGAATCCGGCAAAGTATTGCGAAGAAAGGAGGGGTAAGACCGCTGGAGAAAGATGCTGTATGAAGTACATTTAATTCCTAGTGAAGCAATTTAAAACAAAGCAAATACGTATGTATATACAGGGTGTTCAAAACTCGATTGACACCCCCTTTTTTCCACAATTTTTGAAATTTTAAAACGAAACTTGGTGGGTCTTAACGTGGTCGAATGAACTTTCATTGGACCTAATGCACGACCCCTCAACTTTCTCCAGTTCTTCTCCAGAGACCCTAACTCTGGAATCTCCAATGGAAAGGGGTTATTTTTATGACGGATTATTGTAGAGAATTGAATTTTATGTCGATTTTATATCTGTCATTTTTTCGCTAAAGCGCACCAATAAGTAACAAATTGCCCAAAACCGATAAAACCCTTGTTTTTTGTCACTTTTCTGCTAATAACGTAGAAAGTATGCCCCTAATGAAAAAAGTAGTTGATATAAACGTTGTAGAGGATTAAATTTACTTTCCAAAAAGTACCTTTAAATACCAAACATGTTAAAAGGAATGGAGCAAAACACGCTGGACAAGGCTGTTCTAAATTTTATTAGCTTTCATTTAAAAAAATTTTATCGAATCGGTTAAGATTTGGAAGCTGTAGTATTTTTTGAAACACGAAAAGTAGTTTGGCCCCACTGTGCGGCGGCAGGAATTTTCTTATCGCAGGGCTCATTGTGAAAATTCCTCGCTGCTCCCTGGATGTCGGCACTAATGGCGTAGATGCCAAGGCGCTGTAAAAAAAGAAAAACAAAAAAAAAATTTGTTCAACATAAAAATAATTACTACAAAATTCTAATCATTAGATGAGTTCTATTGCTTTAAATTTATTATTTTAATGTCTTTATAAAGAAATTTAATTTGATTTTTTTCTTCAAACTTTCTTAAATCCAAAACTAGGTGGAGCAAAAATAGTTTAGGAAATGTTTATTAAGTTTTACTGAAGCGTAGGTCACGTTGATAATAAATATTTCTGAAAACTTCAAAAACAAAAGCGTGTTTTGCTCCATTCCTATTAACATGTTTGGCATTTAAAGGTACTTTTTGGAAAGTAAATTTAATCCTCTATAACCTTATTAGCAGAAAAGTGACAAAAAACAAGGGTTTTATCGGTTTTTGGCAATTTGTTACTTATTGGTGCGCTTTAGCGAAAAAATGACAGATATAAAATCGACATAAAATTTAATTCTCTACAATAATCCGTCATAAAAATAACCCCTTTCCATTGGAGATTCCATAGTTAGGGTCTCTGGAGAAGAACTGGAGAAAGTTGAGGAGTCGTGCATTAGATCCATTGAAAGTTCATTTGACCACGTTAAAACCCACCAAGTTTCGTTTTAAAATTTCAAAAATTGTGGAAAAAAAGGAGGGTGTCAATCGAGTTTTGAACACCCTGTACATATATATATGTATATATATATATATATATATATATATATATATATATATATATATATATATATGTATATATATATATATATATATATATATATATATATATATATATATATATATATAATTGAATAAGTAGTACAATAATAGTGAACAGTGGGCTTTCGGGTAATATACAATATTAGTTGTAGCCCAATACTGCATGGGTAATGGGTATAAGGGGGGGGGGGCGAGGAGGCTGTGGCAACATTTAAAGAATAATTTTTTATTAAGAATCATATAGATATTAATACGATTTTTTTACATTTTTCAAACCACTAATTTTAGACACTATACATTCTTAAACAAATACATAACGATAGAAAATACCATAAATAAAATTAATTAATATGCAGCCTTAGACACAAATACATTTTAAAAATGCATTAATTGATTTGATTATTTAAAGAATTATTTTCAAAAAGCCCGACTCGCAGGAATTGCCTCATTTTAGCGCGGTTCCGTTCATATCCTTAGTGCCACAAGTAAAGGAATAGAAGCATTTGTTTATGCGTTTTGATTATCCGTGAAAAATATACAATGAAATCTCAAAGAGAAGTAATATAAGCGCCGCAACAGGAAACTGATTGTATCCTAAGCGGAAATTACTCCATATTCTTTCTAAACGTTTGCTCTTTGAAATATAAAGACTGGTATCTCATTTTCTTACCTTGTTTTACTGAAATACTTATTTTACCGTTTAATGGAATAAAAAAAAACAACAACAACCAATTGAAAATTGAAGCAAACAGGGACAAAAACCCGTCGAAAAGTACAAAATGAACATTGTCGAAGTTTTAAGCACCAATTTTTGCTCTTATGAGAGAGCGAACACGCAATATATATATATATATATATATATATATATATATATATATATATATATATATATAAAAGAACCACCATTGTTTTCGTGATCTCTGGGTTCTGAAACAAGACATTTCTTATTTGTCACTTCCGGGCTGCGTTATAAGGTAAAGCTGGGTTCCTCCCTATGGGGGAGGGAGGAACTGCGCTAAAACAGGGAAATAGTGTCGTCCATTATACATATTAATTGCGTTATATGATGCAATATACATAGAATGGAATAGCATTTTAGGTAAATATACCTCTCCCCTCAAATAAGTGAATTTAACAACTCAGTTAACGCCAACATTTTTATATTTTACTTAATAATTCCAGGATCCAATTTAGATGTAAGCAATTGATTATGTAAGCCAAAAATGTTTTGTGCATATTTTTCAAAGTGAAGCATATACCATATTCATAGATTCCCTTGACAATCACCGAGGACGACAAATAGCAGCCTGAAGAAGTCGGAGATGAACCCGACGAAATATTGCAGTAAGGAGAGGAAGAACACCGCTGGAGAGAGAAGCCGTCTCACAAATCAATCATATTCATAGATGCTCATCAGAATTCATTTATTTATAGATCGATTCACTTAATGAATGAAACGGGGGGAAAACATCAAATATATTAAACAGTTTTTTTCAATTATCAATTTTATTAATTTTTTCATGCATTATTTCGGTGAGAAGGGCATTCCTTGCATGGGCGTATATCGAAAATTATTCGAGGGGGATTTCGGGGGGAGGGCTGAGAGCATTTGGGGGTATGGAATTCTAACAATCTAGAATTTGGAATAGTTAGCCAATTAAAACGTTATTACACCCAAAAGAAATTATTTTTCCGTAGCTAAGTGATTATTTAATTTATTTAGAAGGTGGTATAAGATAAACCAAAAATATATTTTTCTAGATTTACTTTTTTTGTATTTAATAAAAATACATTGTAAATTGTGATACACTTGTATATTCCACCTATGGATAAGAATATATTTATTAAATAAATAACTCAAAATTTAAATTCAATTAAAGTCCAACTCGCAGGAACTGCGTCATCTTAGCGCGGTTCCGTTCTTATCCCTAGTTTCATTTGGAAAGATTGAAATAGAGACAGTTATTATTTTGGTTCCACGTTTCCTGAAATCCCTCTACCCCCTAAACAAAGGGCCAGCGTACCCTTTTACCTGGAATCCCACCCAACAGCTTGGTTGGCCAACCCCACGACTCCAAATAGTATCATATATTAAAATGTTTCTAATTTTCTTGACTTCTTCTACTGTAATACTAATTCTATAAATAAAGGCAATAAAAAAAAAACAGCAATCAAAATCAGAGCTAAACAACTACGAAAACCCGTTCAAAAGAACAAAACAAACACATTTGAAGTTTTAAGCACTTATTTGCCTAATCAAAAATTTCTTCAGAACCTTTTTTTGTAGAGAATTTAGTAAGTTTTCGAATGGTAACCTTCCGCTTACCAAGATTCTCAAGCGTTTTAGAGGTATTAAGGAAAATATATGAAGTTTCCAAAACTTTTCGTGTCCCTTAATAAAATATTTTATTCTAATCCTTCCTTAACTCCAAACGTAACCAAAATTTAATCATCTTTGTTTATATGAATTTCAAACACGCAGAATATGTTTTAACTGAATCCCATGATTCTAAGTACCCAAACCAAAATCTAATTTCAACAACTATTTCTCCACTTTCTACGGTTAATGCTATCGCCTTAAAAATGGTTTCATTCGTTTTCCTAGGCCAAGAAGCCTATAAAACGAGTACTTACAAGCTTATGAACTCAAAAACGTAAGCGTTACGATTTTTTTGCGCGAATTTCGCCCCAAACGCCATTTTCCAGTAGGCGGATTTTGCTGGTTAACGAACTTGACCTTTCAAATTAGACGAAAGATTTTTGTACCAAATTTCATCAAAATCGGACCATTCGTCTGGGACCTACAGAGCGAACAGACATATATATATATATATATATATATATATATATATATATATATATATATATATATATATATACAAATTTTAACCACTATCATTTTCGGTCTCTATGGGTTCTGAAACGCAAAATTTTCTAGTCGGCACTTCCGGATTGCGTCATAAGATCAACCTTATAAGCGGGGTTCCTCCCTTTGGGGGAGGGAGGAACCGCGCTAAAATGCCTGCTAAAAATTTTAGGGTTAAGATAAATCAATTTCAGAAGCTACACCATGTTTCTTATTTTAAAAGCTACTTTGTCAAATGATTTCTATCTAAAAAGACTTAATATAAAAAATATTATGAGGCAAAACGTCATCAATAAATAACTTACATTTTTTAGCGCGGTTCCTCCCTCCCCCATAGGGAGGAACCCCGCTTATAAGGTTGATACAATGAAACAATCTGGAAGTGCCGACTAGAAAATTTCGCGTTTCAGAACCCCTAGAAACCGAAAATAACAGTGGTTCAAATTTGTATATATATATATATATATATATATATATATATATATATATATATATATATATATATATATACATACATATTTGTCTGTTCGCTCTGTAGCTCCCAGACGAATGGTCCGATTTTGATGAAATTTGGTAAAAAGTCCGACTCGCAGGAACTGCGTCATCTTAGCGCGGTTCCATTTTTTTTTTTTTTTTTTTTTTTTTTTTTTTTTTTTTTTTTTTTTTTTTTTTTTACGGCACATCTACATCTAGGTCATTAGCGCCGACATCCAGGGTGTAGCGAGGAATTTCACCAGCGAGCCGTGGGATGATAAAATTCCTGCCGGAGGTTGGGAATCGAACCCACCATCTCCCGCTTATGAATCCAAGGCGCTAGCCATTAGACCACGGGAGACCCCGGTTCCTGTTCATATCCCTATTCTCATTTGAAAAGCATAGAATAGAAACAGATAATATTTTCCTCGGCCTTTGTTCAAAGGGTTTTATGGCTATGCCTGGGGTCAGGTCCGCAAGACCCTAGAATCCTCTTCTACCGATACTTCATTTCATACGTTTCAATGAATTGGAAAATATCAAATATTTTCACACATTCCTGTGTTCTTTTACTATAGTAATAATTCTACAGATAAAATCAATTAAAAAATAAAATAAAAAAAACCAACAGCATAAAGGCAATTGAAAATATTCAAAAGACGTCAACGAATCTTTTTCTCTTGGCAAGCTATATTTCTAACAATGAATTGTTTTTCTTATCTTGCCTAATCATTTTTATTGTAAAATACATTATCCAACTATAAGCAATTAAAAAATAACAAGGAATAAAAAAAGACAAAAAGAACAGTTCGAATAAGCAAAATCAATTACTTTAATGTTTTAAGCACTTATTTCTCCGATTGACATCGCCTAATCATAACTTTCATCAGAACCTTTTTTGTAGAGCATTTAGTAAGCTTTCTAATGGTATTCTTTCGTTTACCAAATTCTTAACATTTTTCGAGATATTAAGGAAAGTATACAAAGTTACCAAAACTTTTTATGTCTGTTAATAAAATATTTTATTCTAACCCTTCCTTAACTCCAAACGTAACCAAAATTTCAACATATTAGTTTTAATGAAAGTAGAACAAGCAGAAAATGTTTCAACTGAATCCCATGATTCTAAGTACCCAAACCAAAAACGGTATTCAAAAACTATTATTCCAATTTTCTCGAAAACGGTTAAAGCTATCGCCTTGAAATGGTTTCATTCGTTTTCCTAGCCCAAGAAGCCTATAAAAAGAGTACTTACAAGCTTATGAACTCAAAAACGTAAGCGTTACGATTTTTTCTGCGCGAATTTCGCCCCAAACTCCATCTTCCAGTGGGCAGATTTTGCTGGTTAACGAACTTGACCTTTCATATTGGACGACTGATTTTTGTACCAAATTTCATCAAAATCGGACCATTCGTCTTCGACCTAGAGAGCGAACAGACAAATATATATATATATATATACAAATTTGAACCACCGTTATTTTCGGTCTCTAGGGGTTCTGAAACGCGAAATTTTCTTGTCGGCACTTCCGGATTGTTTCATTGTATCAACCTTATAAGCGGGGTTCCTCCCTATGGGGGAGGGAGGAACCGCGCTAAAAATGGATTTGGTTGCAGAAGTGCCCCTGATGAGGTGCGAATGAATTAAGCACGAAACATGTAGGGCAGGAAAAAATAAAGTGGTGTGGCACAAGGAAGTACTACTTTTTCCCGACCCTAAGCCTAAAAGAACGAAACGCATTAAATAATATATATATATATATATATATATATATATATTTGTCTGTTCGCTCATTTCTGGCTTCCCTAATGGTCCGATTGTGATGAAATTTGGTACAAAAATCCGTCTTCCAATTTGAAAGGTCAAGTTCGTTAACCAGCAGAATCCGCCCACTGGAAGATGGCGTTTGGGGCGAAATTCGCGCAAAAAAAATCGTAACGCTTACGTTTTTGAGTTCATAAGCTTGTAAGTACTCGTTTTATAGGCTTCTTGGGCTAGGAAAACGAATGAAACCATTTTCAAGGCGATAGCTTTAACCGTTGTCGAGAAAATTGGAAAAATAGTTTTTGAATACCGTTTTTGGTTTGGGTACTCATGGGATTCAGTTGAAACATTTTCTGCATGTTCTACTCTCATTAACACTAATATGTTGAAATTTTTGTTACGTTTGGAGTTAAGGAAGGGTTAGAATAAAATATTTTATTAACAGACATAACAAATTTTGGTAACTTTGTATAATTTCCTTAATATTTCGAAAAGGTTGAGAATCTTGCGAATCGTAAGATTACCATTAGAAAGCTTACTAAATGCTCTACAAAAATGGTTCTAATGAAAGTTTTGATCAGGCGATGTCAATCGGAGAAATAAGTGCTTAAACCTTTAAAGTAATTGATTTCGCTTATTCGAACTGTTCTTTTTGTCTTTGATTTTGGTACTTAGAATTATGGGATTCAGTTGAAACATTTTCTGCATGTTCGAATTTGATCAACACTAATATGTTGACATTTTGGTTATGTTTGGAGTAAAGAAAGGGTTAGAATAAAATATTTTATTAACAGACAAGAAAAGTTTTGGTAACTTCGTATACATTCGTTAGTATCTCGAAAAGCGTTGACAATCTTGGGAAGCAGAAGGTTACCATTCGAAAGCTTACTAAATGCTCTACAAAAAAGGTTCTAAAGAAAGTTTTAATTAGGCGATGTCAATCGGAGAAATAAGTGCTTAAAACTTTAAAGTAATTAATTTCGTTTATTCGAACGGTTCTTTTTGTTTGTTTTATCCCTTGTTATTTTTAAATTGCTTATAGTCGGATAGTGTATTTGACAATAAAACAGATTAAGTAAAATAAGAAGATCAATTTATTGTTAAAAATGTAGCGTTCAAAGAGAGAGATCCCAAGGCTTTCCAAATGCCTCTGAGCGGAGGCCTTTCTGCCCGACTTATGGGATAGCTGACCCATACAGGTAAGATTTTAAATCAAGACCTTTCAAGACTGGTTTGTTTGAGATTTCATTTGGATAGGTGTTTCGCTATTGATCTAAACAAAGTAATAACTGTTTCTATTCTATGCCTTTATAAACACTAGAGATAAGAACGGAACCGCGCTAAGATGACGCAGTTCCTGCGAATCGGACTTTTTTATGATAGAAATGGATAAGTATTTTTTGCAAGAATTCTCTTTGACTTGAATAATCCAAAGTAGGTTACACAAGCCCTCTAGTGAAGGAGCTAAACACAAATTACACCAAAATTTATAAAATGTTGCTACGTGCCGCCACAGCCTCGGTGGTCAAACGTACAAGACGGTCAGAGGTACAACACCTTCCCCTATATATATATACAAATTTGAGCCACCGTTATTTTCGGGCTCTAGGGGTTCTGAAACGCAAAATTTTCTAGTCGGCACTTTCGGATTGCGTCATGAGGACAACCTTATAAGCGGGGTTCCTCCCTATGGAGGGAGGGAGGAACCGCGCTAAAAAGAGATGACAAGTTGTTCTAGTTGCTCTAATCCTGGCTAATGAAGTCGACTGGATGACGCAATCCAAAAGTGCTGAAATAACCGGTCGCGAAAAAAAACAGGTCTTTCTAATTTGTGTGCGCGTTTTTTTTTTGTTCTTTACGCGCTCTATCGTCTATCAATTAAATTGTCCGATGTTGATGAAATTTGGCACAAAAAAAAAATACTTTGTCAAAAACGATATATATATATATATATATATATATATATATATATATATATATATATGTGTGTGTGTGTGTGACTATGTATGTTAGGTAGCGACTTCTACTCGACATAATTATTAACTGGACACGGAACGATTAACACAGTCAAACAAGCTAAATATAACTAACAAGTCGGCTTGCCCTTGCGACAACAGCACACCAAAAACAATACACCACATTATACAAATATTATTTACTTTTAGAAGAAAGAATGTAAAAAATTGGCCTGCCACAGAAAAAGGGCTTTTTGATAAACATTATTCAAGTTTCAGAGATTTTTGTTAGACAGAATACGTTACTTTAAAGACAATTGATACCCCCAAAGAATGTTGAAAATAAAAATAAAAAAATTGTAAGATTGAAATTTACTTTCCAATGTAATGTGAAAATATTAATGGACTACATAAAAAAATGGGAACATTCAGCACAAAATAATCTTTGTGCAGGGTTACTTCGGAGAGGAAACTAATATATATATATATATATATATATATATATATATATATATATATATATATATATATATATATATTATTTTCTCATATTATTTGTGTGAGAAAGGTCGTAGCACTTACGGTTCTGCGTTTATAGTTTTGCAGGCAAATTTTTATATATGTTTAGACGTGAGGAATCATATGAAACCTTTTTGAAAATTGATCATATCTTTTAAAGTGTACGAGCAAAAGTAGAGGTACTAGAATTTTGGCTTTGAGTGCGGGTAAAGGGTGTAGATTTAAAAATATGTTCACACATTCCACATTTGTACAAACTAAATATTAGGTATAAAGATTTTGTTTGTGCATAGAAAAAATGAAGTAAAAGAAAGAAATTACTATATTTTAAAAAATCGGACTTTCCCGCGTAATGTGTTAAATGTGCCGAAAACTATTGAGACTTTAAAATATTTGGCCCGTCTGATACAGCTAGTGTAAAAAGTATTGGAACACCCGTGAATATTTGACTTTTTCAACATTCCTGACTAAAATAGTGTTTCTTTAGGAAAACAGAACACATCAAAATCGTGGTGATAAGCTAAATTTTAAATATTCCCTTAAAATCAACACCAAACAATGGTATTGGTGTTACTTATTTATATTTTAACAATAAAATGCAATATACTACGCGTAAAAAGTATTGTAACGCCTTATTTCTTTACTATTACACCTGGACATTGGAAGGGAAGTCCATATTATAGGTGAACTTTGCCCTGAAGGATGACTTGGCGTCTTGTGTATTTGAATCTGTTGGTTCTTTAAGTTTTTTACATTGGCCAGGAAGGAAAAGAAATTTCTGTTGTAATGCAAACAATCATTATTTCACATCATAATGAGTGCAAATGAAGGGTCACTGTCCATGATGAAAGATCAATTTGAAGGAAAAGCACACGCAAAACCTTCTGCACTGAAATCTCGAGGATCATCTGACGGGACATCAGTAGCAGTAAAGTAAGAAATTATCTCAGGAAAAATGGAAAATGCGATCGAACAGCAAATTCTTTGTATGTAAAGTTAACAAATAGAAAATACTTTGTTATGCAAAATAAAGTGTTAGCCATCCTGCTGAATACTGGCGGCGGATTTAATTTATTCATGAGTGCAAAAAAAAAAAAAAAAAAAAAAACTGTTTAGCCAAAAAGCTTGACAAATTGCGAGGAGGAGAGCGAATGAGAGCTCAGTCCTCGGGAATTGTCTACAGTTAAATGTGGTTAAGGGTTTGGGGCTGTAAGGCAGCATAAAGGATTGAGAAAACTAAAATTCATTGAGGGGGTTATGGACAACAAGAAATATAAACATATTCTCAAAGAGTGCCTTCCAGTCTTAAGAAACTAGAATTTAAGAAGCAAATACAATTTTTACTCCAGACAATGATCCAATAGAAACACCATGGAAATCAATGCGGTTGCGATATGCTACCCCATGATGCATGGAATCTCCAACAAAAAGTCAGGGCCTGAACCCAATAGACAAAAAAATGAGCGCAGGATAAGTCACAAATATAAATAAATGAAAAAATGTGATTCATGAAGAATAGGATGACATTTCACATGATACTACTCATAATTTAGTGCCATCAATGCCGAGAAGAACTATTACAAATATTAATAATCTAATGTAAAAGTTGCAAAATCTATAAGTGTTCCAATACTTTTTACGAATATAATATTGCATTTTATTGTTAAAATGTAAACTAATAACACAAATAACATTATTTGATGTCAATTTTCAGGTAATATTTAAAACATAGCTAATCGCCATGTTATTGATGCCTTCTGTTTAACTAAAGAACCACTATTTTAGTCGCAAATGTCAAAAAGTCCGTCTCGCAGGAACTGCATCATCTTAGCGCGGTTTCGTTCATATCCCTAGTCTAATTTGGAAAGATTAAAATAGAAGCAGTTATTATTTTGGTTCCACCAATCTTTTTTTTAAATTAATTATTATAATGGCGTGTCAACCCTCAAGGTCACTAACGCCATTCCTGTGTGTAGTAAAGTCTTGAAAGGTCATGATTTACGATCTTACCTGGAAGGGTCGGCTAACACTAGAAACGGTCCCGCTAGTGACAAGGTCTTGGAATCTTGGAAATCTATATTTCTAACAATAAATTGTTTTTGTTATTTTACTTAACCAGTTTTATTATCAAAAACATTATCCAACTATAAGCAATTAAAAAATAACAAGGAATAAAACAGACAAAAAGAACCGTTCGAATAAACGAAATCAATTGATTTAAAGTTTTAAGCACTCATTTCTCCGATTGACATCACCTAATTAAAACTTTCTTCAGAACCTGTTTTGTAGAGCATTTAGTAAGCTTTCGAATGGTAATCTTCCGCTTCCCAAGATTGTCAACGGTTTTCGAGAAACTTTTTTTTTTTTTTTTTTTTTTTTTTTTTTTTTTCTTTTTTTTTTACGGCGCATCTACATCTAGGTCATTAGCGCCGACATCCAGGGTGCAGCGAGGAATTTTACCAGCGAGCCGTGGGATGATAAAATTCCTGCCGGAGGTTGGGAATCGAACCCACCATCTCCCGCTTATGAATCCAAGGCGCTAGCCATTAGACCACGGAAGACCCTTTTCGAGATACTAACAAAAGTATACAAAGTTACCAAAACGTTTTTTTGTCTGTTTATAAAATATTTTATTCTAACCCTTCCTTTACCCCAAACGTAACAAAAATTTCAACATAATAGTGTTGATGAAATTCGAACATGCAGAAAATGTTTCAACTGTATCCCATAATTCCAAGTACCAAAATCAAAGACAAACAACCCTCCCTAGGAAGGACGCTAGGCAGTTGAAAAGCTATATCTTGGGAATCCATATCTCTAACATTAAATTGTTTTTCTTATTTTTCTTAACCTGTTTTATTTTCAAATACATTATCCAACTATAAGCAATTAAAAAGTCCGATTCGCAGGAACTGCGTCATCTTAGCGCGGTTACGTACATCTCGAAGAAATGGAATAGATTAGCATTACAAATCACAGGAAACTGACAGTAGCCAACTTACACAGAAACGGATAATTCTTAATCTGTATAAGTCAAAACAATACTAATTTTACTGATAAATGCAACTTAAAATAAGAAACAACCAATTAAAAAGTGAGATAAACAAAGAGAAAAACCCTTTCGAAAGAACAAAACGAACACTTTTTAGGTTTTAAGCGCTTATATCTCAGATTGACGTTGCCCCATCGAATATTGCTTCAGAACAATTTTTGTAGAGAATTTAGTAAGCATTCGAATGGTCACCTTTCACTTAGCACGATTTTCCAACCGTTATCGAGATATTTACGAAAAATGTATGAAGACCCAAAAACTTTTCATGTCTATTAATAAAATAATTTTTTTCGCATACTTCCTTAACTCCAAATATAACCAAAATTTAAACATCTTAGTTGGGAGTAATTTCAAAGTTGTAGAAAATATTTCAATTGAATCCCGCGATTCTAAGTACTCATAAAAATATAATGACTTACAAAAACATTGATTCCACTTTTCTCAGGAACGGTTACAGATATCGCCTTGAAAATGGTTTCATTCGTTTTCCAAGCCCAAGAAGCACATAAAACGAGTACTTACAAGCTTATGAACTCAAAAACGTAAGCGTTACGATTTTTTTTGCGCGAATTTCGCCCCAAACACCATCTTCCAGTAGGCGGATTTTGCTGGTTAACGAACTTGACCTTTCAAATTAGACGAAAGATTTTTGTACCAAATTTCATCAAAATCGGACCATTCGTCTGGGAGCTACAGAGCGAACAGACAAATATGTATACAAATTTTAACCACTATCATTTTCGGTCTCTATGGGTTCTGAAAAGCAAAATTTTCTAGTCGGCACTTCCGGATTGCGTCATGAGATCAACCTTATAAGCGGGGTTCCTCCCTATGGAGGAGGGAGGAACCGCGCAAAAAACGTAAAATATTCATGGGCGTTCCAATACTTTTTACACTAACTGTATGTCTCCTCAGGTCGCGAACGTGATACAAAATAAACTTCTGCTCAGCGTTTGTAATATTTTGACTATTTATGTATTATTGGTCCATGATTTGAAAAAAAAAAAAAATATTATCGAAATAGACGAATCAAAACAGAAAGCATTAGAATAATAATACTGAAAATTTGTTTTTCCAACTGTATAAAACAGAGGGGTAAAAATTATTCAGTCTGATTAATTTTTTCGATCAGCTATTTACCTTTACTTTTAGTTGAAAATATTATCGCTTACAGTATGATCATGATTTACAATAAAATTAGTAAAACATAATGAAGGATTTTTAAAGTTATTTAAAAATATAATGTCTAGAGGCAATCTTACATGGGCATAGGAAATAATAATTTCCGGGGGCTGGGAGCATTTGGGGGTGGTATAGAATAATAACAATCTAGAACTTGGAACAGTTAGCCAACTAAATCGCTATTACGCCAAAAACAAATCTGGACTAAGCGATCTTATTTAATTTATTTTCTTACGGTTTTATGACACGTTTTAACCGATTCAATCAAAATTTCGGGGGGGGGGTAGGGGCTGCATCGCCTTCAGCCCCTCCTTATATAAGCCCATGGAATCTTATAACTTAAGCTTTCATAAACATATTCATTATTTATTATCTGTAAAGGCGATATATCTGCAAATAATGTAAACAGTTATTTTGCGCTGAAAACAAAGCGATTGAAAACTTATTGATTAACTGAACGTAAGTGTAACTAATTTTATAACGCAGTGCATGCACCAACTGTAGTATTCTCCCCTCCTTGTATCCAGAGTTTTTCTGTCAATTGATTTTATTAAAAGTTAAGTTTGTGCACAGTACGGGTTGTAAATTTCATGGAAGTGTAAAAAATACAGATAAAAAAAAGTAGCTATTTCATGATTTTTGGAAAACGAATTGTAAGCCTTGAAATTACCAAGACATGCTTAAGCCCAACTTACTGATTACTGTTGGCAGGAAAGAAAAACAGCTTATCGTAGAGTATGCATAGTGATTTTTTTGGCCACTTAGAGTAGTTTCCACGGTAATATCTATACAAATTAATAAGAAACGACGAATATGAGATCTTCTAGTTCCAAGTTTTGTGGCTTAGAGAGGGAACTGGGAAATATAAAAATACTTACATTATGTTCCTCTTCTTGGGTCTGTGTTATGGAGCAGTCCCAAGTAAGGAGAGTACAGGTTGATAGGTCCATCCTAGCCTCAGTCTCGGTGTCAACTGAAGCAGGTATCCAGTGGAGCCCTTCCCAACAATAGCAGGTCTTAGGCTGGCTAACAGACCTTTTTTCCTCTCTCCTACCTGCTCAATCCAGATTCCTGTTTTTCATCTTTTGTATTTACCAAAGCTCCCAGTGGAATCCAAGAATCTCGAGGGCGTATATAAGGGGGGGCTGAGAGGGCTGCAGCCCCCCCCCGAAATCGGTAAAAATATGTCACGAAAGCCTTAAAAATAAATAATTTAAGATCACTTAGTTCAGAACAAATCTTATTTCTTGGGAATGTAAGAGCGTTTTAATTGGCTAACTATTCCAAGTTTAGATTGTGAGTATTCCATGCCCCCCAAATTCTCCCAGCCCCTCCCGAAATTATTTTCTATATACGCCCATGAAGAATCTATTAATAGTTCTACCTGGGGTTTGAAAGCAGGTATCGAAACCTCCTTACCTAAACAAATATAGTAGGAAGTCAATTAATGGTTGGGATTCGGCTAAGAGAAAATGTCATAATTAAAAAAAAAAAAAAATCAACACTTTCTTTGGCAGCCTACTTCAGCTAAAAAAATAAATATACATAATTAAAAATGAGAATAATCACAAAAGTAAGCAAAATTTTAAGATAACTTTAAGGAGACCATGGATAAAGGCTCGGGCACACAGAACGCGATCTGTACCGCGGCGGGTAGCGATCACTGACCGAGGGTGGGTGGCGATCTACATGAAATAAAGATTATTTTATTATCTCCGTCAAACAAAGGACGATCTGTCAATGCGAGCTTGTGTTTACCGCGCGGTACGGCTGTAAAAAATTACAGATTTGCCCCGCGATCTGTTCTCTAGAAGGGAACCAGATTACTGTATTACTCACAAAGATACCGCGTCACAAATAATACCGCCACGATGATCCTTGGATCGCTGCCCGCCGCGATCCAGATCGCGTTCTGTGTGCCCAAGCCTTAAGTGTAAGAAAGGAAGATTCAACCCCCTTGGGTATATAGCTGGACCCGACTTGGGGGGGGGGATTTTCCTTTCTAACACTTATCCATGGACACCTAAAAGTTATCATGGTCTTCCTCCAACACCTAGGCCAGGGGTGCCCAAGCTCCCCAAAATTTTTCAAAATTTAATATTCTTCGCGAGCCGCAATAAAATAGGCAAGTAAACGTCCTCTATTCAGGAATCCTATGGTCCGGCACGTTTGATAATCAGGAGTGTCAAGGCCAAACATGAAAAATGCGCCTTTTCAGTTCTTGTGCATCAATTCCGCGAAATCTCCACCCCAACAACCCTGTGGTGCCCGACGGGGCCGTAGAAAAATTCCCGAAAACCCTCTCTGTGATCAAATATGTACTTGTTGCCAGTTCAGTTTATAGCTTTCGACTGAGCCAGTATAATTCTAACTAGTCTTATAGTCTACATTTAATTTAATTTTCAACTCTATCCATTTTTTTCGACATGCATTCGATAATCCGGAATATTTGATAATCCGGCATGCTTCAAGTCCCGAACGTGCCGGATTAAAGGAAGTTTACTGTATACGTATTGAATATTAAAAATTAAAAACATTTATTTTACTTATCTTGGTAATTCTTTAGCAAGTGTGATACAAATTGTTAGCTCCAGAGCACAATGTCAACAGTCCATTGCAATGAGAGTTTATAAATTCAAAATCGGTCTCGAGTTGACGACTATGGACGATAACGTCACTTTTTATGTTCGTTCGCGTAGTTTTGAAACACATTTTGAAACACATTCAGAACGATAATAATTCTTTAAAATATAATAGCACCAAAATGAAAAGGGAACTCGGGTACATTTATCGAGAGGCATAAATAATCTTTCAAAGAGCCCCATGTGGCTCGCAAGCTGCAAGTTGGTCCCCTTTGAATAAAAAAAATAGTGTTATTTCAGTACTAATATTTTTCTTTGCCATTGTGCTGATGTATATGCGTTTCTTTGCCATTTGTATTTACTTGGGGCCTCTGTTAATATTTTTACTTATTCTCAGCTAAGTTTTGTATAAAACAAGTGAATATACAACAGAACAAATATGGTCATTCCATGTCAACAAAAATAAATTCGAACATAACAAATAACCCTTTTTTTTTTTCTCCAATTACTTATTCTCCGTTTGTTTAGTATGGATAACTCATTTAAATTTTGGTATTATACATACTGAAATGTACGCCAGTGGGCGTCAGCATGTTATTTAGCAATGGGGTAAGAATAAGATGTTGCAGATTTGTTAATGTCTGATTTATATATTATGTTACATTACCAATCACAATTAATCAAATAAATACCGTCAAAAAATATCTGAAATTATTTGACATATTAATAATATTATCAAAGAAAGCAGTACTACTCGCCACTGCTAGAGTTCGAGAATAGACAATTTTTATATACCCGTAAGAAATATGTATATGTATATGTATATATATATATATATATATATATATATATATATATATTAATAATTAAGTAAAAATGATTTTTACTGGTTGGAAATATTCCCCAGTAAAAATCCTAACTGATAATAATAATACGAATATTATATATATATACATATATATATATATATATATATATATATATATATATATATTAATAATTAAGTAAAAATGATTTTTACTGGTTGGAAATATTCCCCAGTAAAAATCCTAACTGATAATAATAATACGAATATTATATATATATACATATATATATATATATATATATATATATATATATATATATATATATATGTATTACATGTGATCATAATTCATAATATTCTTTTCAATATAAAGAAAACCTTCAAGTACTCTTATAAATATTTTGATGAGATTAACCAAATTAAGCCACTTTTAAGGCGATATCATTGACCATTTGTTATGAAATTTGAAGTATTAGATGTTTTGTTTGGGAATTCAAAATTGTAGCACTGACTTTTTTGACATATCCCACATCTGTCATAAGTAATTTTAGTTTCGATTAGAGTTGAGGAAGTATGATTAAAAAAAAATTATAAACAGACACCTTTTTTGTACGTTTCGTATCTTTTCTGAAATATCTTGAAGATGGCTGACGGGATTATGGCAAATATATGATGGCTATTGTAAAGCCTAATAAATCACGTAGGGGAATGGTTTAGGTGGAAATATCTACAGGACCACCTCAATCCGAAAAAAGTCCGACTCGCAGGAACTGCGTCATCTTAGCGCGGTTCCATTCATATCCCTAGTGTTATTTTGTAGACTTAGAATAGAAACAGTTATTACTTTGTTTGGATCATTCCTAATGTAGACAAATATGAAAAAAAAAACAAAACAAGATTTTCGGCTAGGGATGAAACTATCCTAAGCAGAAATTACTCTTTCTGCCGTCCCAAGTTTCGGTCTACGAAGACTCTTCTACGAATATATTTCTAATTTACTTAACTTGCAGTGCTAACATATCCATTTTACTTTTAAATGTAATTAAACAAAATAAAATTGTACATGAAAATGAGAAAGTAGTGTTATTTTTTATTGAACTACGGCCACATTCAACCACAAAATATAATTATATTTCTAGTATAGCATTTGGCTGCATGACTTCCTACAGGTAAAGGTAACTGTCAGCTGTCCTAGAATGCTTACTACCTCGACCCGGACTGACCCTACACGGAGAATATTTACGTTTTCAGTTCTGTTACAGGCTCAAAGAATTTGTATTTATTCCCCTGTTTTATTGAGAAATACATCCTCCTCCTAGAAGCAATAACAAGAAATAAAAGTCCGTCACGCAGGAGCTGCATAACTAAGCACTTTCCTCAGAATTTTTTTAGTGTAGACTACATTACTGAATAATTTGCTGTAAATAACCTATATAAATAAAATAAAAACGTGAATAGTTCTGCTCATTTACATTTCTTATGAGGTCTGTTCAATTATTAATTTTGTAAATAATTTGCTTCCAGAGTTATGTTAATACATGATACTGTACTACTTAATAAATACACAAAAACTTCACATTCCGTCTTTTGATCTGACGCAGGAACAGGATACAGTTCCCATAGTGGGAGATAGCGCTCCTTGTAGCGCCTTTGCGAACCTACGTCTGGCTGGCTAATTGTAATGAAACAGACTTTAAAGTAAACCCTCCTTTCCAATAGACCGATTTACTTCATTTTTACAACACTTCTTTCTCATGAGATACCCACGACGCATACCGCATTTCGTTACAATACAGCAGAAATTACGACCGTTATGAGTATATTAGTACTTTAGGTCCGGAGTAAACCCCCCCTCCAAATAACCCGATTTAGTTTATTTTTACAACCCATTTTTCTCTGTTGATTACCACCACGAATACCAAGTTTCGTTGAAATGTAACAAAAATTACGGCTGGCAGTGGCAAATTGGTATTGTGGGTCCGGTGTAAACCCCCCCTTCTAATGAACCGATTTAGTTTATTTTTACAACGGAATTTTCTCTTTAGATCAAAATAACGAATACCGAGTTTTGTTGAAATATAACAAAAACTACGGCTGGTATGGTCAAATTAGTGTTTTGGGTCCGGGGTAAACCCCCCCTCCCGGTGGACCGATTTTGGTGGTTAACGAACTCGTTCAATCGTTTGCTATTTGAACGCTATATACCACGTTTCATGAAGAAAAAACAAAAACTCTGGCCGCTATCGTGTTAACAGACACATATATATATATATATATATGCATATATATATATATATAGATATATATAAATTTTAACGGGGGTCATTTTCGGTGTCTACTAGGTAGGATCGATAAAGATTCGAAGAAATTTTTCAAAAATTCCGTCATGAGTCCAACCTCAATAGCTACTTTCCTTCGGAGGAAAGTGCTAAAAACAGACAAAAAGAACCGTATAAATAAACGAAATAAATTATCGTTTATCAAACTTCTAAGTTATATGTACTTATTTCTCCGTTTGGCATCGCCTAATCAAAACTTTCTTCAGAACCTGTTTTCTAGAGCATTTAGTAAGCTTTCGAATGGTAACCATCCGTCTACCAAGATTCTCAACCGTTTTCGAGATATTAAGGAAAGTATACGAAGTTTCCAAAGCTTTTCATCTCTATTAATATATTATTTTAATTTAACCCTTCCTTAAATCCAAACGTAAGTAAATTTTCAGCATACTAGTTTTGATGAAATTAGAACATGCAGAAAATGTTTCAACTGAATCCCATAATTCGAAGTACCAAAATCAAAGACAAAAAGAACCGTTCGAATAAACAAAATCAATTATTTCAAAGTTTAAGCACTTATTTATCCGATTGACATCGCTTATTCAAAACTTTCTTTAGAACCTTTTTTGTAGACCATTTAGTAAGCTTTCGAATGGTAACCTTTCGCTTCCCAAGATTTTCAACCGTTTTCGAGATATTAAGAAATTATACGAAGTTCCCAAAACTTTTTATTATTTCTGGCAACAGAAAATTGGTCTCATTTTACCTATCCTGTTTTACACACACATACATTTTCCTTACAAATACAACATAAGAAATTACAAAAATAAAAAGCAATAAAAAACCAAGGGAAAGAGACAAAAATTACAAAAAGAACGACAAAAACCCGTTCATAAGAACAAAACAGACGTATTTGAAGTTTTAAGCACTTATTTCTCCGATTGACATAACCTAATCAAAAATAGTTTTAGAATAATTTTTGTAGAGAATTTAGTAAGCTTTCAAATAGTTTCAATCCACTTACCACGATTTCCCAACCGTGTTCGAGATATTAATGAAAGTATACGAAGTTTCCAAAACTTTTCATGTCTGTTCATAAAATATTTTATTCTAACCCTTCCTTAACTCCAAACGTAACATAACTTTCAACATATTAGTTTTAATGAAAGTAGAAGATGCAGATAATGTTTCAACTGAATCCCGTGATTCTAAGTACCCAAACCAAAAACGGTATTCAAAAACTATTTTTCCAATTTTCTCGACAACGGTTAAAGCTATCGCCTTGAAAATGGTTTCATTCGTTTTCCTAGCCCAAGAAGCCTATAAAACGAGTACTTAAAAGCTTATGAACTCAAAAACGTAAGCGTTACGATTTTTTATGCGCGAATTTCGCCCCAAACGCCATCTTCCAGTGGGCGGATTTTGCTGGTTAACGAACTTGACCTTTCAAATTGGACGACAGATTTTTGTACCAAATTTCATCAAAATCGGACCATTCGTCTTCTACCTAGAGAGCGAACAGACAAATATATATATATATATATATATATATATATATATATATATATATATATATATATATAAATATATACATATATATATATATATATATATATATATATATATATATACAAATTTGAACCACCGTTATTTTCGGTTTCTAGGGGTTCTGAAACGCGAAATTTTCTAGTCGGCACTTCCGGATTGTTTCATTGTATCAACCTTATAAGCGGGGTTCCTCCCTATGGGGGAGGGAGGAACCGCGCTAAAAACAGTGCACAGCGTATCGAATGAGCGGGTTTCGCTCTATTCTAAGTTTTCAAAATCATTCAAGATATGAGCATACCCCCCATATGCTTCCAGCCCCCCTGAAATTTGCCTCCCGAAATTATTTTCTATATCCGCCCCTGACCTTATATCAAAAAATGATTTCCTTTTAAAAGAATGAAAAACAATTCAAAAGAATTTAAAGAATTGGCCCATTAAGGAAAAAGACCTGTTTTATTAAGTTCCAGAAATTTTTGTAAGAGCAAACATTTGAATTAAAAAAAAAAAATGACAAAACATTAATTTATATTTCTTATATGCATTTCTTTAAAATCTATTTATTATCTTTTCAATGTAACCTGAAATCATTAGTATAATGTACAAGAAGTTTGGGAAAACCACATCCAGTTACTTGAGAAGTATATGTAGTGATTATAACAGTGATTCATCGCACTCAACTCGCAAAAAGTGATAGAATTCTATTAATTTTAGAGAGTTGGATTGACTAGAGTTTTGATATCTTTTTGAGCGAGCGGGAACGCATGCCCATAATGCGAAATTAATATAAAATATAACTATGTTATAGAACCAATGGACAACAAAAATCTGCGAGGAGGCCCCTAAACTTCACAATTACCAATGATTTTGATAATATTAACCTTTTTATTAATAAATATTGCTAGCTGAAATATATTCTACTTATTTTCATTTATGCTTTACAAGCTTAAAAGTATTACTTACAAATACAAGTTATCTAAGGGTGAGTTAGAAACCATATTATATAAATATAGTCAAAAAAAGTTGCTTTTAGTATTGATTGCTGTGATTTTAAATACTTTTTATTGCTGTATTAACTTTTGATTACTATATGTACATAATATGGTTTCTAATCTTAGATAACACGTAAAGAACTAATGGATAACCTGTAAAGTAATCAGTAAGTACCAAAATCACTGTTTAAAATCACGACAGATACTTCAAAGTAACTGGAAAGTGGTCTTCGCAAACAAATCCGAATTATATTATAAAACTGTATAAAAAACATGTTATATACATGTACATGGGAACATGTTTCACAAAATAGACTTTTTTGCTTGGTTACTGCAGAGAGGAATCAATTTATACAATGGGAAGTGGATTAAGTTAGATTACTGGTAATACCCAAATCTAGGCCATTAACCCGAAGTGTAGATGTATCTTTGGAAGTGAATGGGTCTGTAAGACAATAGATGACTGGCCTTTAGGTGCTTTAAGCAGGTAGACGGGGATCCAACCGGTCAGTACCAAGTCATCAGTTGCATTCCACCATTACCCCTTCCCCCTTGTTTGCCTTTCTCCTGTACCTATACAGCCGGGGCAACTTGGTGGACTTAGCCAACAGGAAGGCAAGAAAGTTGCCTATGAAAAGTTTGTTCAATATTATCCCACTCCTCAGTCCCACAATAGACAATAGACTAAGTCCCACTGTCCTGCAAGAGTAAAAAATATAGATCGTTTTAATAGGTTAATACAGTGAATGTTTTTAATTTATTTTAAGACCTCCGGACCGACGCACAGTGGTGCCAAACGCCCGAATTTGAGAAAAACCTGTAGGAACTTGAATCTTTCTGATTTTGGGGTCATTTTTGAAGCATTTTTTTGTTGCCGAGTCGAATGAGACCACTGTCAATTCGATAAAATAATTATTTTGGAAGATAAACGGGGTTTATATTTCGAAAGCCGTGAAATACAGCAAGTATATAACTTAAGAAAGTCATATTTTACACAATTTGTAGAGATATGTATATTTAAAAATGTATTTTTGAGTGCTGAGTAGAATAAATTAACATCCAATGTACTACTCTGCACTGTTCTCGACGTACTCCACTTTCTTACAATTTTCGCTTATAACGGATAACTTTTGACAGTTTCACACGAGCTATTAGGTGGATCTCACTGTTAATGGTAAGTTACTTCCTAGCACAAACTGTTCAAAAACACTCTGCAGAAAATAATGAAACTCGTTTTTCGTGAAATAATCGCATCAATTTATTTTATTAGGCTGCGCACACATACGGCCGAGTACGGCGATGAAATTTATAGGACAGCAACTTCAAAACATGCACTTTTATGCAAAACTATGTGGAGAGGATAGCTAAGTACCGCTTTTTTTTTCCTACACCATAAAATCTAAGGATAATTTTGGCAAAAAAGAAAATTCTTTTAAAAGCTAAATATACACATGAAACTTCCTGGGTACTACGAATTTTTTAGAAATAAAAATAAGTGGTATAATATATTGCTGTCCTTTTAATTAAAAACTGAGTTTTTACTTGGTGAAAAATCTTTCAATAAAAGTCCGACTCGCAGGAACTGCGTCATCTTAGAGCGGTTACGTACATCTCGAAGAAATGGAATATTCTTAAAGTGTATAAGTCAATACAATTATGTACTGAAAACGTACCTACTCTTTGACTACTGCTGAGAAGGCTCTATTCTAAACAACCAAAAAATCGTTGTCATTTTAAGTATCTTGTTTTACTAGCAAATTCGTTTTACTGTTATAATCAACTGTAAATATGTGCTTCATGGCGAATAAAATTCCATTCTGTCGTGGGTTAAATCTTTCGATAAAATAAGAAATAACGATAACTTCAATTGGAGGCTATTCAGGAAGGTTATATAGTCAGGAGAATGCAAAACAAACTACGTCATCATGATTAGCCAATGCCATCTTGATTACCACAGCCACTCGAAACTTATTACAAATACCTTTCACTGTTTCTTAGCTTATTTTACTACAATACTAATTTTACTGATAAGTGCAATTTCAAACAAGAAACAACCAATTTAAAAGTGAGATAAACAAAGAGAAAAACCCGTTTAAAACAATAAAACAAACACTTTTTAAGTTTTATGCGCGTCTATCTCCGATTGACGTTGCCCCATCGAATATTGCTTCAGAACCTTTTTTATAGAGAATTTAGTAAGCATTCGAATGGTCACCTTCCACTTACCACGATTTCCCAACCGTTATCGAGATATTTACGAAAAATGTATGAAGATCCGAAAACTTTTCATGTCTATTAATAAAATAATTTTTTTCGCATACTTCATTAACTCCAAATATAACCAAACTTTAAACGTCTTAGTTGGGATTAATTTCCACGTTATAGAAAATAGGGGGTTTTTTCCCTCTCGGCACCACTGTGCGACGCATAGTGGGACCAAACGGTATATCGTGTTTCAAAAAAGGTTTCAGCCTCTAAATCTTAGCCGATTTCAATGCATTTTTTTTTTTTTTTAAAGAAAGCTAATAAAATTTAGAGCAACTTTGTTCAGCCAGATTTTTGTTTTTTTTTTAGCGCGGTTACTCCCTACCTCCATAGGGAGAACCCGCTTATGAGGTTGACCTCACGACGCAATTCGGAAGTGCCGAAAAACTTTCTCGCTTCAGACCCCATAGATTACGAAAATATAGGTGGTTCAAATTTATATATATATATATATATATATATATATATATATATATATATATATATATATAAGCAAGCTCAAAAATGGTCCGATTTTGATGAAATTTGGTACGAAAATCTGTCGTCTAATTTGAAAGGTCAAGTTCGTTAACCAGCTGAATCCGCCCACTGGAAGATAGTGTTTGGGGCGAAATTCGTGCAAAAAAAAAAATCGTAACGCTTACGTTTTTGAGTTCATATACTTGCAGGTACTTGTTTTATAGGTTTCTTAGCATAGGAAAACGAATGAAGCCATTTTTAAGGTGATATCTGTAACCGTTTCTGAGAAAAGTGGAATCAATGTTTTTGTAAGTCATTATTTTTTTGTGGGTACTTAGGATCGCGGGATTCAATTGAAATATTTTCTACATCTTGGAAAATAATCCCAACGAAGATGTTTAAATTTTGGTTATATTTGGAGTTAAGGAAGTATGCGAAAAAAATTATTTTATTAATAGACATGAAAAGTTTTCGGATCTGCATACATTTTTCTTAAATATCTCGATAACGGTTGGGAAATCGTGGTAAGTAGAAGGTGACCATTCGAATGCTTCTAAATTCTTTACAAAAAAGGTTCTGAAGCAATATTCGATGGGGCAACGTCAATCAGAGATATAAGCGCTTAAAACTTAAAAAGTGATTGTTTTGTTGTTTTGAACGGGTTTTTCTCTCTGTTTATCTCACTTTTTAATTGTTTTTTTTTTGTTTTAAATTGCATTTATCAGTAAAATTAGTATTGTAGTAAAATAAGCTAAGAAACGGTGAAAGGTATTGGTAATAAGTTTGGAGTGGCTGTGGTAATCAAGATGGCAGTGGCTAATCATGATGACCTATGCATAGTTTGTTTTGAATTCTCCTATCTATATAACCTTCCTCATAGCCTCCAACCGAAGTTATCGTTATTTCTTATTTTATAGAAGGATTTAACCCACGACAGAATGGACTTTTATTCGCCATGAAGCACATATTTACAGTTGATTATAACAGTAAAACGAATTTGCTAATAAAACAAGATACTTAAAATGACAACGATTTTTGGTTGTTTAGAATAGAGCCTTCTCAGCAGTGTCGAAGAGTAAGTACGTTTTCAGTACATAATTGTATTGACTTATACAGATTAAGAATTATCCGCTGCTGTGTAAGTTGTCTACTGTCAGTTTCCTGTGATTTGTGATGCTAATCAATTCCATTTCTTCGAGAAGTGCGTAACCGCGCTAATATGACGCAGTTCCTGCGAGTCGGACTTTTTTTGTTTCCATTGTTTATTAAATTGCGTGTAAAGAAGTTAAATTCACGAAGTTTTAAATTGATCAAATAATAAAATTTAAGTTTGATCCTTTTTCTTGAATAGTTTAAGTTTCCAGTCGAGGATTCGTTGTGGCCTAAACCAAATAGGCTCCTATATAGTGTCTAATCCATGTGGCATAAGTACTTCCCACGGTTTAATTGATGATTTGATGGGTCGCCTGTAGATTCGGAATGGTTCCTGGAGCCGGCTGGGAATTGGTGGGGTTGAGTCAAGGGAGCTAATAAAATATCCGGTCCTGTTGTTCTCAGTTCTAACCCCTCTACAATTAGACCGAGTTAGGATTCATCTAGTACAATCGACGCCTAAATAAAGATTCGGAGCTCCTAGGGTAAGGACATAAGCCGCTAATGCCACTAAGAATGGTATTGGGGACGTCAAGGATGTCGAAGAATCAGGACCTCTTCCTGTTAGGAATGTTGTTCAATAAAAAAAACTCTAAATATATATTTATTTATATACCTTTACATAAAATGTTCATATTTCGGAGTTTGGGGGGGGGGCTGGAGCCCCCTCTTATACACGCCCATGCTTGGAAAAGTTTCAAATAGACTTGGAAATGATATATATATATATATATATATATATATATATATATATATATATATATATATATTATTCGTTTTACTAAGTACTGCTTGTTGAAGGCCGAAAGCGATTAACAACCTCATAGGAATTGAAACTCCTCTAGCCTAAGTATTTGAAAAATTCTCACACATAAACATTTCTTTACTCTCATCGTGCTGTGAACGAGTAACGGAAATTGCAAACAGTATACTTTAATCATAAGAACAGGAAATCCTACAATTAATACACTTGTAATGGAAAAGTGTGATTCTCCCATAAATAGAGCAATGCCAGTAAGCGGATGTAAACTGAGCAGTTGTATTAGGTAATAATCCGCCATAGACGAAAAAAAGGCCACTAGTAAAAGAATTGAAGCAGTTATTGGAAGGCTTTGATCTTTCGTTAAAAATATGAAATAAAATGTCAAAGAGAAGGACGTTTAAGGCACCAAAACAAGAAACTGACAGTATCCTTAGCGGAAATGACTCCCAATCTCAAAATTCGCTTTTCCTGCAAACGTTCCATGTCGTTAATGAAATATTTTATTTCTAGTACTTCCTTAACTCGAAACAGATCCAAAATTGACCTATCATCGATTAGATGAATATCAAACGTCTGGAACAAGTTCCAACTGAATTAATAATTTCTGAATACCCAAAATGAAAATTAGTTTCAAAATGGTTTGATTCGGTTTTCTACGTTAAGAATGATATAAAACGAGTATCTGCAAGCATATGAACTCGAAAACGTAAGCGTTACGTTTTTTTCGCTCCAAAAAGCATCTTCCGGTGGACGGATTCTGCTGGTTAACGAACTTGGCCTTTCAAATTAAACGAAAGATTTTTGTACCAAATTTCTTCAAAATCTGATCATTTATCTGGCAGCTCGAGAGCGAACAGACAAACTTATATATACTCGTATATAAATATATATATATATATATATATATATATATATATATATATATATATATAATTTGAACTGCCTGTATTTTCGTGATCTATAGGGTCTGTAACGAGGAAATTTCTAGTCGGCACTTCAACCTCATAGGGTTTCCTCCCTATGGAGGGAGGGAGGAACCGCGCTAAAATTGAAAATCCTTGCAAATATCGGCATAGCGCTGGGTAAAGATAGCAAAATAGTAGATAAAATAATAGTTTTTCTTAAATAGTCCGGTTTATACAAATATATATATAAAGAAAAAAAAAATAGGTAAAACTTGGAACATTATAACTAAAAATAAAAAAATCAATTAATAATTATAGTAAATGTAGAATATCCGTGATACAAACTACAGGATTGTAATTTGTACATAAATTAGGAGGAATTTAATCAATAAATAAGGAGTTGAAAAATAGAAAAACATTCATAGAATGCACAAAAAACATTAATACCTTTAGGAAGTTAACTTAAGCATAGGCGAAAAAAAAAAAAAAAAATCGGGCAATTATAACAAAACTTCAAAAAAAAAAAGAGCAAACATCAATTAAATACAGCTTCTTAAGGTGCTGTATTTATCTAAAAAGAACACCCCGTATATAGATGGGATCATCCTCCAATAGAATATATATATATATATATATATATATATATATATATATATATATATATATATATATATATATAAACACTCAGAGACTAATTTGATTAACCGATAGAAGTTATGCAAAAAAAAAACCCCTACCGAATTTTCTTTACCTATGTCCGGTTTACCAGCATTTTGAGGAAATCGCTCATTTTCTGACATCTTCAAGATTTCTAATTTCACATTAAGAAGCTATGTTTTTTTAAATGTACGAGCAAGAGACGTTTTCAATATACCATTGTAAAGAGTATTAAATTTTCTGTAGGAAGGCAATATTTAAGATTTAAACAGCCACTGACAAAGTTTCATTGAAAATCGTTCAAGGTGAAATAAAATAGGAAATTGAAAGTGGTTAAAATGTTCATGACTGACTGGCGTATTTCTGAGGAAGTCTGAAAATTGTATTAGCCTAAAAAAAAAAATCATGCTAATATAATAACGTAGAAAAATTCCAAATTAACTACATTCTTTTTTTTTTTTTGGTAATTGCCAGAAAGCAGAAAAAATGAAGTTTTTCTAGTTTAAAATAAAATTAAAAAAATACAATTCATTTAGATAATACTTGAATGTGGGCCCACGCCCTTGCAAAACAGGCAAGCGAGTCTCCCAAATTAACAACAGTTAATACTAAATAGATAAATAATATAATTGATTATATTTATTTATCAATCCAAGTCAAGTGAAGCCGGTGTTCTTAATTCTGATTCGTGTTATGACTTTACGACCCTTAAGAGGGCAATTCTGCTCATCCTCTGTCATTCATAAATGCGGAATAGAGTAATTATTTTAAAGTGCCTCCCTCCAAGGCTCCAGTTTCTTATTCCTTCCGCTTAATTACTTAATGTCATTGCTTCTATTATCATTTTATTCACACTCTATTTCAGCGTTAAGTATACATACATCCGCAGACACACACCACACACACACACACACACACACACACACACACACGCACGCACGCACGCACACACACACACACACACACATATATGCCGGGGGTTCGTTTGCTGACCCGGCAAACGTTGTTTTGCCATATATGTACATCGTTTCTAGTGAATATTTTGGTATTGAAATAATCCCGTACCTGTTGCGGGATCTCGGAGTTGCGTTTTCGGAGTTCTCACCACCCATAAAGTAAATTTGTAAAAATTGATGTGGTTCGTTTGGCATTGGCAGCAATGATCCAACTTTGTGATAAAGTTGACCTTTAATTTTGAATGTTGAATTAAATTTTTGACCATTTGCAGCATATTATGTTTGACTATTTCCGAACGATGTCATTTTGAAACATGAATTGAATGTTGGAATTAACTTCAGGAATAGGTTAGAATCTGGAGCCATATATCTCTTTGTCAAAAGATCATATGTTGAATAAAACTACATTTTATAATTAAAATGTATTTATTATAATTAAAGTACTAATATCGTTATTATAAAATGGGGATTGGTGGTAGAAGTTTAATAAAAAAAAAATTAAATATTTTGTCAAAAAAATAAAAAAATATTTTTTGGGGTTGGCCCCCTTATCACTTAGGGGTACAAACATTAGTTATAAACCTATTCTCAGACCTACTGAATATACATATTAAATTTCATCAAACTCGGTTATGCCGTTTCGGAGGAGTATAAACGCTAAAACTGTGACACGAGAATTTTTTATATATATATATATATATATATGTATATATATATATATATGTATATATATATATATATATATATATGTATATATATATATATGTATATATATATATATATATATATATATATATATATATATATACTAACTCCTTAGCCTACCAAAATGGTTCAATATTGGCATCAAAATACTTACTTCAAGGTCAAATCCCTTAATCAGCAGAATCCGCCCACCGTTACACTTAAAAAAAAAATCATAGCGCTTACGGTTGTTTGTAAATATACTTCCAGATACACTGTTTATAGGTATATAGACTCGGGAAATATAATGTAGTGACATTGAGACGAGATCGTTGAGGAGAAAATGTTCTGTCCTGTTGCGTGACAACATACATGGATCAAAATCAAAATCATATAGCGGAGCTATGAAATAATGCGATATCCCTGATCTCTCTTTTATCTACTGCCATATTTTTGGGATCTTGCTAAACTTTCCTAGATAAAAATTTTTTTTTTTATAATTTCAACATAAACAAAAGTCTTTTTGATATATTTCTTGAAGACTGGCATATGAAAACTGGGCATTGATAAATATAAATGTGAATGAAATAAAATAAGTGCTTATTTTGCTGTCCTGGTTTTTCTTCTAGTGTTAATGAGCTGAAACGATATGTAAAAGAAGGCAAACAATAAAATTTGGCTGTGGTAGCAGATCAAAAGAAATTTTATTTTTATATTAGAAAAATATTAAAAAGATAGTGACCAAAATCTCAACAATTTTCTTTTGTAGGCAGAAGGTCAATGAATAAAACTTTCTATAGCGTAAAATATAAAAATAGTACTAGGTTTTAGCGCGGTTCAATGTGTGCGTGTGTATGTATATAGGTATATATATATATATATATATACCTATATCATAGGTACTTAAAATCATGAGATTTAGTTAAAATACTTTCTACTAGTTTGAAATTTATATAAACAAAGATTTTTAAATTTGGAGTTAAGGAAGGATTAGAATAAAATATTTTATTTATAGTCTAGAAAGGTTTAGAGAACTTCGTATATTTTCCTTTATATCTCGAAAACGGTCGGGCAATTGTGGTAAGTGGAAGGTAATCATTCATTTTTTGGGTTTATTGTTAAAGAGTTATCCGGTCAAAAAGAGCAAAAAGTGTGTTTTTTTCCAAAATGACAGACATTCAAGACTGGATATTTCGGAAAGTAAATATCTCTCGAAACACTTTATTAAATAGAACTTGTAGGAAACTTAATCAACTTTCATTTGTTATAGAATAGTCATGTCGCTAGGACGCAGGGTTACCGAGATATAAGTGAAAACCCGAAAAATGGGGCCTTCTAAACCCCCCCTCCCCCCCCCCCCCCGGCTCAAAGGCTACGGGTGAGGACTTTTGATACGTTGACCTCCTAACTAGCCGAACAAAGTTATGAAGTACAAAATTGTGTTCCAAATATTTCCATCTATAAATCTTAGTTACCTGGACTGTTAGTCGCTAAATTTCAGATTTCACGATGAACACTGAAATTATTTTTACGTGTCAAGGAAAATACATAAAATAGCAAAGTAATATATATTATTGAAAGGAATGCAATACTCTACTACCCTATAACCGTTATTTATTTTTTGGGTTCATCTTTGAAGAGTTATCCCGTCAAAAAGGGGAAAAAATATGCGGCGAAAGTGTTTTTCCCCAAAATGACCGACTTTCAAGAGCGGATATTTCGAAACCTAATGATATCTTGAAAAACGTTATAGAATAAAACTTGTAGGAAATTTAATCAGCTTTCATTTGTTATTGAATAGTCATGTTGCTAGGACGCAGGGTTTCCGAGATATAAGTGAAAACCCGAAAAATGGGACCTTCTAACCCCCCCCCCCGGCACAAAGGCTACGGGCGAGGAGTTTTGATATGTTTACCTCCTATCCAGCCCAAACAAAGTTACGAAGTCAAAAATTGTGTTCCAAAAATTTCCATCTATAACTTTTCGTTGACTGGACTGTAGTTCAAGGGCAACGTAATCAAAAAGAAAGTCGTGAAACGATGCAAGTTGCTTGGCATCTATTTCCTGTTTGTCTCGCCTCGCTTTGAATAACTGGAATGTTATGAAACACCGTACAAGCATAGTAGATAGCGAAATATACAGTATTTTTTTAATTCCTCCCGTAATAACATAACAATCTAATTCAGGCAAACAGGAAATTACCACAACAAACAGCTAGAGGTCTATATACATTGATATATTCCTAAGAGCGTGAATCTGGAGTGTTATCTAACACCGAATTAACAGAGCAAAAAGGGAAACTTTTTTTCACATACCAAACGAAAAAATATACTTTCTTCCACATCTCAGAACGTTGCATTGTGGGCATTTATTGACTACATGTTCCATTTTTTTAAAATACTACATGTAGTTTACTAATCTATGCTAAATAAAAAGTTAAATACTATTTTCATAAGTTAAAAATGTACACTGAGTGAGTTTGAAGATTAAAAAAGAAATATCACTAAATAACTAAAACGAATACTTTAAAATAATACTAAAAACTAATAAATTTGTTGAGGCTGCAATGACGTCACATTCCTAATGATGTTTGTCTATTGAGCTTGCCTCTTTGGGAGAGAGGCAAAACTGTTGTTGTGCCTTCCTCTGTGTTGACGGCGGACTACATGCGCCTCCTTTTTGTTTGAGCGGAACAAGTGTTTTTTGTTTTTGTTGTAGGTAGCAAAATTAAAGCTTTAGCAAATAGTCGTGCCTCTCATCTGTAAATTTTCACACTTGCCAGTGTTATGTGTGTTGTAGTGAGTAGTTAATTGTAAGCAATCCTTCTTGTCTTAATAACTTTAATTTATTTAGTAAATCATTTAATTTAATAAATAATTTGATTTAATAAAGCAATTTAGAAGTATATGAGCTTATTTATATGACACACGCAAATCTTTAAGAATTCAATAGAAAAAATAATAGAATAACGTAGATCAACAGAATATCCAAACTTAATTTTGATGTTAAAAAGAAAATTAAAAAGTGACGAAATATTGCAGCGTATATTTTAAAATTCTTCATAATCTTCTTTGTATTAATAAATCTATTAAATTAATCAAATTTTTCCCAATAATCTCCCTCTTAGAAACCGGCCAGTTTCCTCCTTATAATATAACAAACCTATTCCGAAATGGATTTAAGGAAACAGACAATGAATTCCAAGGACTACAAATCACAGAAGATATGTTCATAGATCAAAAAGAATGAAACATTACTGGTCTAAAAGAAAGGCATAACATTCAATAGTAATTGATTTAACGTACTCTAATGTCGAGTAAATCGAAAATCATTAACTTATTTTTAAAATAACCAGATAAAATGTTTTTATTGGATTCGATTTTTATAAGTTAACATTTAATTATCAATATCGAACCCTGACATTTAATGTGTGACGATCGTAACGATAAAGTCACACTCTGAGAAACGCAGTTTACATATCGAGAAAAAAGTTTCCCTCATTTATCTGTTAATTGACGAATTGGCTAAGAAAGGATCAAACGAAGCACAGCCGTCAGCTTTGGTGACACTCTCCTCAGCTTACTCCCAAATAAAGGCTATCACAAAGCAGTAGCTGAAGGAAACCGCAAAGCTGCAACTGGTAGAATTTGGGAGAAGCTAGTCACAAAAGGACCGGTGCCCCGAGATCTGCCCAGAGAATTGGCTGTCTGCCTCTTCAGAATAACCGGCTTACCTGCACAGAATCGGCGTAGTAGAGACAGATATCTGTCCACTGTGCAATGGTGGCAGAATGGACGCTGCACATCTTACATCCTGCAGTGCGCTAAGCTCCCCAGAGTATGACGATATTGCTGCTTTCCTCTCTGTACTGGTCTGCGAGGCGCTTGATGGCAGAATGGACACTGCTCACCTTACATCCTGCAGTGCGCTAAGCTCCCCAGAGTATGACGATATTGCTGCTTTCCTCCCTGTACTGGTCTGCGAGGCGCTTGATGGCAGAATTGCCTCGTGCGGGCGTAGGATAAAGCAAAGTAAGTATTTATCTGTTAATTCGATGTTAGATAACACTCCAGATTCTTGTTCCTAGGAAGATGTCGATGTGTAAAGATGTCTAGCTGTTTATTTAGTTAATTCCCTACTTTCCTAAAATAGATAGTTATGTTAATATGAGACGAATTAGACGTATGCTGTATGCTATCTACTATACTTATTCGGTGTTTGATAACTTTTCAGTTATTTAAAGCGAGGCGAGAAAAACAGGAAATAGATGCCAAGTAACTTGCATGGTTTCACGACTTTCTTTTTGATTACGTTGCCCTTGAACTATGTGGCCAGTTTCTTGCCTCTTGCGGTGTCTATGTTGTTGGTGTTAGTATTGATTTTTGCGCGATTTTTATTTCCTTCTAAGAAAATAGAGCAGGTTCCTCACCGGAAACTCCAACAATCAATGTTTATGGCGTTATGCGGTCGTTCATATTTCCGTATATATATATATATATATATATATATATATATATATATATATATATATACAGGGTGGCCCAAGAGAAATAACTACTAAACGTATTGAGATATCAAAATTTTTCATAGGGACAACGCTGTAATTCCCGTCGAGGTCTATAAAATGGTGCCCTCGGAAATGAGAAAATAACACTTCTAAGGGCTCAAATAGGCCTTTGAAGGGATGGATTTCCTCTTTACCCATATTTTGCATTATATTTTTAAAATGTAAAAACAAAACAAGGAAGAACCGTGCAAACGGGGTTTCGATGCGTCAAGTAGTTCTCGGTAAAAATACGTTTTCATTTGCATGCATTCCTCATCTGAAAGATACTTGAATTTGTTTAAATAGAATTTTTGTTAAGCGAGGGGCAATTCAGCATAGGAGAATTGGAATAAAAAATGATTACATAAGAGTGTTTATGTGGCGGAAAAGTTTTTAAATCCCTTTACACTCACTGCCACCTGTCCTCCTACTATACCTTTAAAAAATTAATAACCATTTTTCATCTGTATTACGACGTGACATAAAGAACGTTATTCATAAATTGAAGACAATGATGTTTATTTTGATCAAACAAGGTATAACTTGGAATGGGGTCTCCCGTGGTCTAGTGGCTAGCGCCTTGGATTCATAAGCGGGAGATGGTGGGTTCGATCCCCACCTGCGGCAGGAATTTTCTCATCCCACGGCTCGTTGGGAAAATTCCTCGTAGCACCCTGGATGTCGGCGCTAATGGCCTAGATGTTGAAGCGCCGTAAAAAAAAAAAAAAAAAAAAAACTTGGAATGGTTAATGAAGATTTGAAAAATAACATTTTTTGATAAAACCTTTATTTTAATTGTATAGATGACCGTTTTTGAGGAATCTGTTTAGCTTAATAGCTTCTGGGATATGCAATTTGTATTTTTTATTATCAACATTCTGCCTATGATAAAGCATTCTCCCGAAGACAAACACATTTATAATTTGAATATACAGAAAATAATTGTTGGCTCCTGCAGAGACGGCAGCGCGTTATTAGAAGAGCTTTAATTGTCGCAGGTCCACGTTGACACAATTGTCAGGGTACCTGAGACAATTACGAGTAAAGCACTACGGACAATTAGACATTTATAAGGCTCGATGAAGGTTGCCGGCGTATGAATGAGTAAATGTGTAAAGCTATAAAGACTAAGTGGTCTTGTCAGCGAGCAAATTGCTTGTGAGTGTAAAGACCTTCCTTCTGATAAACACCTCACCAGCACCTCTTTTAGATCAGAGTCTTATGTCGGCCTGCCACTTCTTTATGACATCTAACTCTAAGTTAAAAAAGTGCCAAGCGCTCTAATTGGTCTCAATTACCAAAAGATATCCAGACACACAGTATCCCTCTAATTCCTCTTGTAATAACTATTTACTTCAGGCAAAGAGGGAATTAACTGAACAAACAGCTAGAGATCTTTATACATCGACAGCTTCCTAGGAGCATTAAACTGGCACCGAATTAACAGATAGATGAGTGAAGGTTTATTTATTTATTTATTTTCAAAAATGGACAAAAACCGGAAAAAATTCAATATCTTTTGAACGAGTGATCCAAAAGAATTGTGGTAGGTCTCATTCGATTTGTGGCTCTCCAAAAACCGAACAAACAAAAAACTTAATTTTTGTGTTCTTAATATTATGGAAATGAACATATAGTAATATATTGTCTGATCCAGCCCGGTCTTAGATTAATTGCCGCCATCTTAAGCTAGGATAACCTCTTTACTCAAACCTTGCTTCATATTTGTTATGCTGTGTGACATGTTTTTCGCTAATCTAATTGGGTTTATTTTATGGGTAAGTACTATTATAAAGTAGTTTTTCTTCATGTCTACTTAAATGATGAAAAGCACTGATCAATCAAATCTGGTTTAACAAACTCGAAATAATGTTAAGAAAAAGTGGAATAATCTTACGACAGCGAGAAAAATGATAATTTCAGCTATAAAACTTGTTTTGAATGGAACAAGTGAATAGGGTTTCATTCTTAGATTAATCAACGATAAAAACCGTAAAAACTAAATTGAAATTGCATTTTGGAGTTTTTTCCTCATTTGCCTCACTGTGCGACGTCAGGGCCATTGGCGCCGAAATCTATGGCACAACTGGGTAGATTCTCAACGGGCCGTGAGATGAGAAAATTCCCCGCTGCAGGCGGGACTTGAACCCCCATCTCAATCAAGAGAATCCAAGGTGTTATCTAGTAGATCACAGGAAAATCCCTTATTGACTAATTTTAATGGAATCTGAGTCATGCCCGAATCCTTTCGGTTTGTATGATTATTATAGTGATCTATCCTGTGATGATCTCTTGGCAGCATTTTTACAATTTTTTTTTCCACCTAGGCTGTAAGGGGAAAAATATTTAGGTCCAAATGTATTCAACCATGATCTGAGTTGAAAGTTTTAAATATTAAATCGCAAACATTTCATTGGTCGGAATAAAACGTTAACGTTTAAGAAATTGATTTGAGTCATAAGTTGAATAATAACAAATTCATATATGCAAACAGGCAACCTAGCGGGAACCTTCTTCTTGTGTTAGTGTTTCATGTGCTGTTTTACAGGCATCAATAAACTCCGCTTCTTCTACGTTTTAATGAGGAAAATCGTAAGAATTTTTTATGCCCTTTCACCAATTAATATTCTAACGATCCGTTCATTCCTCATAAATTCCAAATGCCAGGCAAACGATAAAACGTTCATGGCTTTTTATGAAGTATCATTTCAATTCTGGAAAATTAATTTATTTATGAATCAGTAATTACATGTATGATGTATTTTAACTGAACAGGAGTAAATATCTATTTTTCTTTTCCTCTCTCTCCGTATATATATGTGTATATATATATATATATATATATATATATATATATATATATATATATATAGATTTTGTTAATATTGAAATTAATTTGGAAAAATTTCTTTCTTAATAAAACAAACACAAAAAACGTTTACCCAGTTTCTTATTTGGAAAAAATGGACAGAAGCTTCAAAAGGCGAGAAATCTGTCTTTAGTACTTTTATATAAATATTTTGAGTTATCCATAAATTCAACAAATATTGGTATGATGGACTAAACTTCTGATAAATTGGTGCAAGATGAAACGCCAAAGTCATGTTCCTAGACACATGTCGAAGAGAAAACCCTATATCTGTTTGTTCTGTTGACTTCGTATCTGCTTAAAGTAGAGAGATAGATTATTATAAAGATATATAGAAGTACTGTAAATGTCACTGACTGCTCTGCTGATTCTATGTTTGATAACTATCTAGATTGAGGCTCCTAGAAAGATTTTGAAAGGTATAGACTACTATCTGTTCTGTTGATTCCAAGTTTGCCTAAAGCAGAGAGATAGATTGTTGTAAAGACATTATAGAGGTACTGTATGTTAAGCATTGACTGCTCTGCTGATTCAATGTCTGAGAACTAGATTGAGGCTCCTTGAAAGACTTCGAAGGATATAGACCACTATCTGTTCTGTTGATTCCTAGTTTGCTTAAAGTAGAGAGATAGATTGTTATAAAGACATTATAGAGGTACTGTATGTTAAGCATTGACTGCTCTGCTGATTCTATGTTAGATAATTATCGGGAGCGAGGCTCCTAGATATCGACCATTTTTATATTTTAAAAATTTTAAACCTATTTTACCTGTTTTTAAATATGTTTTTATAAAAATGAATGACGAGCAAATTATGTGAATCGTGTAAAATTTGTGATATTTTTTTAAACTGTGATATTAAGTAATAAGATACAGTTGATTACATGTTTCTTGAAAACATTTTTGTTGGTGTTCTAAGGTTTTTTAAATTCTTTTTCCAGAGATTTCCTGATGATGGCATTAAGCCGAAATATTGTTTAAAATTATTAAAATATAAAAATGTTGAAACTGGGAGACCTGATTGGCCTTTTTTAATTTTTATGAAACCTGGATGACTTAGTGGAGGTCTCAAAAATGTGGTAGCACTTATCAACCCAAGTTGAAAAATAACTGTACAAGCAGAGAAAATTGGAGCTTTTCTACGAAAAACACGTTTTTTTTCTAGATAACATTTAGAACAGCTTAACTCAGAAACAAAAACAGATAGAAACATGTGGTTGGCAGCATTAAACTACTTTCTTCCCTAGTTTCACCTCCTTGAATGTTGTCTTTACTTGCGATACACCCTGTTTGTGTGTGTGTGTGTGTATGTATATATATATATATATATATATATATATATATATATATATATACACATATATATTATTACCTTACCAACCACCAAGGAAGCCTGAGGAAGTCTGGATGAAACCGGCGAAATATTGCTACATGGAGATGAGCAACACCGCTAGGGAGAGAAGCCGTATCACAAACCAAAGATATTATTTATTTTTTTTAGTTATTTATTTAGCGTTGTGTACTTGTGTTTCGTTTTAATTTTGTGCGTGTGTGTGACGTGATTTGAGAATCTATGGGGGTTTTGTTTTATTTATTTATTTTATTTTTGCACAGTGAATACCTCCAGAGGAGCTCTGGTCTAGTGGATGATGTTATAGGTGTTAGAGCTTTCTTTTATTTAATTATTTTATTACTTATTTTGTATTATTTTGATGGTATTGCTAATTTGATTATTGTTATTATTTTATGATTATTATTTATCTTAAGTACCATTTTTTTTTAAATATTAAGTTGTATTTCTTATTAGTTGAAATTGATTGAATTTAATTAGATCTGACAGTAACCAGGATTGTTGTGTTACCAAGCCAGAATAACGAGGGTGAAGGAGATACCCAAGTGTTAATTGACGTTTGTGAAATTAAGTTTATAAGATAAAATGTATACCTAGCTAAGTGTATTGTCTCCTAATAAAAAAATAATATATATATTATTATTCTTCAACTGACCCTTTTCTCAATTTTCTTATTTTCGTGGTTGGCAGAAGGTCAAATAATAAAAACTTCACCATACATTATCACCAACTTTATTCCGTCCCTACATGTTTAACACCTCATCAGGGGAAAAGTTACATATATAAAACTTACAGCCTCAATCTGAGGAGGATAACCTTCCACCAGTACGGCCACCTCTAGACTGATCATGGTCTGAAAGAATCCAACATGGCGAAATATAATCAGCTGATCCATAATCAATTTGTCTACATTTAAAAATTTTTAAAATTAATTTCCAGAAGAAATATAGTCGTAAAAATTAAAACCATTTTAAACAATTTTAAACATCTTTCTAAAATTAATGTCAATTTTGGATCATTAATTTGCCCTAGTAGAAGGTCTTTCCTATTTAATTTACAAAGTAGTTGGTAATTACGGCATATTTCTAAATTTAGTAATTTATATTTGAATGACAAAATTGCGTTAAAATATTGTTTGTACTTACAAAAGGATTTTTCAAAAATGTTGTACAGTCTTTTTGTCTTGTTTACAATAAATTTCGGAAAGATATGTTTCTTCTTCCAGTCTTGAAGATATTGTAAAAACCTTCTACTAGAGCAAATTAATGATCCAAAATTGACTTTAATTTTAGAAACATGTTTAAAATGGTTTTAATTTTTAAGACTATATTTCTTCTGGAAATTAATTTTAAAAATTTTTAAATGTATGACAAATCGATTATGGATCAGCTGATTATATTTCGCCATGTTGGATTCTTTCAGACCATGATCAGTCTAGACGTGGCCGTACTGGTGGAAGGTTATCCTCCTCAGATTGAGGCTGTAAGTTTTATATATGTAACTTTTCCCCTGAAGAGGCACCAAAAAAAAAAGGTGTGAAACATGTTGGGACGGAATAAAGTTGGTGATAATGTATGGTGAAGTTTTTATTATTTGACCTTCTGCCTACCACGAAAATAATATATATATGTATATATATATATATATATATATATATATATATATATATATATATATATATGAATAATATGTTTTCGTAGAATCATCATATCTTGAATGGTCTACATGTAAGTGCAGTTATGTCACGCCTGAGCTGCGTCTGTTCCAGTAGCACAGTGACTGACATAGTTATTTCCTCCTGACTTCCGACAAAGGGGGTAGTTAGTGTTCAGCAATCCCTGGAAGCTTTAGATACACAAACATCATCAATATTCGTAGTAGTACCATGGACAATGGAAGTCTACACCCGAAAATGTATTTTATTGGTTGATCGTATTAGTGCGGTTCCTCCTTCCCTCTATAGGGAGGAAACCCGCTTCTGAGTTTGACCTTACGACGAAATCTGGAAGTGTCGACAAGAAAATTTCTCGTTTCAGACCCTATGGATCACGAAAATATAGGTGGTTTAAATTTGTGTGTGTGTATATATATATATATATATATATATATATATATATATATATATATATATATATATGTTTGTCTGTTTGCGCTCCTGACGGCTCAAAAGTGGTCCAACAAAATCTTTCGTCTAATTTGAAAGGTCAAGTTCGTTAACCAGCAGAATCCGTCCACCGAAAAATGGCTCGTTTTATAGGTTTCTTAACGTAGAAAAACGAATGCAACCATTTTTAAAGCGATATCCGTTTTTGAGAAACATTGAAAAACCCAGTTTTCCAAACTAATTTTTAGTTTGGGTATTCAGAAACGATTGATTCAGTTGAAAATGGTTCCAGGTGTTAAATATCTATCTATTCTAAGATAGATAAATTTTGGTTCCATTTGGAGTTAAGGAAGAAATAGATATAAAATATTTCATTTTCCAGGCATGAAAAGTTTTGGGATTTTCGTATATTTTGTAAAATATGTCAAAAACAGTTGGGAAATCGTGGTAAGTGGAAGTGACCATTCGAAAGCTTACTAAATTCCCTACAAAAAAGGTTCAGATGTAATTTTTGATGGGGCGTTGTCAATCCGAGAAATAAGGGCTTATAACTTCAAAATTGTAAGTTTTGTCACTGTTTACCTAACGTTTTAATTGGTTATTGTTTTTTTTTTTTTTTTTAAATTGCATTTAATAGTAAAATTAGTATTTTCATAAAGTAAGGTTTAAAAATGAGAAACGTATTGGCAATAGTTTTTCCCATGTAGAACGTCAAGAAGGTGTGGGGAGTCATTTCCGCTTAGAATTCTATGAGTTTCCTGTTGTGGCGCTTTAAATATTTCTTCTCTTTGAGAAGTCATTTTATATTTTACACGACTTTACCATTAACTGCTTCTACCTCTTTGCTAATGACACTAGAGATATGAATGAAACCGCGCTAAGATGACGCAGTTCCTGCGAGTCGGATTTTTTTTTTATACAGTTAGAAAGTAGCAATAGTATCTCATTCCCAATGAATACTAGTTAAACCTTGGAAAACGAAATGTGCTGTCGTAATACTGATTTTTTTTTTTTTTTTTTTTTTTTTTTCCTTTTTTAATGTAGCCTTCTTGATGACTAACAAGAGGAGTATACAGCGATGGGGTCACCGATTTGGACCAATTATTTTCTGGTGATTCTACATCGAAAAATAGTCGACACGTGTCCGAGCGTTCCGTCCAATGCGCCTTAGGAGCCGAGAAATAAAATAAAATAGGTTGAAAGCGCTTTATTTTTTATATCGAGTTTAGAAAACGATATCGACATGAATCTTTCACAAATTCATTCGTTTTATAGAGTAGATTAAAAGAAAAATATAATCGTTAAACAATCATTTATATTTCATCAAATATATTCAAAAATATGCTTACGTTTTCAGGTAAACTAGTATTATACATTTTTTTACACCAAAAATAATAGCAGATTTAAAATCAGCACCCCAAGAAACCTTAATATAGTGAATATCATTGAAAACAAAAAATAATGATTTTTCCCAGTCAGGAAGAGTCTAAATATTTGAAAGCGAAAAAGTAATGTGACGTTTTGAAATTCAATATCTCCCCTTGAGATAATCCGATTTTTACGTCATTGAAATCTTTCGAAAGTAGAAAGACTCCTTTTTCTAACCATATAAATGACTATTGTATTATCTCAAAAGGTACTTGCGAAAAATGGTTCTCAAAATAAAAATAAAATGTTAACGTTTTAATTTCAAAAAACGTAGAAACACCCCGATTGGACAGAAATGTGTCACATTATGGCCTTTAAAGACCCTCAAAGTTTGGTTTGAATCGGGTAAATATTCTTTGAAATATGGCCGGATTCTTGAATCTTTAAAAAAATTTTGAGGGTCCCCCCTTAGCGAAATTTAAAATACATTTTTTTTTATTTTTGTAATATTTGAATTTAGTTTTTTTTAAAGTGCTAGAAACGAATCTGACATCCGTTTTTAAATCAAAAATTTTTTTTATAATCGATAACTTTTTAAATGTAGGTATATGGAATATTTTGGCAGAATAATGACTTCTATAGAGTCGAGTATGTAAATCAATTTTTGATTTAAAAACGGATGTCAGATTCGTTTTTAGCACATTAAAAAACCCCTAAATTCAAATTTTGGGAATATTACAAAAATAAAATAAAAATGTATGACCCTCCAAACCAAACTTGGAGGGTCGATAAAGGCCATAATGTGACACATTTCTGTCCAATCAGGGTGTTTCTACGTTTTCTGGAATTGACGTTATATGCAAAAACGTTTACATTTTATTTTTATTTTGAGAAACATTTTTCGCAAGTACCTTTTGTGATAATACAATAGTCATTTATATGGTTAGAAAAAGGAGTCTTTCTTCTTTCGAAAAATTTCAATGACGTAAAAATCGGATTATCTCAAGGGGAGATATTGAATTCCAAAACGTCACATTACTTTTTCGCTTTCAAATATTTAGACTCTTCCTGACTGGGAAAAATCATTATTTTTTGTTTTCAATGATATTCACTATATTAGGGTTTCTTAGGGTGCTGATTTTAAATATGCTATTATTTTTGGTGTGAAAAAATTTATAAAACTAGTTTACCTTAAAACGTAACCACATTTTTGAATATATTTGACGAAATATAAATTATTGTTTAATGATTATATTTTTCTTTTATTCTACTCTATAAAACGAGTGAGTTGGTGAAAGAATCATGTTGATATTATTTTCTAAACTCGATATAAAAAATAAAGCACTTTCAAGCTATTTTATTTTATTTCTCGGCTCCTAAGGCGCATTGGACGGAACGCTCGGACACGTGTCGACTATTTTTCGATGTAGAATCACCAGAAAAAAATTGGTCCAAATCGGTGACCCCATCGCAGTATACTCCCCTTGTAAGAGTTAAGTAAAGATATATTTATTCTATATTTTTGGAGTATATTTAATGGACGCAATGTTTGATGTTAATCGTCGGCGTTTCTAGTGATTTTGGGGCTATATGAGGATTAAACTATATCCATGGTACGCCTATATTTTTTTACCTGCTGTGCCCGCGACTTCGTCAATGTGGAATAGTGACTTTGTGCAGCATTTTTTGGATATATATCTTGGTTTATTTGGGATTATAAACACCGTCGCTTAACTATTTTAAAAAATCTACTTTACATTAATCCTTCTCTATACGCGATATTAGACGTATAGACATCGGGGTTCAAAGCATACAACAGCATTTATACGATTCAAGGCATACAATAGGGTGGAGCCACATAAAGCAGACCGCGCGAAAAACAGCTAATACTTAGATCCACGCCAACAACTTTTAGCGTCTGACCTTGGGCTTTATTAATTGTCATCGCGAAACATAGCTCACTAATAATTGAATGATATAGGCAGCGGCGTGGCTCTCGGCTACAACCTACGATTCTTTACATTGGCATAATGTTTTTATTTATGAGCCGATTGACATGAAACAAACAATAAATGTTAGGTAAAGCTTACCATAATATATTACTGAAAACCGCATCTAAGAGATTAGCGTGCACAAACGCACAGACAGCCAAAAATTCTAACAATCATTGTTTTGGGTGCTATTGCATTGATAAGGGTCCGCAATAATATTTTTTCTCATATATCTTCCATGTACAGACAGCGATCCGTTACATTTTATTATATGTAAAGATAACAAATTAAGAAATTAAATATTTAATCTTTACAACTGGAGTAATTATAATCTGTATTAAGTTATACTTCTTAGAGCATTGAGGGTGAAATATTATGAGGCCAATGGTGTACCATATTTTGTAAGATTTAGAATATTTAAAATAAATGTTTCATGTAATCAAAATCCGAGTTTTTTAAAGACATTAATATCAAAGTAACTATATATATATATATATATATATATATATATATATATATATATATATATATACATAAATGGTGTTGTACACCAAACATCGAATCTTATATTATTTTATATATATATATATATATATATATATATATATATATACATAGATAAAGCTTCAAAAATGCATTCGAGGCAATGGACCAAATATTAAAATTTGGCTTCCAAGACATGTTTTGTTGCATTGTTTATGAACAATAATACCATTGTGATTATTAATACCGACAATTTGCCTACTAAAAGTTAATTGCACATTGTTCACAGCAATTAATAAATTGGTAGGAATTGAGATATTACAAAGAGTCAGGCCTTTATCGCCTTGTATGTCATACTTGCTTTCAACGAAACACTCAGATGTTGCCTCATAAAAACTTTAATGCAAATTTTACTCACGGTTCTACTACGAAAATCATTCTCTCCAACTCACCTGAAACAAAACAAAATAAAATATTAATAATAGTATTAAATGTTATTAAAAGTATTAATAGCCCTAAAACGGTAATAGCCTAGATGTCTGTGCCGTAAAAAAAAAAAAAGTACTGTAAGCTATTCTCATGAGTATATGAATACTTTGACACAATTAAATAAAATACGGTTACTATGTTTTAAAAAATGCGAAATACAAATACAATATAGAAAAAAAACTCTACCATTACAATTTACGCTGCCTATGTAGAGCGGATTGTTACTGACCAGCGATTAATTCAAATGCCACAAATAAATATTTCATGAAGCAAGGAAGCGTGCCGAGGGATACATTTCGGCAATAGCCTGTACTTGACCGCAACGAATAAGCTCACTGTGAATAGTGCAATAACGTCACTGGTAAAACCGGAGCCCAACCACAAAAGCAATATAAAACAAAGCGAAACGTGTTTCCTCTCTCCTCAGCTGCGGTTAAGAAAAATTGACTTATACTCTATTATCTAAGTCATTCAAATCCTTGCCTAATATGGAGGAAATTATGCTTATTTTCTTTGTTTTGTTTAAACTTGTACTTTCTTAGGTGTTTTAATAATGAAAAATTAATATTTTAAATTCGAGATTTTCGTATTAAACGTTTCAAATGGAAACGGTTGAATACGATTTATCTCTTACGATCTTAGCGTCTTTACAAAATTCTTATCCCTAGAGTAATCATTTGAAAAGCTACGAATAGATAAGTTAATGTTTTCTTAAACATTCGCAAACCCACTCGAATTTTTTACGGATTTTGCTGGTTTACGAACTTCAATCTTTTCTGAGCCTGCTAGAACGCGAAAGTAAATTTGAACCCCCGGTATTTTCGTGGCATATGGTGTCTGAAATTTAGACATTTCTCATCGCCACCTCCGGATTGCGTCTTGAGTGCGACCTCCTAGACGGGTTTCCTCCCTATGGAGGATGGGATGGATCTCGCTTAAGCTTTTTCTAATCCAAAATCAAGATGGATATGTTATTCAATATTCCATTGAAAATATATTTTAAACCATTAAACTATCGATTTTGAACAGCTGATAGTAAATGGCTATTTTTTTATTAGTCTGGGTTCTAGGTCAAACTAGGTTAAGGTTCAGATGCTTTGTAAATTTAAAGATTGTACCTAAAGGGACGACATTTGACGCGTGATAGTAACTTTTAAAAGTGACTAGTGAGGAGTTTTAATGTTTTTTATGGATTCGTTTTTAATAACATATATTGATGAAAAGGGCCACAATCATATAATATGTTTTCTAGATATGTTGGTTGAAAATAGAGTTTATTAAAGGTGTTGGGATAACCCGGTTACCGTATGGGAAGAATAGCTTAGGTTAATAGTTCAGTGGAGCTCCAAGACGTTTAGAGAAACATACAGGACCGTGAGAGAACAGAGACTACATCAAGTTCACATATCAGAAAGCTATCTCATGCGTGAGAAGGAGAATATAAAACAGACATCTTATCAGAGGAATAAAAGTCAATGGGAGGTATCTGAGTTCTCTACGTTTCGCGGATGACATCGTGATAATTTCGAACAAAAGTGAAGATCTCATCATAATGCTGAATGACTTAGCGGAAGCTTGTGAAGCAGTAGGACTAGTCCCGAACTACTCAAAAACCAAGGCCATGACCAATGCAGAAAGGAACGAAATCCATTTGGCAAACAGCGATGTAGAACTCGAGTACGTGGATGAGTATACTTATCTGGGCCAACTTATCTCTTTCAAGAATAAGTCGAAAAAAGAAGTTGAAAGACGGCTGTCTCTAGGCTGGAAGAAGTACTGGTCTTTGAAACTGATAATGAAGGGAGATTTTTCAGTGGAGATGAAGAAGAGGGTGTTCGAAACCTGCATCCTACCAGTGGCAACCTACGGAAGCCAGACCTGGTCATTAACCAAAGCTAACACCAATAGACTACTTACCTGGCAGAGATCTATTGAAAGAAGCATGGTAAATGTAAAGAGGAAGGATAGACTCAGAAATACGACAATAAGAAAGAGAACTGGACTGACAGATATCTCTTCATACGTGACTTCGCTGAAGTGGAATTGGGCTGGGCATCTGATGAGAAGGCAAGACAAGAGATGGTCCCAAGAAGTAACAAGGTGGACGCCGTATGAACTCAAAAGAAACAGGGGCAGACAAGCTAAAAGATGGAGAGATGTTTTCAAAGAAAAGGCCGGACCGCTGTGGTGGAGATTGGCGATGGATCGCCAGGCCTGGAAATATAAAGGACTAGAGATCTTAGCGACTTCCGCTTCCCAATAGGCTGGTCACCAGGGAAGTGCAGACTTCTACTCCTGAGAAGGAAGGCCTTCATCAACATTTGTTGTTTGTTTTTTGTATCATCCAATGGTTTTGTTTTATATTATTTTATTATTAATCGTTTGATTTGTAAAATTACTCCAATAACTGTAAATAATTGTAAATATTTGTTGACGAAATAAAAGGCTATTTCATTCATTCATTCATTGATGAAAAGGGCCACAATCATATAATATGTTTTCTAGATATGTTGGTTGAAAATAGAGTTTATTAAAGGTGTTGGGATAACCCGGTTACCGTATGGGAAGAATAGCTTAGGTTAATAGTTCAGTGGAGCTCCAAGACGTTTACAGAAACATACAGGACCGTGAGAGAACAGAGACTACATCAAGTTCACATATCAGAAAGCTATCTCATGCGTGAGAAGGAGAATATAAAACAGACATCTTCTCGCAAGTTCATTCTCCTGAGCGTTTTCAGCACATAAGCACCACCATCAGAGTTAAGTTGCAGATGTACTTAATATGCTATTGAGATCAGATGATGGTGCTTCTGAAACCGCTATGGTCTAAGAAGACTTTTCCCTTTCAGCATTTAGTACATGATCCGGCGTGAGATAGAACGATGCACTCACATGAGGGCACCAGGCTTTGTATCGAAGGTCAATTGGGATATGATCTAAAAAAGGGTCTTTTTGCGAAGACCACATCCAGTTACTTTTGAAGTAGTAGTAGTGATTCTAACCATGGGCGTATATAGGAAAAAATTTGGGGAGGGACTGGAAAAAGTTCGGGGGGGGGGGGCTGAGATCATTTCCGGGGTATGGAATATGAAAAATTTAGAGCTTGGAATAGTTTTAGGCAACTAAAACGCTATTGCACCTAAAATAAACTATTTTTTATTAACTAAGTGATCTTATTTAATTTATTTTTAAGGTTTTTATGACACATTTTTACCATCAAATGAAAATTTCGGGAGGGGCTGCAGCCCCCACAGCCCCCCCCTTATATACGCCCATGATTTTAAGAGTGATTCAGCGCCTGCGCATAACTCCTTTGCATTTTTATTGGCGGATTCCTGTGAGCAATTCTATTAGTTCTTGCTGGGAGTAAAGTAACCTTCAACAATGAGTTAGCTTTTGTTTGAGAAAAATCTTTGTTATCCTTCATAACCTGTAAAACTGTTAATTTTAATGCTTAAAAAACTTTTTTCGCAGTTGAAAGCGATTTTTTTGTTTAACGGATTCGTCTTTAGTGCATCAAAATACATTATAGAACTGAAAACAGAAAAAAAAAAATGAATAAGATATGTTTGTTTACAAATATAGTTGTTTACGGTAACCTTCATAACCTGTAAAACAGTTAACTTTAATGCTTGATCACGTTTTTCCTATTTGAGAGCGACTTTTTATTTTAACTGATTTGTTTTTAATGCGTCTAAATACAATATAGAACCAACGGGCAAGAAAATCCGTGAGGATCCTTAATTTAACAATTACCATTGATTTTGTTCATATTAACCATTTTATTAATAAATATTGCTTGCGATTATCTAATATTGTTAACCGTAGATAATTTGTAAAGTAGTAATAGATCACCAGCAAAGAACCTGTAAGCTAATCAGTAAGCTTATCAGCGAGTACGAGTAACTGTAGAAATCACTACAGATACTTCAAAAGTAACTGGATGTGGTCTTCGCCACTTCGTCTCAAAAAAGATTTTTTCCCTGCCCTATTAAAAAAAAAAAAATAATAAACGGGTTTCCTCCCTATGGAGGAAGAGAGAAACCGCGCAAAAAGAGAGAGTGCCTATGAATACACTAGTGGCAAGATAAAGGAACTTAGAAGAATAATTAGTAAGTACATATTAGGGAGGGGTGCTATCAACTTCTAGCAGTCCATTCTATTCTAATGAGCCAGTCCCCTGGGATGAGCCAGCTTTATTATTATAACCTAGCATTATTTGTAATTCAGATTTCACCAGGTAATTTGGGGGCGGGGAAGGTCGGGATTTTGACCGAACATTTTCAGCGGTGTCGCGCCTTCCGCCCGCAGTGCGGAGTTAGTATGTGGATCGAAATCATAGAGTCCCGCGAAATAACTCCCGGACTCAAATTCTCAATGTGTCTAACGGAAGAAATTTTGCCTTTCTCTTCCAACGGTCGAAATTGTTATATTGAAACAAAGCGCTGTATTTATAAACGTTATTTTGAGCACATTCATCAGGAATGTGACGAAAACTAATAACCTTGCTGAGGAATTCGCTTAGTTAGGTAGCTCCTTCATGACTTACTTCATTATTAAAAGTGTTTATTGTTATTGTTATTCTTATAGTATTATACCAGTTGTATTCTGTTGATATCCGCTCCAGTTTTCTGATGCTTTCCCTTTTGTTTATAATGATGTGGGAGCGAGCTTGGCTTGATAGATCACTTGAGATATGTTCCGGAGTACCTGGCTTCAAGACTCGTCGTTCCATAATCAGAATCGAGGCCAAAGATTGCCCCTAAGCCCGCCCAGCCTCCTATGGGTACCTCTTAAGGGTTATATCATGCGACCAGCACATAGTACTGACCACATTATCTCCCTAGTGGGCATGAAGATAAAGGATCAGATATTTACAAAGTATCTGCCGCTCTGGGGCTCCTTGCCTTGTATGGGGTTAATATCACAAAGTTCCACTTATAATAATTTGAAATGATTTTCCTAATAACTACGAAAAAATAAATTAGGATAAACCTATTTTTTTTTATTTATTTATTTATTTTTTTTTTTTGTAGCGGCGCATCGACAAATCTGGGCCATTAGCGCCGAGACAAACCTAATTTATGTAAATGTTGTCTCTGAATGATTTTTCTCATTTGACCATACTTTATTCGAGACTCCACGATTAGTATATGGGCTTTATCGATTAAAATCAGCTGACTGGTTGATGCCATTGTTTTAGACTCAGGCATGACGTTGGCCTGGTAGTGGAAGGTGTACTTTCCTATTTAGGACATCGATACCTTTAATGAATGCCCTGAATAGGCAAAAAGCTGCTAAGTTAGTGAAAAGTTATTAATAAGTCAAATTTATCAATTTTTTATATTTTTGTAATTTCTCTCTGAAATATAAAAATATTAATATTAATTAATAATATATTTTCCATGAATACAATAATTGCATCGATCCATGCAAAAAAGGCTTCAGTCCATTTTTTCCCAACATAAGTTAGTGATGGATTCGTTGTCTCTGAAGGTTCCTATGAAATGTAACTACACTTTTCTATGGTAAAAGGACTTAGTTGCCATAGAAACATAGTCCTGATTTTATTATTCCATACAGAAAAGGCTTCAGTCTAGTTTTCTTAAAACTACTTATTTTTCACTAAAGCCCGTTTTGCATGGATCGATTCAATTAAGTTTTTTGACTTAAAAAATACCTAATCGAAACATAGAAATAAATCCTGACTTTGATCTATACTGCTAATTTCTATTTTTTCGAAGGATATTTTATGATGGCGTTTCTTATGCCTATTTTCGTAAACCTTATCTATACCTATTACCTAAAAAAAAAAAAAATATCATTTGTCTGAGTGCAAATCTTTCTGTTTTAATTACTCCTCTATACGACGAGGATATAAACGTTCGTTCTCAAACAGGAACCGTTACGGCTACAAGTTATATAGTAGTGAAATCGATTCCAGTGGGTGGCGCGCCAATAAAAGGCCGGTACCGCTATTTATCCCATTAATTAAAGAAAAAAAAAAAAGAAAAGAAAAAAGAGGGATTTTCTGATTTAATTATTCACTCGCTGAATAAAGTAATGTTAGTAAAGTGAAATTCATATCTGAGAAATAGAAGAGGAGGCCAACAAAAAGGATTCGGAGTAGGACCTCGGATCCCACGCCAGTCAAGCATGGCCCCTAACTCGCCCCTACACTTTCTGTAGCACTTCCAAAGGAAGATTATTCAGGGAAACATAAAAATAATAATATTAATAACTACGAAGAAAGTCATTTTTACTGATATAAATTCGAAATATATTTATATTCTATAACAATGTTTCCCTTGGATTATGCTATCATGCTGTGTGTGTGTGTGTGTGTGTGTGTGTACATACATACATATATATATATATATATATATATATATATATATATATATATATAGACACACACACACACACATACACACACACACACATAAATGACTCTCCATTATCCGGCGTTCTCTTATCCGTGGAGCTCTCTAATCCGACGGTCTCCAAGAAGAATGAGTTACGGAGGGATCTTGGAACTCGCCGGCTGGAGGGTTCCTAGAAAACCTTCCCTTCCTAGCAGCCAAACATTTGTTTCGTTGTATTTCATTGAATAGAAGTCAAAGACATGGGCGTATATAGAAAATAATTTCGAGAGGGGCTGGGAAAATTTCGGGGGGAGGGGGGTTCTGAAACCATTTCCGAGATATGGAATACTAACAATTTAGAATAGTTTTAGCCAACTAAAACGCTATTAAACCAAAAATAAAATACTTTTTATGAACTAAGCGATCTTATTTAATTTATTTTTAAGGGGTTAGGACACATTTTTACCGATCAAATCATAATTTCGGGGGGGGGGGGGGGCTGTAGGCCCCTCAGCCCCCCCCCCTATATACGTCCATGGTCAAAGTAGGTATATATGTTTCGTCTGAGAGGCAGGAATTTGCGTTTCTACTTAGAAAATAAATGTTTCCACTAAGGCACCTGCTGCTAGAACGCCTGATTTTAGCCAGTCTAGTTCGAACATTCATCGCGAGTGGAGTTTTATTTATTTAAATTTTAACGTCCATTATTATTAAGTAAGAATTTTAGGAGGGGTTATCTATAGGTTTTCACCCTTTTCTGACCAGGATAGGGCTGATGCCTTTTCTTTTTTCTAAAGAAAAGACACCACCCCATAGTGGGAATGGAACCCACGACCCTAGGAACGTATTTGTTTTCATTCGCTCTATTATGGCCCTGAAAAGACCTTGTACATGCATATGCACTTGTAAACAGTACACCAGCAAGGATTTACGTATTTTGAATTTATTTTATAATTCAGTACCTACCTAAATTTTACGTAAATATACAATATAATAATATCCACATATTATTATATCCTCAAATCATAAGGTTTTGTAAATACATAAGTGACCGCTTCAAACTGAATTCTCTAAACCGGCGTTTTCTCTAATCCTGACGCTATATATATATATATATATATATATATATATATATATATATATATATATACATTGTATTCACAAATACAACGACCTCTTTTTACGCGGTCTATTGTGAAATGTTGCAATTTTTGTCAGCACTACCGGATTGCGTCATCGGGTCGACTTCATAAGGGGATTTCCGATAATGAGTAATGGGGGAGGAAACACGCTAACAACATATAAGCAATTTTTTCCTGTGCATCGGTCAAGAAAAATATACTATCGATTCATAATTGCTCAATGATTTCTGGATGATTTTCTTATTACGATATGGCATATATCAGTATTAATGTCAATTAATTGAAAACTAGCTTCGATATTAAACGACTTTTTACAGAGACTTTGGCTATACAACATGGCATATGAGGTGATTCAGAACGTGACGGCACGTTCAGAAACTCTAACCGGATCTGACTTTTTCAGGGGCATGTCGCTTGCGAGGATGACCGCTTTATTGCTGAGTTTTTTTCTTTCCAATAAAATCGACTTCCATGAAAAACAAATACATTGTAATACCATATTCAAGTAGTTATTTTAAGGCGATAACATATAAATTTAATACAAGATTTGGGCAATTTAAATATAAACTTCCGTCTGAAATATAATAATATTTAATATAGTTTATATGAATATAACAATTGATTTGTAAAAAAAAATCTAGCTGCGACCAAGGAATATATTAAAATAACTTTGATCTATAGTGATATCATTACTATGTTCATTTAAAACCGTCTTGTATCTAGATATATGGTTATCATATGCACTATTTACCCCATTAATTTTTTTTTTTAATCAGGATTTTCAGGGGTTGTTGTTTTCTCGCTGCATATTCATTTTCATATTTTTATTTCAGCTCTCCTTCTTGCTAAATAGAAAATCAAAATTTAGCGCACTAATACTAAAAGCTTTTAGAATCTCAGAACGGATTAATCATCTGATTTAATCTAATATACAATTAAAAATTTCAACAAAAATCTTTCTTTAAGTGCGTGCAATTTTTCGCAGAGAAGACTTCTTAATCAGCATCGATTGCGGCTGGATATTTAAGCGTGCAAAAATCCCACGCAGCAGATGCTGGTTGTAATCCAGCTGTTGAGTTTTTCAGTGAAGGGGATGCTAAAAAAATCCCATTCTTTATCTTTGGTATTAGTAAACAGTTTCATTCAGCAGAGAGCCTGGCACTAATGAACATATGTCATTACCAACGTAGAAAAAAAGAAAAGAAAAAAAAAAGGCGGACAATATTAGTACAACAGAGTAGAACAGAAGGCCCAACTACTACACTACTAAAGTCATATTCGGGCTATCTATTGGTTGCTAATATTAGTACAAGAGAGTAGAACAGAAGGCCCAACTACTACACTACTAAAGTCATATTCGGGCTATCTATTGGTTGCTAATATTAGTACAACAGAGTAGAGCAGAAGGCCCAACTACTACACTACTAAAGTCATATAAGGGCTATCTATTGTTTGCTACTATTTGCAAACGTCCGTGACATAGACTTCATTCGTTGATGAACATGGGCGTATATAGAAAATAATTTCGGAGGGGGCTGGAAAAATTTCGGGGGGGGGGGGGGGGCTGAGACCATTTCCGGTGTATGGAATACTAACAATTTAGATCTTGAAAGAGTTTTAGCTAACTTAAACGCTGCAGCCCCCTCAGCCCCCCCCTTATATACGCCCATGTTGATGAACCATTCCTTCACCAGGTGGAATTCAAACCTGTGCTTCTAAGAATTACGAATTCCAAAGTTCATCTGTCCAAAAACTGAGCCACCGAGAGGTCCGAAATACTTGTACCTGCCCGTGAGTTACTGCCAATTTCATTTGAGATATTCTAACTACAGCGTAGAGCGTACAGTATAAATATGACTTCGTAAGTATATTAGAGATATCATAACTTATCATAACTTTACAGAGAAGGTCAATGTTCTTACAACAAGTACGAAAAAATCAGATGGTGAGTTGATTTTTTAATCCATACTTTCTGAAGAAGAGTCGGAAACCCGAAAACGTAAGGATTGGTTTTGGATTGCTTCAATGTTTAGGCAAGTTGCTCGATTGGAGTCTTGTTTGAAGTATACATTCTGACAAGTAGGTTTGACCCTTGATCCTATACGGTTTAATTCTACTCAGATGCATAGGGGTACATGATGTTCTATAGGGGTTGAGGAATTGCATGACAGTAGGAGAGCTGTTCCATTTATGGTGTGTTTTCAGGAAAGAGAAATTATGGTGTAATTTTCTGTCACATCTGATGTTAAATGAGAAGGCTATTCGCACAATGGGAAGAGATATTATTTTAATGTCCTAATTGGATATCAAATTCAGACAAAACACGGATAATTTTACTCGCACGTATAGTGTTGGATGAAAAGGTGAATTCCACAATGGATAAACTTTTTGTATATTGCATTTTCTGAAAAGTATAGTTCAACATGATTGTTAACTCACACGTATGATGTTGAAAGGGTAGGCGAGTTGCATGGCGTGAGGAGTAAACGAGGCTGCCGGTGGTTCATGTTCTACTGCAGGGTGCGAAGGCCCCCACCACCCCGTTGACTCATCGCCACCCACAAATCTCGCGGTCTACTAATCTCTGCTGATGTAAGAACTTGTTGAGGTGCGTGGTCTCGCCTATCATTACCTACTTACATGTGCATGGGATGTATACGTTACAAGCTGTTATTTTACAGTATGTCAGTGAATAAGTGGTTCTATTTTTTTAGAAATCTCGTACAATATAAGCCAAATTAAACAGTTCTTACTTATAATTAAAAGGTAAAGTTCCGTTTCTGAATAACAGTTACTAGGAGGGAGGTAACAATCACTCAATAACTACTAGGTAGTAAAATTAAAGCAATTTATTATTCATGAGCAAGCAAGGCAAAATGAATAGATCTTCATGCATGAATAAATAATGAAAACATACTACAACTAATAATTATAAATAAATAATATAAAAGAAAAGTACTCTACTTGAAACTACGCACAGAAAAGAAAACATTACTAGCGAAAATAATAAACTAGGATATCTACAATAAGAAATAAAATAAGAAATTATATATAATAAATAACATGCTATACTTGCACAAATACAATGGTGAGTTCACTCATTAAATAAATAAATAATACTTATAACACCTAATGGCCATACGTAAAGGTTGTGTGGGCATGCCCTCTTCGTCCCGCACAGTATAACATTAAGGGATGGGGGGGGGATTTTGTGTTATTAAAATACTACATTATTCACAAAATAGAAAAACGAACAACAAAAATCCTGGAATTAGAAGGGTACAGGCTACCGGCTTTATCCAGCGCACAACGAAGCCTTACTTCTCAGTCTCTTACAAAGAGGTAGGGGCAATAGAAGCCATTATTCGCCGATGACGGTAGCTCCCGCTATACACACACACACACACACATATATTGTATATATATAAAATCGAAAAAACAATAGCAGTGCTTTGGAGTTAACCGAGGCTGCTTAATCTGTGTAATTCATGAGGTACAATAGGCAATATGTTAACAGCAATTTTATGACAAAATACTAGGCGAAATAAAAAACAAAATTTTTTTAATTTTTGGAAGAATTTCAACAATTTATTAAAACTGTGCAGTAAAAAGTAAATAAGAAAAGAAAATCAGTCCCGTAACAGGCCACCAGGGACAGATACTGTACAGGCATCTGATTCTTGATCATACCACACAATAGGGAGATAGTGTGGCCATCTTATTTTCCCCTTAGCAGGTACCCATTAATAAATTAATTAAAGGCTGGATGGGCCTAGGGACGGCCAAAGAGGCCGAATCCAACCCACGAACGAAGACATTAGAAGATAAAATGTTTAATGAGCTCGAGTTTTAACTCAGGGCCTCTAGTATATTAGTCGAGTTCCCTTCCACTGAGCTAACCTTAAAGACGAAGTAAGGGATTAATAAATTACAGATTTCGATGGTAGCTATAAATTTGTTCCTTTGAAATTTCGTGATGTCTCGAACAGCTTATAAGATATAAATATGTGCAAGAGGTTTCCATCCATCCGATAGAGACATGACATAATCATCCTAATCTATTATAATTAAATGAAATTATGGATTTTTAAGGGGTTTTCAATCCCTCCGGCATTACTGTGTGCGATATGAAGAGTTTTTGTCGTGGAATAAGTGATAAAAACGAGTAAATCGTTTGGAAATAGCGATAACGGAGCCTAGACCTTCTTGATCTGGAAGTACCTGGTTGAGAGTCGCCATCCTAGATAAGGCGGAGGCTTTATCTCCCGAATATACTCCCTACCAATTCGTTTTCCTATCTGTCGATTAAAACATTTTGGGGCTGCAAAATAATCGATACGCACATGGTGATTCAAGGTCTAATAATCGCGAATAATTAATCAATTATAGTCATCTGGCAAACCCCGTGGTGGAGACCGCCGTCCCTGGCAACGGTTAGAGAACTGTGGGTGAGCGTTTATAATGATCCAATGCATACTGTGGACGTGGACAAAGAAAAGAAAGCCATATACGCAAAGTGCATGGAACTCTAACAAGAAAAAAATCAGGAAAAGCTTTACAGTCCAGGCAACGAACAGTTATAGATTGAAATATTTGGAACACAATTTTTGATTTTTTAACTTGGTTTGGGCTTGATAGGAGGTGAACATATCTAGAGTCCTCACCCGTAGCCTTCGTGCAGGGGGGGAGAGGGGGGTTTAGAAGTGAACCCCCCCCGGCACAAAGGCTACGGGCTAGGACTTTTGATATGTTCACCTCCTATCCAGCCCAAACAAACTTACGAAGTCCAAAATTGTGTTCCAAAAATTTCCACCTATAGCTGTTTTTAAGCATTCGTTGCCTGGACTGTTAGTAGATGAGTATGTGATTTAAGGCATAGAGGGAGGAAAATCACATGAAATTTTACAAGGACTGGGATATTAAACAATTAAATATATACACTTACAAAAAACCATTAAAATATATATTTTTATTAAACTCATAAATGAAATGAATTAAAGTAAATTAATGGCATAAAATAGGAAAGAAGAAATATAATAGAGTATACGTGTTAACCAAATGTGTAAATAGAATCTTTAGCTTTAGAGTTTAGATTTAGGTTAAATAATAGGACTATACGTAATAAATCACTAAAACTTAAAATAGACAGAAAGAGAGGAATTTCGGATTGAATTGGTTCATCATATGTTAAAAATGAACAATTCCCAACGGTGCTAATAACTCAAGCAGTCGACTCACCCAAAATAAAAATAGAATATACACACCAACTACGAGTATTTAATGACAACAGATAACGTCTTTTAAACAGACCTCTTCAATAACATCACGTTGCATATAAAAGGACAATTGTTCAAGAATGAAAGGAATACTCGGATGGACCAACAGCATGTCGAAATATAAAACTTTTAGGTAGTTTCCAAGATTGGGCCTTGCAGCATTCACGGGAGTGTATATTCTTTGGGCTACTTTTAGCAGCGATGTGTTAACGAAACGAAATGATAATATTATTTTATTTAAGGGGGCTCCCCGTGGTTATGTGGCTAACGCCTTGGATTCTCGTGCGGGAGACGCAGTTTCGAGTCCCATCTGCAGGAGGTTTAGTTGAAATCGTTGAAAATATTCCCTGGTGCACCATGGATGTCAAGTCAGGCTGGCAACCTACAGATGGCCCGGCGCTGAAGGCCTAGATGCAGCAAATAAAATATTTAAGAGGTCGCTTAACCAAAACCTGTATATACTATATTTCTTCAGGTGCCTCTCAATCCACAACGAGATTTGGTATCAGACTTTCTGGTCATCATATGTATGCTTTCTGGTCATCATATGTATGCTTTTCGATGCACTCGAAAATAATACTTGTACGCACATCCTCAAGTTTTCTGACTAGTTTCATAGTTAGAATATGATTTTGATAAACGAGTCTAAATGAAATCTTCAATGGCCGTAGGACATTTTAGCCTCAACAAAAACTTCCTAGTTGGGACGAGTTAATGGAAATGGGAGTCGGAGCAGTATCGGCAACTGTCTGGAAACAATTGGGGTCGCTGGAACTTGTCCATTGAGGAAAGCGTTCAATTCTTTTGGAAGACAGGAAAATTGGGGTAGGGCTACTGACCCTCCTTCAGTTCTCTACGTAGTTTGGCCGTATCACACTTGACTCAGCCTTCATGAAATGCAGCACCAGCGACCATCTCGAAGCTTCTGCCTCGGCACCTTAAAATTCGCACCGCGATAGCGCTAACTATAAAAATATAAGTGGACATGAATTTCTTCTACGTTTTCTATGTTTTATAACTATCAACACTGCCTTATGTCCCTAACCTACAAGAAAGCTCTAACTGTTCAGTGAATAATTAAAGCATTCACGATGTGCGAGGATTTAATACGCCTCCTTGGAATCCTAAAATGAATCAACAAAACAGAAAGTCTAAAAAAATTCAAAAGTTATTGTTTATCAAAGCACATGGTGGAAATTATTATACACAGCCCATAATATCAACCTCGAATTCTTTAACCATTTCAGTACAATACTATTTATTTATTTTAGATGTTTTATACGAAATAGTAGTTAGAGTTAAAATAATGACTATTTGACATGTTATTGTTTTCCCAAATAATATATCGTGTTAAAAATGTCTATCTTTTAAGAGATCGATTCAGATCACCCATCTCTATTTTAAGGTGTCTTATACAGTTTGTTAATTTTAGTGAAATAAAAGTTAGAAAGAAATGCACTAATTACACTCCTGTTAGAGCTCAGGGCTTTAAAAGAAAAAAAACAATGAACTCATTAATCTCGAATAAATAAATGTAAAACATAAGGCTGTGACAAATTAGACGAATTACTAAACTGAAGCTTTAAACATTATTGTAGACTTTCTCCTTGCTTCTACAGTTGTATTTTTTTAAAATGTATTATTAATTTGTTTAAAAATAAAATACCTTTGTTGATAATTCATGGCTAATATTTTGACTAATTAAGTACAGTTTCACTTTATTTTTAATAGAAAGTAGCCATATTTATTGAATAACTATTTGATATTTTATGATATTGATTGTTGGGCTTTTGGAATACTACAAGTGTGATCCCGTTGATTAAGGAAACGAAGTGCTTGTTTAAAGGTGTATATATTTGAAAACAAGGGAATTAATTTTTTAGCGAATCATTCAATCTTTTCCAATAAGTAACCACTATCACAGAAATGATACTTTGACATTCCAGTAGATTGAATGCTGGTCACAGAACTATGATTTTAAACAGTTATCGGTTAAAGGTCAGTCCCACCATATCAACCTCCGACAGTCCGCAACGTTTATTCGGTACGGGCTTGTGTATTGTCTTACACAATATCCGGAATAATTCATGACAAAAAAAGAAGAAGAAAGAACGTTTTTGGGGTAATTTGAAATGTTTGTCGTGGCACGTGGCAGACAATGAGTAATCCGTAGTGTTACTTCTTTCTTTGACTAATGCTCTAAATGAACCGAGAAGAAGCTTTAGAATTTCAAATCACTTTAGACTAGCTTGTTTGTGCGAACAACCGTTGCTCATCGGAGTGTTGGCACGAAAATGAAATACTCTTTGCATACATTACGGTTACCCTATTTCATGACTTTTTACATTATAACTATGTGCCATGCTACACCTACTTTCTGCAACTAGCACCGCAAAAATAAATTAAGAAGTAATATTAAAATCAAAATATGCAAATCTGTAACTGTTTTTGACCTCCCTCTGTGTCACGTTTGGTAAAAATCGGCCAAAACGCGTGGATTAGTATAAAGAACAACATACAGATGGTAGACAATTTTCATCAAGTGTATGACTCTCCCCGTGTGCCAAGTCAAAATCGGTCAAACGGTGTGGATTTCTATAAGGAACGAACGTACATACAGAGAGCTGGTAGACGTTTTGACTTAGCCTACGACACTCCCCGGATCAAAATCTACTTTTATGCCACGTTTGGTCAAAATCGGTCGAACGGTGTGGATTTGTATGAGGAAATATTATTATGGCCCCAGATACGTCTCGGTGGACAAGGGGAACCTACCTGACATGGAAAATGACTCCCTGGCTTGCCAAGTTTCTAGGATAATACTATAACTATTTCTCATTTTCTTGTCTTCTTTTATTATAATACCAATTTTACAGGCAAATGTAATTTCAAACAAAACAACAAACAATTAAAAAGTGAGTTAAACAACGACAAAAACCCGTTCAAAAGAACAAAACAATCACGTTTGAAGTTCTCAGCACTTATTTCTCCGATTGACAACGCCAAATCAAATCTTTCATGAGAACCTTTTTTGTAGAGAATTTAGTAAGCTTTGGAAATGTCACCTTCCATGATTCAAAGTACCCAAATCAAAAACTTTATTTAACAACTATTTTTCCAATTTTCTTGAAAACAGTTACAAACATCACCTTAAAAATGGTCTCATTGGTGTTCCTACGCGAAGGAACCTATAAAACGAGTACTTGAAAGCATATGATTGTAAGCGTAACGATTTGTTTCGGACGACTTACGCCCAAAAAGCATGTTCCGGTGGCCGGATTCTGCTGGTTAACGAACTGGACCTTTCAAAGTAGACGAAATATTTTTGGACCAAATTTCATGAATATCGGACCATTATTGAGCCGGGGAGAGAGCAAACAGACATATATATACAAATTTTATCCACCGTTATTTTCGTTCTATAGGAGTTCTGAAACGTAAAAGTTTCTAGTCAGCACTAGCAGATTGCGTCATGAGGTGACCGTTATAAGCGGGGTTCCTTCGTAAGGAAGGAGGGAGGAACCGCGCTAAAATCTGAAGTGTTGAATTATAGGATGTTATCTCTCGTAACACGAAGCCGTCAATATCTCGGTAACTCGAAATGAGCTTCTCGAAAAAGGTTCTCTTGTATCACTCGACTCGAGTTGTATCTTAGAACCCTTGACCTCGACACCTGCATTTATTAGGTTTCCTCCAAGTGTTAACTGATAGTCCTGGAATGCCCATTCAGTGGCTGAAGGGAGAAGGACGAGAAATCTGATGAAGTCCGCTGATATACGGATGAAAATTAGTCAAAAATATTATTCCTCGCTTGTAAAGAAAACCGCATAGAAGGAAAAAAAATAAATTTCTTCCACTTGCAAAGTAGGGGAAAACTAGATGATGTGTAACGGTTTGTAGGCTAAACAAATATTTGCTTACATTTAATGTGAACAAAAGCAAAAGCTAATCAACCAGTTTGATAAGGCAAATCACTTTCTCCCCACTCTTAGCAATTTCGAACAAGTTTTACCATTGAAGCTGCTATAATAGAAGCTTTCTCTCTTAATTATAGCCGACGCAGTGGAGTGAGACGTGCCCCAAACATACTACATAGAGAAATACGTACCTTTCTCTTCTACTCCCTTTTCACGTCGACCACAAACCAAAAAAAAAAATAACTAATACTCCAAGAACTCAACCCGTATTATAAGTTTGTAAAAACCAAAATTCCGTCTCGTAGATACCGTGTCATCTTGACGTGTTTCCAATGCTTGTCTGATTTGTTATGGAATATAACAAGTTAATATTTTGCCTATTATTAACTAAGCAAATTAATGCGTGGTTAGGCTTCGAAAGAAGATCTTCCATTTATGATTAGTTTTCTCTGTAAATCTACTGTAATCCCATATCCAATAAAATTCAAATATCGAATATAAGAAATCAATCTCTTAAGAACGCCAAAGTCTACAATTCGGCTAGAATTAAAAAAAGAGAAAGAAAAAATGTTAGAAAAATATTATGGCAAGTATTAAAAAACAAAAAAACAAAAAAAAAAAAAAAAAACAAACAAACTTACAGACTTATATGCTTCCAAGTTCTTAGAAACTAGAAGTATACACTGAAATACACTCAGACATCAAAAAACGAAGATTAAAATTTTTCTGGAATGGATCCTTCTAGACTAACAAAGTATTTATTATTTATTTTATCCTAGGCCCGTCGGTGGCGATTGAGCCTTTTGACGCCGAGCCTCCCAGTATCGCTTCGTGAGGTAAGGAAGATGGATGAGAGACTAACAAAGTAAATAATGGGATTTTGTGAAAATCAAAGTAAGGCAGAAGTAAATAAATGTAATTAAATGGTTCTTCTAAAATCTTGGGGAGAATTATTGTTGTTTTCGATGCGGCATTCACCAGCTCACAGTGGGGTATTTGCCCCGAAATGCTGGCCAAAAGTCCATTATGTAAAAGTTATCCGAGACGAAAATGAATTACTGCTAAAAATAGTTGAATAGTTTCTGCACAACATGTAAGGCTAATCTCTGTCCTGGCATTGCCTGTAAACCACGTGTACCACAACAAAGTCTCCACTTTTTAATAGGAAACTGACTTGTTAACTCTTCTCCGTGTATTTATCTGTGTAAAAAATTAATTTTTCTCGAGTTTGGAATTTTTATTGCAATTTTGGTTATGGATCACTCTGAATCAGGTAAGAGAGAGTACATTTATTGCTTTTTAGCAATAATTAGGCCATTTGTTAATTAGTTTGATCACATAAGAAAATATAAAATCTTTTAAGGTAGGGATTGTCGGGGTTCGGTCACTGCTACTTAATAAAACTACATTTTATCATAAAAATGGTTTTATTGTGCCGACGTTTCGGCTTGAACTTCAAGCCTTCAATAAAAAGCCTTCAATAACAAATAAATTAAATCAAACTAAATATTTTCTCCTTTCAAATCACAGTTTAAATAAAAATGGATAGCACCACATAAAAAATATATATTTTTGTAAAAAAAAAATGAAGCGTGGCTTCAGGGTACATTATTGTTAGCAAGGGCAAAAATGACGACCATTCTATAGATTCGAAGAATCCAGTGACTGATTCGAAGAGAGTAAAAGTAAAATCTTACATACTACTACTGGCTCAATGCAATTGCTGTATTTTACACAAATGCAATTGCGAAGGTAATCCTCAAGCTGGTGATATATTAAAGGATATATAAAAAAAAAGCTAGCCCCCATCCCGTGCAAATAAATACAAGGATGCTTATTCAAAATTGGCATTCGTTTCTGAGTGTGGGTGTTTGTGCGTGCGTGCGCGAGAGGGTGAAGTGTGTAGGCGTGTCTGCATGTGTGTGTGTCATCTGATAACAATGGTAGTAAATTTATAAAATTATACGTATTATACCTAACAATTACAAATTATTTAAAACAACAGAATCCTATTATTTATTTATTTGACGGCGCTTCGACGTCTAGTCCATTAGCGCCGACATCCAAGGTGCAGCGAGGAATTTTGTCAACGAGGCCTGAGATGAGAAAATTCCTGCCACCGGTGGGAATCGAACCCACCATCTCCTAATGAGTCTAAGGCGTTATCCACTAGACCACGGGACACCCCAAAATCCTATTATTGCCTTAAAACCCATTACTGAAATCTTATATAACCCATTTTCAGAGTATATAATCAAAGAAAATTAATTAAGCATCAGACATATTTTTGGTCAAGATTATCAGTCCTATACCCCACTGTGCAGCTGTCGGAGTTTTAGCGTAAAATGCCATATAAAAAAAAAAAAAAACATGTATACATTTATATATTTGTTTTTATTTTCGCAATCTCCAAACATTTTCACACTTCCAAAAATAGTTCGATTTTCATAAAAACTGGTAGATTATCAGGCTTGATAAAAATATTGTATCTAAAACGAGGTGTTACGACGAATCCGTACAGGGCCGACAAAAATAAAATAACAGTTTTCATCAAATTCATAATGTATAAAGTTTAAAATAAAAATTCTGAAAAATGTTTTGATCTTAAATTGTAATGAACTTAAAATGTTTATTAGTTAAATTGAATTGAATATAAATCACTTGCTAGATATTTAAAAAAAAAATACTAAATTAATTTGAATTTTTATAATTCGATCATAACAACTTAAATACAATTTCATTTTTTTATTTTTCTAAAATCAAAATAAAAAATCGAATCATTTCTGGGAAAAATATACATTTATTTTCGGTCCCTGCACAAACCGTGGTTTTGGTAATAAACCTTTTTGTTATTTTTGTTTGCAAAGTTTATGTTATATTTATGAATTCATTTTAACCTTAGAAGGTTAAACGAATTGCAATCGCATCCGGAAGGAAATATCGAGAAAACGCAACTGTATTGACCCCCCTCTGAATTTCGAGTTTAACCAGCATTACAAGTGGGGTATATTTTTTTATGCCTGATTTGAAATAGTGTTTTCCTTGAGCGAAATTGAGAAGGGCAGAGGGAGTAATTTCCGCTTAGAACACTGTGAGTTTCATACGTGGCGCCTAAAATCAATGTTGTATTTGAGATTTCGTTTTACGTTTTTTCACTTGCTTACATTTTTCACGAAAGATCAATACAAATCATTTATGTACTGTTTCTATTCAAAGCTTTCCAAATGCCACTAGGGTTAATCACAGAAATGCGCAAAATTGACGCAGTTCTTGCTAGTCGGACTTTTTTCGTCTTTTACCTTGCTGAGCTATTACCAAAATACTAATTAATTGGTAACATTCTAACTGTAGGGGTTGCGTCCCTAGATTTCCCTGAGGGGTGTACATGTCGTAAGTGTGCGTCAAAAAAATCAGGAGATAAGACATTTGCACAGTGGCTCAAAAAGAGTAATTATAAGAGGGGGAGAGCAAACAAAGCATAAAACAATTATATCATGCGAATTGTAGATATAGAGCTCGTGGACTAGTTAGGGGACCATTTAAAAAACCGTATACCTGCCTCGCCAATTATCTCATTACGACCCTTTAATTCATCTCCCTCACGTCTCATTCGTCACGGTGTAAGTGGCGACATTGGATCATTGTGCATTTACATCAATCCTAAAGGGAAAATAATAAATTATTTCACATTTTATCTCATTTTAAAAAGAAAGGACCCGAAATTGTAATTGTTATCGATATGAGGTATTCAAATTTCCTGGCTTTTACGGAATCTATTTTGTAGGAAATGTGCTTTCGGATGATACTCGACTACCACAAACTACGGTTTTGCTATCTTTGTTGAAATATATTATACAAGGTGTCCCTCATTGAGACATCATAACATTAGGGGTTTATTTTGCATGTCATTTGCAGTTCATTCACGGAGAAATGAGCGTTCTATCTCAACATGAACCAGAGCTACTCAAACTTTTGTCCATTTTACAAATTGTGTTTTCGGGATTTCTGGATAATGTATCTCAAATAACGACCACATTTTTAGAATCTACATTAAATGTCCAATACGTAACGCCCATTTTAAAATAATAAAGCAACGAGGTACCATTGTAAAGCTTATTAAATACGCCAACTTTTGAGGCGGAGGCAAACCTCCAAGTCTGATTCAGATTGAATAATTTAAGAAAACACTAATTTCAAAAGTTCACATCTATTTGGCTTTTAGTATAGTATTTAGCATAACTCTCAATAAGGCTGCACCTACATTCCACCCGCATTTATCCCGATCCGATCCAATCCGATTTCGTTTGAGTGACAACGGTCGACGTAAGTGCCTACATTGGTCCCGATCCGATTTAGTCACAGCTCGACAGTAACGACCTCGTAGTGAAGTGAAAATGAGTAAGTAATTTAAGAAATTCCACCTAATAAGCATAGAAACCTTGTATATATGTTGGAGGTATGAAGGAGGCGTTGAGACGCCAATCAATCTTCTGGTAGTATATCAGTTCCGAAAAAAATAAATCTTGGTGTAACAGTTAATTTTTAACTGTTATGTCGGGGCCAAAATTAATCTACAATTTTTCTTGCGATACACCCTGTATATAACTGTGAACATCACTGAATATTAGAGACAATCAACAAGACAGATATTCTGCCATAAAAAGCTCCGACTCCAGTTTCGTCCCCGGAAAACCGTTAAATAGACAATATTCAGGATTACAATGTCGAAATGAATACAATAAATAAATAACGGTACTAATTGGGATGAAAGTCGAGAGGCCGGCAAAAAAAAAAAAAGAACTTTCGATATGGTAACTAGAGCTCATTAGCCTAACACTTTCCGTCATTCACTCGCCTTTCGTTACACTAGCCACGGAAATGCCGTTTAAATCGTTTAAAATATCTAAAAATAGTAAAAACCTTCATTAGTATTAGTATGGAAATATTATTATAAATATGCCACCCATATGTTATTTTTAGGCACTGATATGTTTTATTATATATATATATATATATATATATATATATATATATATATATATATATGTGTGTGTGTGTGTGTGTGTGTGTGTGTGTGTGTGTGTTGTCTGTTCACATACTAGCAGCCTACAAAATGGCCCAATTGCGATGAAATGTGTATAAAAATACTCTTTCTTAAGCAAAAAGTGAAGTTCGTTTACTAGCAGAATCAGCCAACGGCCATAGCCACGTTGAATACACCGGTTCCCGTAGATCACCGAAGTTAAGCAAAGTCGGGCGTAGTCAGTACCTGAATGGGTGACCGACCACGTGCTGTTGGCAAAAAAAAAACTAGCAGAATCCTGGTGCTAATGGCCTAGGTAGTCGAAGCACCCTAAAAGAAAAAAAAAAAAAAAAAAAAAAAAAACTAGCAGAATCCGGTTACCGGAACAATGTTTTTCGGCACAATTAACGTGAAAATAATCGTTACGATTGCAGCTTTGCGTTTATAGGTTTCCAGTTACATATTTAATCGCTAATTAGACTTGAGAAATCGATTGAAATTATTCTAAAAGCCATATCTAATACGGTTTTCGAGAATATTTTATGTGTACACGTTCTATTAAATACCGTAGAGAACTCTTCGAATGCCTCGAATTTCTCATTGTCTTCGAAAGATGATATTGCAAAATAGCCTTCTATTATTTCCGGTACTTATCCGAGATAGACATATTATGTAAATTACCCGAATTGTCGCAGTTCCTGAGGGATGGAGATGTTCCATGCACCGACATAATGGAAAAGGAAGTAAGCTCTAAATAAGAACAATAATTAACCGTACAGACAGAAGTCTTTGTTCTAGAGAACATTACTGAAAACAATGCTTCTTTTGTAACACATGTTGGCTAATGCTGAGCCTCCCCTTCTTATGGCAACGTACACTTGCAAACATTGCTGGGGTACTTATGTGCAGTTTGGTTACGTCGCTTCAACTATACTGTGAAGGATGAAGCTATTCTAAGTGAGATCTATTCCTCACATCTTGATATCAAGACCTTGGAAGAGTAAGGGCGAATCAGAAAAATCTACTTTTTTTAAATTTTATTTTCTGATTCAGAAAGATGTAGGTAACACGACTCTTTGCCTTGTTTCTCTGGCTCGCCTTTAGTTTCAAGTTAAAGTGAATAGGAGCATCATCATGAAAAATTCAATGTCCTATTTCTAGGGCGAATCCCGGGTCTGAAACATCCCTACTAGCATTTTGTTATCTATAAATAACTCGTGAAAATTATAATTAAAACATTGAATTTCAATCATACTTTTCAATCAGATTTATGAATCAGCATTCCAAAGAGTAAGCATTCGCCCTTGCTATCCTGAAGCGCTTCTGGAACATTAACTTCGATTTCCACATTTTTTTCACATTCGGAACTCGTGATTCGCCCTTACTCTTCCAAGGGGGCTGAAAAGGTTTCAGAGCCCGTAAATCGTCTAGAGACAAGCTCAAGTGATAAAAAAATGGGTCGTTGTTTTATAAATACCGGAAAAATAAGATGCATCAAGATGTAAGGAATAGATCTCACTATAGGATCTCTCAGGATAGCTTTATTCTTCACAGCGTAGACTATTGCAGTACCGTTTTTCAGGCATCGTTACGCCGTTCCACCGTGTTCCTGTACTCGCTCAATCACTAATACAGGGATTCAATTCTAGTCCGAAATAGGTTTCCTTAGGTGATAGCTTAAGCGGCAGCTATATTTTTTTTTTTTTTTTTTTTTTTTTTTTTTTTTTTTTTTTTTTTTTTTTTTTTTTTTTTTTTACGGCGCTTCGACGTCTAGGCCATTAGCGCCGACATCTCTACCCTTAATTACTTAATGTTGGTTTCGTTCATTCGGAGGAAACCCGCGTGCGATGTCGACCTGATGCACAATCCAGAAGTTTCAATTAGGAAAGTCCAAGTTTTAGAACCCATAGATCTCGAAAAGTATGGTGTATTAAATTTGTATTTATCTAGCGGCCCCATAAAGTGGCCATAATTTGATCAAATTTGGCACAATAATAATCAAAAAGCTCAAGTTGATTTGAAAGACTATGTTCGTTACCAGCAGATTCCGTCACCGGAGCAAGGTTTTCTGAATGAAATTCCTGCGAAATAATTGTAGTGTTTACGTGATCGATTTTACCGTGGGGAAAATAATGCAATCATTTTAAAGGCGATATCTGTTACCGTTTTCTAGAAAAATCTATGAAACCAGTTTTACCGAACGAATCCAGTGTACTCACAAACGATGGATTCAGTTGAAAATTGTTTCGTATGTTTATATTTATCCAAACTAAGAAATTTATCATTTGGGTACGTTTGGAGTTAAGGGAGTATTAGAAAACAAATAATTTGTTAACAGGCAATGAGTAGTTTAGGGATTTTCTTCAATATGTCGAAAAGGGTTATGAAATATTCGAAAGCCTACATTTTCAAAGAAATCGTTTCTAAAGATATTTTCGATTGGACGATCTCTGTTGGAGAAATAAGTGCTTAAAAGGCAAAAATTTTGTCGTTAGGGTTCTTCGGTTTGTTTTCCTCACATTTCCTTGCTTGTTGTTTCAGTGTGTATGTGTTCAGAGTGTTTCAGTGAATATGCCAGTAAAACAAGATGAGATGCCAGTAGAATGAGAAAACCATTATTTTTTCTGTAATAGAATTTCAGAGTCAATGAAGAACAGGCAGAGTGAGTAGTGTCTGCTATTGTATGTTTTCTGTGCAAAACGGCGCTTAAATTCTCACATGAATCATATAGTGGTAGAATTTTAATAAATAATTGACGTTGTCCATTCTATTTTAATTTACCTTCTTGTAATATATACGAATACAACAATTATATTTATTTCCTTGGCCCCTTGCCAACATAATGCAGCATGGACGTATATAAGGGGGGAGGGCTGAGGGAAATGCAGCCCATTCCCGAAATCGGTAAAAATGTGTCATAAAAACCTTAAAAATATATTAAATAGCATCACATAGTTCAGATTTTTTTTTTTTTTTTTGGGGTGTATAGCGTTTTAATTGACTAACTATTCCAAGTTCTAGATTTGGGTCTGTTTGCGAAGAGCACATCCAGTTACTTCTCCAGTTACTTGTGAAGTATCTGTAGCGATTACAGCAGTGATTCAGCGCATGCGCATAGCTCATTAGCTTTTCTGTTGGTTGTTCCTGGTAGTAATGTAATCTTCAACACTCAAGTCAATCCAACTCGCATAAATTAATAGAATTTTATTAATTTTAGCGAGTTTGATTGACTAGAGTTTTGATATCTTCTTGAGCGAGCGGAAACGCATAGCACGTATGCCCATAATGCGAAATAAATATAAAATATAAATATGTTATAGAACCACCGGATAAAAAAATTAGCGAGGAGGTCCCTAAACTTCACAATTATCATTGATTTTTATAATATTAAGCTTTTTATTAATCAATATTGCTTGCTGAAATATGTTCTGCTTATTTTCATTTATGCTTTACAAGCCTAAAAGTATTACTTACTAATACAAGTTATCTAAGCGTTAGTTAGAAACCATATTATATAAATATAGCAGTAAAAAAAAGTTACTTTGAGTAGTGATTGCAGAGATTTTAAAAACCTTTTATTACTATATTAACTTTGCAGTACTATATTTATATAATATGATTTCTAACCTTAGATAACCTGTAAATAAGTAAGAGATAACCTGCAAAGAACCTGTGAGCTAATCAGTAAGTACCAAAATCACTGTTTAAAATCACGACAGATACTTCAAAGTAACTGGATGTGCTCTTCGCAAACAGACCCCTAAATTGTTAGTATTCCATACCCCCCAAAATTCTCTCAGCCCCCCCCCCCAATTTGTTTCTATATACGCCCATGTAATACAGTCTAAATTCAGTTATTTAATCATTAAATATATAAATATCTTTAGAAAAGCTGTTATTTAAATTGTTTCACACCTCAGAAGATCCGCAAGGCAAGCGAATGGAGCCGCTAAGTCGTAGGCATTGTTTTCAGGTGGTAATATTGAGCCTGCGTCCTTGCTTGGGGCGAGGAATGCAGAGAACCGTCGGCGCGAAGGATAGCACTAGAATGCTAATCGGATCTTCTCGGTAATTCTTCCACAGCCAAGCACTGAGCTATTTCTTACATCTTCACATTTTTTTTGCTGGATAATGAATCATGATAGTACAAGACTAGCAGAAACTGCGTTATCTTGGCCCATTCCCACGTAATCGTAACATCAGCCCATTTTAGCGGGGTTCCCCCTTTGAACGGTGGTTCCAATTTGCATATATATACATTTGTCTGTTCGCGCTCTCCTCGGCTCAAAAATGGGCGGAGTTTGATGAAATTTGGTAAAAAAATCTTTCGTCGAATTTAAAAGGTCATGTTCGTTAACCAGCAGAATCCGTCCACCGGAACATGGTTTTTGTAGTGAAATTTGCGCGAAAAACATCGTTAATGTCAGATTTTTAAGTGCCACCGACATCATGTAAAAGATAAATCAATGAAAATGTGGAAAACACAAAATGTAACATATGTCCCAAATGAATGATGAACTCTTCCAATCGTTTCTTTCAGTTACTTTATAACTGGACAATGTATCCCGCAGTTTGGCCAATAAATAATGAATAATTTATGATTTCTTCACACAAGGTATTTGAAAGTAACAAAACTACATTTCACATTTTGTTGTGACAAAAGGGAGCCAATCGTTCACTTAATCCAGGAATAAACCTCCACTACATTTGCATAGATTTAATGCTTACTAAAGATAGTTTTCCTGTTAGTATTAAATCTGCAGTCCGTTAGGGGGCTAAGGAAAAAATTCGCAAGAATCCTCTGATTCATCCAGAAGAACAGAAACGCGTTATTGGAAGTATAGACAATATCTTTGTCAAATGATTTATTGAATTAAATGACTGTTTTTTTTTTTTAAAGAAAGTAGCATGCTGGGATTCATATCTATTCGAGTAGGCACGAGGAGTGATTTTTGGAGAAAATTTTTGAGAACATCGTCGATTTTGGTTCAGAGATTTAATGTGTTTTTATCAGTTGAGGTTATTAAACATGTTTTAAGGTTATTTATAAAATGTATTTTCCTTAATATACATATGTTACCTATATATAATAATAACAGTTATTTAACAAAATAACTGGCACCCCTTTTTCGAAATACACCCTTATCTTGAACAGTTTTTGAGCAATCCTTTCAATAAAAAACATGACTACGTTAAAAAAAAAACAGAAAATTGGACATAACTGCTTTTCCCTTCGGAATCGGACCACACTTCAAATGAACTTTTTTATTAGAAATGATGTCCAGAATCACCTCCTAGAGTTTGGCTACTTAGACCTGAATCACCCTGTATATACACAAATTTGAACCACCGTTATTTTCCTCCACGAGATCTATGGGTTCTCTAACGTAACATTTTCTAGCCGGCATATCCGGATTGCGTCATGAGGTCAACCTCATAAGCGGGTTTCCTCCCTATGGAGGAAAGGAGGAACCGCGCCAATGATAAAATAAAAAATAAAAAATAAAAAAAAAAACAGATTCGACCCCTAACTGGGGGTTTAATCAGTTGGCAGGTTGTTAGTAAGGGTTGTCGGCCGGAGAGAGCGTGGCTCTGTTTACAAAGCCAGGAGCCTAGGAACCCGATCCGGGAGGCGAGGGCTGGAGATCAGGTTCCAACACTGAGCGGTCATCGCCAAGGTCCTTCAACACGCTCAACAGCCCGAGAACATTTCCCTCCGACTCCTCCATGAATTTCCGAGCCGCTCCGTGTCAACGATGTGCAGTACCTTAGACTTGGAGCAGGCGGCTTTCTCTACTTCCAATTATGTAGAAAGTTACAAATTGAAGTCCCGGCTGTATAAATATTCGTTTCACTTATAATTCCCATCATTACAGTCTGACTGTAATTTAAAAGTGTCTTTCTGTAATTAGCACACTCCGAGAACTATAAAATACACAATTAGTTTTCTAATCTGATTTAGTTCTCTAAACTAATTTAGCGTATTTTAATAATGGGTCGCTTTTCCAAGCAAACTAATGCATATAAACACCGCTAATAATGCATCGTTTTAGCACTATTCACTACTAAATTCCGCAATACATAGTTACGATTCCAACTTGAGAATCTTAACTTCAAGTAAATAATGAACTAATATGTATTTTTTTTCTTCACCAAACGTTCCGAAAATGTATAGATCTAAGTTTAAATTTAACTCAAACGTTTAAATTTAAGCGCCCGGAGCACAGTATTCAGTAGAGATGGGCGATATAAACAGATCTTTTAAAATATCGATATTTTAGACACAATATATCGATTTTTTGAATTTGTCTCCAGGGGCCGACCGATTTAAATAATCGATCTCTAAGGGCCGATATTTAAAGAATCAATCTACCTAGATTACCGTAAAATAATGTGTTTTTTTATTTCGAATATTCAAATACTTAATATCACGTAATGTTACTCAATCTAATTTCGGAAAAATTGTCATTTATTTAACAGATGAAAACAATTTAAATAACAGTTTCCTATATCCAGTAACAGACTTTAATAAAACAATAACATTATACAACGACTCAATACGTTCCGTTTCTCCAACTAGAAGGTAATATATAAAAAATAAGGTTTGGAGATCTGCTCTTAATTTGTATAACAATTTTTGTCTGTTTCTATTTTTTTTTATCATTTGATAAACATATACGTATATGTAATAATATCTATATATTTCAATATGATGTGACAGTAGCAGTTTCATTATATATTATTTTTTATGAAAAATAGTCTTAAATATTTCTACTTTTAGATTAAAGATATATTTTTCATATTATCAAGTATTCAAATCGACTTATTTAGGTCGATTCGTAGTAGTGATCTGCGATTCTCGAATGCGAATCGAAATGAAATAAGAATTTCATAGGTAATTGTAAGTAATCTTGACATTATTCATATCGAACATCGATCCACATAGTAGATCGATCTTCTGAGCCTAGATGGTCAATCTTTTGGATCGATCTGACCTCATCGATCTTTTCATTTCGATTCTAATCGATGTAAAAGATCGATTCATATTCGAGAATCGCCCATCACTAGTACTGAGCATACTATCTCCCTAGTGTGCCCTATGGCCGAGAATCAGAGACCTAAAAAGAACTTATTTTTTTTTATACTTAGAAAAGTATGTTCCGGGAATTTTTCGATTTACTCAATTACTTTTATTTGTGTTGTTCCGTAGATACTCCCGCAAAAATTAACTTGCCCCCTCACAACATCCAAATCCAAGCAATTCTTGGAACTCAGATCTTATCTAAAACTAATTAGATATTTTTAGCTTCATGAGGTTGCAGTAGTGATATCTTGCCTAGACTTGTTAGAAGCTTATGTGAGCATGATGAGGAAAACGGAAGGGGTAGTCCTGGTGCCGGCCCTATTCGTCTGAACATGAAGCATAGAGTCGTAAAGGTTTTAAGTGTGCTTTAAAATTTTGCGGAACGATGGTGGCCCGCCCTGTGCGGCGGGCTAGTAGTAATAACCCCTTCGTTATACGGAGGATACCCCGCTTATGAGATTGACCTCATGAAGCAATCCGGAAGTGCCGACTAGAAAACTTTACGTCTCACTGGCTCAAACATGGTCAGATTTTGATGGAATTTGATACAAAAATCTTTCGTCTAATTTGAAAGGTCACTTTTGTTAACCAGCAGAAACCGTCCACGGGAACATGGTTTCTGGAGCGAAATTCGCGCGAAAAAAATCGTAACGCTTACATTTTCAGTTCATATGCATGCAGGTACTCGTTCTATAGGTTCCTTTAGAAAAGCAAAACGAATATGCGATATCGTATTTTTAAGGCGATATCTTTAATAGTTTTTGAAAAAAGTGGAAAACATGTTTTTGTAACTTACTTTCGGGTTGGTTTCTTAAGAATCATGGGATTCAGTTGAAATATTTTCTAAATGTTTGAAATTCATCCAAATTATGATGTTTTAATTTTGGTCACGTTTGGAGTTAAGGAAGTATTAGAAAAAAAAATTATTAACAGACATGGAAAGTTTGGGAACTTCGCATATTTTCCTTAAGTAATTTTCCTTATTTATTACAATTTTGTAGTACTACTATATTTCTATTGTAGTAATTGCCTTTCTGAGAAAAGTTCTCAGTTTACGCAGCTGCTATGTAACTTTTTTATTTATGAATGAGGATTAATTATCAAAGGAGACCGGCCATCTTACAGGAAAATAGAAGTCTAGAACTGGGATAAAAGAACATTGTTCGTTTAGTCACGTTGTTGTTTTTAATTACTTTTAGGTGCCAATGGCCCCGAAATCCCTTTGTTATTCAAGAAATATCACTGTAACAGGGAATTATTAGATAAATCAGTGTAACGGAATAAAGTTTTAACCTTGAAAATTAATAATCAGTTATGCTAAAGGGCAGAATGTTTCATGCAATTCATCATTCTATGATCTGCTTTTTCTAGTGTGAATAAAAGAACCATATTCGAATTAAGTACAAAAATTAAAAACAAAAAAAATCTTTTATCTCCAAAAATGTTAGTACATGTCGTTATTTACTTGTTTATCTGAAGTAATAAGATCAATTGAGCGTCAAGTACGGTATGAATTACAAGTATCCAGATGAGACTAAAATGGATAAAGAATAACAGAAGTTCCTATTTTTTTATGCTGTAATCATATTAAGAATTTCGTAACGAACTTTTTAGTGAAAATAGTTCACATCTGAAACACGAGTTGTCATCCGAGTTTGAGATATTTTGAAAAGTATACAAAAAATCAATTTATAATTCATCTGACTAATTATAACAGATTAAATTAATAACGAATTATAAATACATTTTAAACATATTATAATACATCTCATGACAGGGCTTAACAAACCAATTTGTTAAACTCCTAAGAATACTGTAAAACGTATACTAAGACAGGAAACAAATAGACAATGGAACCAACGTTGGACATTGACAACCAAACGACGACACCTATAAGATTACAAAAGTACTATAGAGGACGCCCAGAAAATACCAAGAATTAATTATAAACTCACACAAATATTAACCGGTCGGTCACGGACCAACAAGAAGTTATTTACACAGATTTAAAATCATTGAAGACAACAACTGCAAATGTGACTCTCGTACTAAACAGACTTACGACCATCTAATTTTTGACTGCAGACTACTTGAGAAGGAAAGACTCAAATTCAAAGTCTATAATATTAAAAGGCCGTCACGCAGGAGCTGCATAACTAAGCACTTTCCTCAGAATTTGGGTAGTGTAGACTGCTTTCCAGTACAATTTGCTTAAAATATCCTACATAAATAAAATAAAAACGTGAATAGTTCTCATTTTGTAATGAGTAACTGATCAACTACGTAATAAATACAAAAATCCTCATATTATCGTATTTTGATCTAACGCAGGAACAGGATACAGTCACTCTAGTGGTAGAAAGCGCTCCTTGCGGCGGCTTTGTGAACCTACGTCTGCCGGCTTTTCTATTCAAATATATTACAAATTAAACCCCCGCTTTCCGATTGACCGATTCAGCTCATTTTTACAACACTTCTTTCTCATGAGTTACCCACGACGTATACCAAGTTTCGTTACAATACAGCAGAAATTACGACCGGTATGAGTATATTAGGAATTTGGGCCGGAGTAAACCCCCCCCCCTTCTAATGAACCGATTTAGTTTATTTTTACAACACATATTTACCTGTGGATTAGCACTACGAATACCGAGTTTCGTCGAAATATACCAAAAATCACGGCTGGTAGTGGCGAATTGGTATTGTGGGTCCGGAGTAAACCCCCCCTTCTAATGAACCGATTTAGTTCATTTTTATATCTCACTTTTCTCTCTATATTACCACTACGAATACCAAGTTTCGTTGAAATATAACAAATAAAAGGGCTGACATAGTAAAATAAGTGTTTTGGGTTCGGGGTAAACCCCCCCTTCCGGTGGACCGACTTTAGTGGTTAACGAACTCGTTCAATCGTTTGCTAATTGAATGCTATATACCAAGTTTCGTGACGAAAAAACAAAAACTCTGGCCGCTATCGTGTTAACAGACACATATATATATGCATATATATATATATATATATATATATATATATATATATATATATATATATATATATATACTTTCTATTAATTTATTAGTTCTTAGTATTATTATAGTTTTAGCATTATTTATGTTAATTTTATTTTCTTATCTTAAAATAATTTAATTATAAATTATTAAGATTTGTTAATATCTAATATTCTCGTGTTACATAAATATAGAACATACATGTAGTATTTCTAAAATGACACATGTAGAAAAAAATTCCCACATCACAGGGTTTCTGTAAGGTGGAAATAAAGAAAAAAAAAACAATTTGTTAAATATGCAATACAGCCTTTACTGTAAAACACCTACTTACGGAATGTAAAAGACGACACAAACTAAATATTCCACATGACAAGAACGAACTTGTGAGGGACAGCAGCCTGTTGATAAACACAATTTCGGTTACATTTGGATTTAAAGAAAAGTATTCATTAATGGTTGGTGAGTGATACTCAACTAGCAATACTCGATGACTTTTTTTTAGTCTAATGTGATCGTATGCGGCCCATTATATTTTGAATTATGTAAAAGTGACAATGGCTGGTGATTTTTGTAATTTATATAAAAGTATAAATATTTTTGATGTTGTTCCAGAGGCTTGACGAAAACTTTGCTATTTAAATTTTAGTACTTTTAGAGCTATTTTACAAGGAAGCTTATTATTAGAAAAAAAATATTTGAACATACATAAGCAGTTTTAGGGTTTTCGTATATTTTCATATATGTCTCTAAAAAGGTAAGAAAACCGTCGTAAATCGACAGTAACCATTCGAAAGCTTATTAAATTTCCTGCAAAAACGTTTCTAATGTAGTAATTATTCTTCAATTGACCCTTTTCTTAATCTTCGTATTTTCGTGCTAGGCGGAAGGCCAAAAAATAAAAACTTCACCACCCAGTTTCACCATCTTTATTGGAGGATAAGAAAAATGTTTTAAAAAGGAAAAGGAATGATGATGAACAAATAGCACGGAAATGCATACAAAAGGTATCTACTACGGAAAGTCCAAAATTGAATTGTGGTAATAGTTTAAAAAGAAAAAGGGAATCGAGTAGTGGATCGGATGAGAATAATAGTAGTATAAAAAGAACTAAAATAAAGCAACCAAAAATTAATGATTTTTTCAGAAAGGCAATTCGAACGGATGAGGACAAAGATACAGTGAGGGAAAGGGCAACGTCATATAATAATCATATTTATGAACAATTAGGCAATAAAAGATGTAGTTCGTTAAAATATCAGAATGCAGAACCATGCCGTTATTTTGGCTTCAGTTTTAATCCATTAATTTCCAACAAAACAAGACACATATGTAAGGATATAGGCAGGATATCTTGGAAATATGATAATAGAATAAAAAATACCTTTAGTCATATTAAAGATAAATTAAAATTAAGGGAAACTAAATACAATATCTACAAAATTGAATGCAATAGCTGTGATAAAGCATATATTAAGAATCGGAACAGTTACTTCGAAAACGAATTAAACAGCATGCGCAAAGTATTGACAAAGGAGGGAATAAAACAGCGTGCTATGCTATGAAATATAAACATAGTTTCGATTTTGAAAATATTAGCACATTAGGTACAGAAAATACGAAGTTTCTAATGTAATTTTCGATGGTACGATAGCATTTGTAGAAATAAGTGCTTATAACATTGAAGTTGTTGGTTTAAATGATTTAATTTATTCTTGTTTCCATGCATTTTATTGCTTTTTATTTTTGTAATTGCTTTTAGTATTAAAATGTACTTGTCGGTAAAACAGGATACGTGAAATGAGAAGAACGTTTTAGCGCGGTTCTAAGGTTGATCTCATGAAGCAATCCAGAAGTGCCGACTAGAAAATTTTGCGTTTCAGAACCCCTAGAGACCGAAAATGATGGTGGTTCAAATTTGTATATATATATATATATATATATATATATATATATATATATATATTTGTCTGTTCGCTCTCTAGGTAGAAGACGAATGGTCCGATTTTGATGAAATTTGGGACAAAAATCTTTCGTCCAATTTGAAAGGTCAAGTTCGTTAACCTCCAGAATCCGTCCACTGGAAGATGGCGTTTAGGGCGAAATTCGCGCAAAAAAAATCGTAACGCTTACGTTTTTGAGTTTATGAACTTGTAAGTACTCGTTTTATAGGCTTCTTAGGCTAAGAAAACGAATGAAACCATTTTCAAGGCGATAGCTTGAATTTTATTAACAGACAAATAAATTTTTGGTAACTTTGTATACTTTCCTTAATTTTTTTTTTTTTTTTTTTTTTTTTTTTTTTTTACGGCGCATCGACATAAATCTTGGCCATTAGCGCCGATACTTTCCTTAATATCTCGAAAAAGGTTGAGAATCTTGGTAAACGGAAGATTAACATTAGAAATCTCACTAAATGCTCTACAAAAATGGTTCTGATGAAAGTTTTGATTAGGCGATGTCAATCGGAGAAGTGCTTAAAACTTATAAAGTAATTGATTTCGCTTATTCGAACTGTTCTTTTTGTCTTTGATTTTGATACTTAGAATTATGGGATTCAGTTGAAACATTTTCTGCATGTTCTAATTTTATCAAAAGTAATATGTTAAAATTTTGGTTACGTTTGGAGTTAAGGAAGGATTAGAATAAAATATTTTATTAACAGACATGAAATGTTTTGGGAGCTCGAAAACGGTTAGGAATATTGATAAACGGAGGGTTACCAAGCGAAAGCTTACTAAATGTTTTACAAAAAAGATTCTGAAACAATTTTTGATTAGGCTATGTCAATCGGAGAAATAAGTGCTTAAACTTTGAAGTAATTGATTTCGTTTATTCGAACGGTTCTTTTTGTTTGTTTTTATTCCTTGTTTTTTTTTTTCATTGCTTATAGTTGGATAATGTATTTGACAATAAAACAGATTAATTAAAATAAGAAAAACAATTCATTGTTAAAAATATATCAGGCTGTACCGTATGAAAAGTCAGTTTTGGGTTTGCCGATTTCCTTAAAATGTCTTGAAACTGTCGAGGCTCCTACTCAGAGTTCTTTGGCATATTCCCTAGTGTTTTCAATTGCTTATAGTAGTCAAATGTATTTTCCAATAATACAGGATACGTATAATTATAAACGATATTTTATTTTTGCGGAATCTTGGGATTCTCAGATGCCATATGAATATCTATTAGGCCCCCTTCGTATATTTTCCTTAATATCTCGAAAAGGGTTAGGAAATCGTGGCAGGTGAAATATAACAGTTCGAAAGCTTACTGAATTCTCTATCTAAAATGTTTTGAAAAAATGTTTGATGGGGTCGTCACATTAGGAGAGATAAGTACTTAAAACTTAATTAGTTAGTTACGTTTATACGTATATTATTCTATATATTGACTTGTTATTCGTCAAGACTTGTTATATGTCCTTCTGTATCTACTAGATAGGCTTTATTCGGCATATTATTCTATATAGGCTATATTAGGCAGGGTATTCTACTCAATCTTGAGTACTTCTTCTTGATCCTTCTGTACATGGGCGTATATAGAAAACAATTTCGGGTGGGGCTGGGAAAATTTCGGGGGGGGGGGCTGAGACCATTTCAAGGGTATGGAATAGTTTTAGGCAACTAAAACGCTATTAGACGTAAAATAAAATATGTTTTATGAACTAAGTGATCTTATTTAATTTATTTTTAAGGGTTTTACGACAAGTTTTTATCATCAATTCAAAATTTCGGGAGGGGCTGCAGCTCCCTCAGCCCCCCTCATATACGCCCATGCTTCTGTATCACTAGAAAGGCTTTATTAGGCATATTTTGTATTGATTTATAGAGCTTTGATTTAGAATGAGAGCCGGATTGTGTAATTTCCGCTTCTGTGTATAAGTTAGCTACTGTCGGTATCCCTGACGCCTTAATATCACTTTTATTCGAGATGTTCGAGAGGATTTTTACAATTTTCACGAGATATATAAAAAAAAATAAGTTTATTTCTTTTCTAAGCTTATCATATGACACTAAGGACATGAACGGAACCGCGCTAAGATGATGCAGTTCCTGCGAGTCGGACTTTTTGTTGTTAGAAATAGAGCTTTCCCAGCGGAATTCGAAGATGCCGTGTGAGTATTTCCTGCTACTGTACTGCCGTTGGTTACGTTCTTTTTTCTGTTTTTTTTTCTCTTTATCTCTTCTTTGTTTTAATAGCTCGGATCAATCAAATTCGATTTTATCTATTAAAAGTTTGTGCAATTTATATTTCATTCGAATTAAGAAAATTGAATTTAGAATATTTATTTTTAGTATAAGTCGTTATCAGTATAGCGAGTTTAATTTATTACTTCGTTATTATTTATATACGAAAATGGAATTCATTATTAATATTATAATAATTATTTATTGTTAGTAATAATTCACTATTAAAAGAGATAAGTGTATTACTATTGTTTTGCTATATTTTAATATTATGTATTTTTAACTATTATGTCCATACTATTTTATTATGTTACGTCTAATTATTAGTTATTTATGTCACGTCCATTAACATCTGGAGCTCCGGAGACCCGATGGCCGAGAGGGTTAAGGCGTGAGCACTTAACACTCCGTGCCAAAGGTCGTGGGTTCGATTCCCACTAGGGGTGGTGGCTTTTCTTTAGAAAAAAGAAAAGGCATCACCCCTATCGTGGCTAGAAAAGTGTGGTGAACTATAGATAACCCGTCCTAAAATACTTAGTTAATAATAAATGGACGTTAAAATTAAAATAACATTAACATCTACTAACACCAAATGGACTAGACTCCATGGCTATACGATGTTATAAGCCAAGAAATACTATTCTATTCTACATCACTTTTTAATTGGATGTTCTTAATTAGATTTCAGAGTAAAATTATATCCCAGTAAAACATTTTGATTCCGATGAATTTTTGTATTTCCTAATAGAGCCTTCGTTAAGTCTTTAAGGGAGAAGGCGGATTGAGTAATTTCCGCTTCTGTGTAAGTTGGCTACGGTCAGTTTCCTGTATTTTATGACAGCTAATATATTCCATTACTTCGAGATATTTTTCGTTTAGGTGTTGTCATTTCGGACGAAATAAAAAAATTGTTTATTTCCATTCTATGCTATCTATGTCACTAGGTAAAGGCACGTAAACGCGCCAAAATAGCGCAGTTTCTTCGTGTCGGACTTATTAAAAATGCGCCCTGGAATACTATAGAAATATATAATATTAGCAATAGCAACAGCTTTAGTTAATGGTCGAAAATAATCATTAGAGTTATGAAATGTTGTTCTGGTCCTTGAGGTAAGTCGGTATGTGCCCGGTCAGTGAATGTTGAAACGATAAACCGCATAAAGTAGGTCACCTAGCCCAGATATTTATCATCAACACGTCCAGACTTTCGATAAACGAATGAACTTTTTTCAAGTCATACATTCTTCATATCCGCCGCCTTTACAAAAAATAAATAGGCAAGACTAGCAAGACTTTTATGACACAGTAACTATAGCTTTTAGATTGTCTACACTTCCATCAACAAATGTTAATTACACAGGCACACAAAATAAATAAAGACACCAAAGACACCATACATATATTCTTAAGTATTTCGACACGCTGAATCCGAATCCGGAGTCCGTTTCACTCCATCACGTCAGGTTTAATGGCATTTGAAGGTCAAATTTCGTATGAAGTCGTTAAGGAAGAAATAACTAGAGCTTTAATGGTTTTGAATCAGAGGTCTGTTTCACCCCATCGGCGCAAAATCAAGGTCATTTTAAAGACAAATATGTTTATTTTGCGAAAAATGAATCTGCGGTCAAAAATTTATTTTTGCAAAATAGACATATTTTCCCTTGAAATGGCCTTGAGTTTGCGACGATGGGGTTAAACAGACCTCGGATTCGAATTTAGCGACTCTCAAAACCACGAAATCTCTAGTTATTTCTTCTTAAACGACGTCGAATCCGGAGTCAGTTTCCTCTCAGCACGTCTGGTTTAAGGGTATTTGAAGGTCACATTCGTATAAAGTCGTTTAAGAAGAAACAACTAGAGCTTTCGTGGTTTTGAGAGTCGCTAAATTCGAATCCGAGGTCTGTTTAACCCCATCGTCGCAAAATCAAGGCCATTTCAAGGAAAAATATGTCTGTTTTGCAAAAATAAATTTTTGACCACAGATTCATTTTTTGCAAAATTAACATATTTGTATTTAAAATGACCTTGATTTTGCGCCGATGGGGTGAAACAGACCTCTGATTCAAAACCATGAAAGCTCTAGTTATTTCTTCCTTGACGACTTCATACGAAATGTGACCTTCAAATACCCTTAAACCAGACGTGCTGAGAGGAAACTGACTCCGGATTCGAATTCAGCGTCTCGAAATATGTAAGAATATATGTATGGTGTCTTTGGAAAATACCACTTTTGTATTTTGGGTGCCTGTTTTATTGAGAAGAGATAGTTGGGATTCGGTCTTATGTTGATTAAAACTACAGATTATGTCAAAAATTATTTTTAATTCTGGCAACGTTTTGGCTTGACTGTTCTGTTTCTGAAGGCTACATTTCTTTATAGAATATATTTTTTGGCCGTTAAGATTGCGAAGTTAGATTTTTACTTTTTTAAAGATAAAAATTACTTTTTTTTAGACAGCTTGAGATTCATGACTTCATCAGGGCTTTTAGCAACTACGAACCTAGTTAATACTAAGAGTAATTTTTTATATTGAAGGAATAAGAAAAGTTCGTGACGGAATGAAGGTTCCGTGTGATAGTATTTATTATGCGTGTGTTTTGTGTGACTGTGATTGTATACTGTAATGTAAATATGTAAATAGTCGTTTTAGTGTTAGATTTAGGTATAATGTTAGTTCCGATAAATGTTCAAGAGGAACTAACAAAATTTGTATATAGTATATTTAGTATTAGATTTAATATTTTTTTAAACGCCTAGTAAATATTGTTTCATCATATGTTAAAAATGAACTAATTTTCTATAGTGCTAATTACCTTAGCAGTCGATACACTAAATAAAAAAAAGAATAAGAAAGAAAACGCGTTACATAGAGAGAAAGAGTAAAGATGTGTTATAATTATTTTTTAATTTAAAGGATTACCTTCCAAAAAAGCAACTGTTTTTAGAAAAGTGGGAAAAACTAAAGTTTTTTTAACATTTGTTTCAGATACTTCAAGATTACAGAGGATTGAGCTGATAAATTTTAAAAAAGGTTGTCATTTAAACAAAAAATGATATAAGAAGTTTGGATAAATTTGGTGTTGAGGAAGTATTATAAAAAATATATATATAAACACACAGGAGACGTTTTCCTATTTTTTATCGCGTTTCCTCCCTCCCTCCGGATGTGCCAACTAGATTATTTCATGTCTCAGAACCCATAGATCAATGAAATAACTTTTATATATATTCGTCTGTTCCCTCTCTAGTTGGTTTAAAAATGGACCGATTTTAACGAGATTTGATTCAAATATACTTTCTGTAATTTTAAAGGTCAAATTCGTTACGCAGCAGAATCCGCCCACTGGAACATTTTTAGCACTTTCCTCCGAAGGAAAGTAGCTATTGAGGTTGCACTCATGACGGAATTTTTGAAAAATTTCTTCAAATCTTTATCGATCCTACCTAGTAGACACCGAAAATGACCCCCAGTAAAATGTATATATATATATATATATATATGTGTGTGTGTGTGTGTGTGTGTGTGTGTTTGTGTGTGTGTGTGTGTGTGTGTGTGTGTGTGTGTGTGTGTGTGTGTGTGTGTGTGTGTGTGTGTGTGTGTGTGTGTGTGTGTGTGTGTGTGTGTGTGTGTGTGTGCCTGTTAACACGATAGCGGCCAGAGTTTTTGTTTTTTCTTCACGAAACGTGGTAAATAGCGTTCAATTAGCAAACGATTGAACGAGTTCGTTAACCAACAAAATCGGTCCACCGGGAGGGGGGGGTTTACCCCGGACCCAAATACTAATTTGACCATGCCAGCCGTAGTTTTTGTTATATATCAACGAAACTGGGTATTCGTTATGTTTATCTAAATAGAGAAATACGTTGTAAAAATAAACTAAATCGAATCATTAGGAGGGGGGGGGGGGTTACTCCGGACACACATTACCAATTTGACACTACCAGACGTAATGTTTCTTTAATTTCAACGAAACTCGGTATCCGTGGTGGTAATCAACAGAGAAAAATTGTTTGTAAAAATAAACTAAATCGGGTTATTTGGAAGGGGGGGGGGGGTTCACTCCGGACCTAAAGTACTAATATACTCATACCGGTCGTAATTTCTGCTGTATTGTAACGAAACGCGGTATACGTCGTGGGTATCTCATGAGAAAGAAGTGTTGTAAAAATGAAGTAAATCGGTCTATCGGAAAGGGGGGATTACTTTGTACTATATTTCAATAGAATAGCCCGACAGACGTAGGTTCCCAAAGCCGCCGCGAGGAGCGCTATCTCCCACTAGGGGGACTGTATCCTGTTCCTACGTCAGATCAAAAGACGGAATACGAAGTTTTAATGTATTTATTAAGTAGTACAGTATCATGTAATCAAATAACTCTGGAAGGAAATGATTTACAAAATTAATAATTGAACAGTTCTCATAAGAAATGTAAATAAGCAGAACTATTCACGTTTTTATTTTATTTATATATGTTTTTTACAGCAAATTATTCAATAATGTAGTCTACACTACAAAAATTCTGAGGAAAGTGCTTAGTTATGCAGCTCCTGCGTGACGGACTTTTATAATTGATTTTGGCTGTCAAATTAATTTTACACTAAAACAAGATATTTAAAACGAATTTTTAGTAATTTGTAATATGGCTTTCCTATCAAAAGTCGAAGAGGCCGAGTGGCTAATATCCGGTACTGCAAGTTTTCAGTATATTAAGGCGCCCTATATCACACTTATCTTTAAGATTTCAAGAGTAAGCGATTAACGTTTTTAAACAATATTAAGTATGTATACTTGTTCCAAGCATTCCAAGTGGCACCAGAGATAAGAACTTATGGGAGCGCGCAATGATGACGCAGTTCTTACGAGTCAAACTTGTTTTAATGACGTTTAGGGTTGTGAAGACAAATATTTTTCGCCCGTAATCCGCTACTATACTCTTCTTGTGAGTGTGCTGCTACCGTTCTTAGTTTTTTTTTTTTTATTTCTATAAAACGAAGGATCTATAGAAGAACAGAATACAAATATCGAAACTAAAAGGAAAAATAAATCTTTGCTCTTTGAGGGAATGTTCTTACAATGCATTCGTAAGTTTAACGATAAAAGTACAATAAGCAATCAGTTTTAAAGCCAATTTTACAATAGATTTGACGAGAAGAAGCATGTTCGACACACGAGGCCTTGAGCGTACGTCACCAAGGTGTGAGCAAGTATGCCATTGAATTTTAATGCGACCTTTAATGTTTGTCTTTTAACAACCAGATGTTATAGTTTCCCGTTTAATGAGCTTTTGTAATCGCTACGATATAATCCAGGTTATAAAAACCTGATATAATGTTGATGAAATGTGTTTTGCGACCTTTCAAGAAAATTTAACCTAAAGAAAGCTAAGGCATATTTGTAAAAAAACATTCATTTAACTATCCTTCAATATGGCTGTGTGTTCTTATACTTCATAACACTGCGAGCACAAATTGGTGCCACATGGTCTTTGGGCACATAATTTTCTTTTTGAGTACATTTGAAGATAAAAAGACTTAATTAAAAATATTTAAATTATACTTACTTTTTTTTCATGTTTATTTAAAATCTGTACTATTATAAGTACAATAATTAATTGTGCTGGTCTAAGTTTACATGTCAGTGAATAGTATATGAAAGGAGCCAAACGTTATCGGCACTTCCTAATATATCTAAACAATCTGTGCTGTTTTTAACTGCTGTTATGGTAGCTGGTCACGGGGCCAAAGTCTCTTAAGCCTCCTGGGAAGGTCTTTAGGGTGGGTCTGAGTGGAAAGGGATTGACCTCTAGGATTTGGGTGGGATGACAATTTGGAATGAAACGTTAGGAATCGGGATTTGGCGAGGTCGTTTACGAAGGGAAAATTATAATTAAAAAAAAAAATTAAATAAAAAATCCTACTGCCAACTGCCCCCACTCCTTACATCAGGACATAATAAATCAGACCCAAAAAGTTATAGTGACCACTTTTCGGCATTCACTCACAAAAATTAGAAACTTAAGGAATTAAATGTTAGGGTTATATAATCAACAAATAAAATTTTTGATACTACTGGGTTTCTATTTATTTATTAAATTCATTTTTTGTTTTTTTTATAAATAAAAAAAAATATATATATATATATATATATATATATATATATAAACGAATTTCAACAACATATTAAAGCTAAGTGCTTTGTTACATATTGGTTAATTTCGCTTTAAATCACTCTATATATTTCTAAATATTGATCTCACTAACAATAAGTCAATTAGTTGGGTAGCTTATATTTGTTTAAGAAATTTCATGTAATATTCTTTTTTCTACATGGTTCAGAACCCATAGGTTACGACATGGGCGTATATAGGAAATAATTTCGGGGGGGGGCTGAGGCCATTTCCGGTGTATGGAATACTAACTATTTAGATCTTGGAAGAGTTTTAGCCAACTAAAACGCTACTAAACCAAAAATAGATTATTTTTTATTAACTAAATGATCTTATTTAATTTATTTTTAAGGGTTTAAGAAAATTTTTACCGATCAAATCAAAATTTCGGGGGGGGGCTGCAGCCCCCCCCCCGTATATACGCTCATGGGTTACGACTGCACTAATGGTTCAAATTTGTAAATACACACACACACATATATACATATATATATATGTATGTATATATATATATATATATATATATATATATATATATATATATATATATATATATATATATATATTATCTGGGGGCGAGGTTAGCTCAGTGGTAGAGCACTGGACTATTAAGCTGGAGGCCTGAGTTCAAATCCCGAGCAAGCACTAAAGATTTTTTCTTCTAGTGTCTTCGTTCATGGGTTTAATTCGGCCTTCCTGACCGTCCCTAGGCCAACCCAGCCTTTAATTAATTTAATTAATAATAGGTACCTTGGGTGCTAATGACTCTAGCAGTCGATGCGGCCAAGGGGAAAATCAGGCGGCCGGATCATAGTACTGACCACAATATTTTCCTAGTGTGCCGTATGGTCATGAATCAGATACCTCTAAAGTATCTGCCCCTCAGGGCCCTCGTGGCCTGTTACGGGACTGATTTTTTTTATATATATATTATATCTATCTTCACACTCTAGCAGCTTCAAACGCCGAATGAGTTTGATGAAATTTGTTATTATAATACTTTGTCTAATTCATAAGATTGAGTTCGATGACCAGCCAATTTCGGTGACCAGCTTTTTCGGCTTAATTAGCAGGAGAAAAAGGTGGCACTTTCGGTTTGCTGAGATCATTAGCACCTAATAATCATGATTAAGTGACCGGGTAGCGGGATAAAAATAATAAAAATTGATAAAATAAAAGTTCACTATAATGATTAAAAAAAAAAAAACACTGTGCAAACGAAACTAAAAGATAATAAAGAGAAATTATAAATCAACTGATAACAAAAATAAAACCTTCTTCGAAATAATAATAAGAATGAAATAAACAATTTCAGATAAAAAAAACTTTAGACACCACAAGAGTACATGCACGGATAGAAGCCATTAACACACTGGTCATCACAGGTCCTTTGATTATTATTCTTAATTAATTATTATTACTAATTATTATTAATTATTACCCTGTCTATTATTTCTATATTGTGGCAACACTGATGCTGGGCTAGTATGGTTGATAACAGGAGGAGGTTACAATGGCCAGGTTAGTTTCTGACGTCTCGCTAGCTGGCACATAATATATATATATATATATATATATATATATATATATATATATATATATATATATATATATATATATATATATAAATCACGCGTCTGTCTGTTTGTTTGTTTGATGCTTGTACAAATCCACACCGTTTGACCGATTTTGACCAAACTTGGCACATAGATAGGTCTTGACCCGGGAAGTCTAGTAGGGTATGTAAAAAAGTCTACCACCTGTCTGTCTGTATGTTTGTTCCTCATAAAAATCCACACCGTTCGACCGATTTTGACCAAACTTGGCAGAGAGATAGGAGTTGATACGGGGACAGTCGTAGGCTAGGTTAAAATCGTCAAGGACTAACAGTTCTTAGGTCACGGGTTCGAAACTGTGAACTCGAACTTTTACAGATTTATGTTATTATATTTTTTTCTAGACGTAGAAAGTAGGCGTAGCATGGCACACCGGGTAACATCTATATATATATATATATATATATATATATATATATATATATATATATATATATATATATACTCTTTCTATGAATCCATTTAGATTAATTTAACGATCTTGAAGGCGGCTCGGAAGGATAGTCCTAGGATCTGACAAAGAGTTGAAGGTAGTTACCCCAGCGGCGGGATTAGGTGGGGGTAAGAGAAAAACTAGTTTGTCAACCAAACCATTCAGTCTTTTCCCTCCTAACTCCCTCCTAATACCAGCCTTGATCCACTCCTATCTTCGTCTGGATCCCCCCGTCAGCATATTGGTTCCTAAGCATGGAGCTTGTGGTCGATAATCGACGCTATAAGGATTTTCGACGTTTTCTTCGCATATTTATGTCGTGCTGATATTTCAACCATTTGCCAGTAATTTTACTGAAGACGATATTATAGAAATAAGAATGGGTTATTTCCATTTTGGCCACTTAGGGTGTCTTTACATCAGATAGTTACTGCAGGATATTTATGTCAGACAGAAATTTTGACTAATGTAAACTGCGAACGATAAATATCTTCGCTACTAGCTCTATTCTCGACACTTCTATGCCAAGAGGTGTAAACACTGATTATTTCCTAGTACAGGACACGAATGTATGAGTGAGTGTAAACGAGCCGTACAATTATTACCAAATCCAGAACTGTCGTATACATACCCATGACATAAATGTCCAGCTATTTCAGTCAGTGTGTAAACATTCAAGCGAATATCTATCCGACGCCGGAGATATATTTCCTGCGAGAAGTGTCAGATGTAAACGCACCCTTACACAAATTTCATGTAGTGAATAAGGTGGCTATACGAAGAAGTGTCCGTCATCTTCTTCGTTGTTGCATTACACACAGAGTAGGGCATTATTCAATAAATCTTTTATTTAATAATCACTCAAATAATTTTTTATTGAGTAAGAATTTATCCACTGATTTATTTTTTATTCTATGAATAACAGGGGTTGGCTCATTATTCAATCATTTTTATTGAATAAGAATTTATTAATTTATTCAATACATTATTTGAATAGTCGTAAGGTCATGCATTTATAAAACTCGTCAACTTCACTTTATATGCTTTATTTTATGCTCTACATGTTTCGCGTCTCTTGACGCCTCTTCAGGAGCAACTTAAATACATATACATAAATTTAGCCTTAGCTAGGGAAGACCTTCCATAGGTAGGGCCACGTCCATACTAATACAATGACGTTAATATGGCTGTTATCCATCAGCTGATTCAGATCGATCCTAGGTTATATCGATTCCAGAGAAAGCTTTTCTCATACATCGTAAAGTTATGCATGACCTTCCGCCTATTCAAATAATATATTGGGATAAAAGGGTCACAATTTTTATAATATCATTTATTCAGTTATTCATTGACTAATTTTTTTTTCTTTAATGAATAATTTCGCGTCAGAACTATCGAATTTCGTCATCGGGTCGACGCTCAAAGTCCTTATCAGGTGATCCGAATTACTATGCGAATTCCTTAGTAATAATACTGTTATAACAAATACAAAACTTATTTCTTTCTATATTATACTTGTTATAACAAATATACTCAATATGTTGTGAAGTCTATCTGTTAGCATAAATATGCTTTAGTGGAGACTAAACTGAAGAAAAAACGTTACAAAAAAGTGTCCGCTGGGGTTAGCGCTTGCGCAGTGATGTTCTAGCATGAGCATTGGCGTCGCGGATGCGCAGTGGCCATTTACGAAAAAAAAGACTGTATGTGTCCGTTGGCGTTCGCGCATGCGCAGTGACCATTTACGAAAAAGTTGTCTTTGTTTTTTTTAAGTCGCATATGCATCTCGGCCATTGGCAGCGGGCTATCTTTATGTTACCACCCTTCCTAAACATCCAAAGAGGTTCGGCTAATATTTTCTGTGAGTCCAGCGCTGATAAAGTCAACCTGGCATAAGCTGTATGTTGTATCCTTCGTGCTAGCCACTCTACACTCGTGATTCCGTTTACGCGACTCTAGTTCTTTCACAATGAAACGTTTTACAACATTTAAATAAGGAAAGAAATTATGAGTACGTTAAGTGGACTTTCTTACGTGGAAGTGGACTTGAGTACGTGGAAGTGGGATCTTTCTTGAATCCCAAAGTTACACCACACAAGTGCACACTATATTTCCTTTCTTGTAAGGAAATCGGCCATGTAACATTGACTAATGCGGGGAAAATGTAGCCTAGAAAACAGTGAATAGAGCGAGAGGAGCTATACGTTTAAATTACATAAATAATTCAAATTCCATTTCAATCGACATAAGGAGTATTTGTAATTCTGAAGCGTTTAGTCACTAACCGGTTTTAATGTCGTTGCTGCAATTGCTAAGTGTCCAATTCATGCAATAGAAAATGGTGGCCGTTTACATGGAAAAATGAATGCAGATTTCAGCGTTTCGTCGCCACGATATGTTGTTCATTAAGTGAAAGGCCCCTCCCAAAGGAACCTGCTTGAAAAGAGCATATTCTTCAGCTAGGATCGACAGTTAAAAAACGTCCTCCTCGCAGGAACTGCGTCATCTTAGCGCGGTTCCGTTCTCATGCCTAGTGTCATTTGGAAAGATAAAAATAGAAATAGTTATTATTTTGGTTCGACCTTACGTGAAATGCTTTTATGGCCCCAGATAAGTGACATAGGGCCAGCGTCCCCTTACCTGACTCTACAGTTCAATGCATTGAAAAATATCACAAAGTTTCTCATTTTCTTGTCTTATTCTACTATAATGCTAATTCTACAAATAAATGCAATTAAAAACAACCATTTAAAAAGTAGCTAAAAATCTACAAAAACCCGTTCAAAATAACAAAACAAACACATTGGACGTTTTAAGCACTTATTGCTCAGATTGACATTGCCTAATCGGAAATTAGGGGGGGGGGGGTCCTCCCTATGGAGAGAGAGAGAGAGAGAGAGAGAGAGAGAGAGAGAGAGAGAGAGAGAGAGAGAGAGAGAGAGAGAGAGAGAGACTGAGAGAGAGAGAGAGAGAGAGAGAGAGAGAGAGAGAGAGAGAGGGAGACTGAGAGAGAGAGCGAGAGGAACCGCGATAAAAGTCCGACTCACAGGAACTGCATCATCTTACCTATCGTATTCCTAGTGTGATTTGGAAATCTTCGAAACAGCTATATATGTATATGTATATGTGTGTGTATATATATATATATATATATATATATATATATATATATATATATACATATAGTTAAACATTTAAAATCCTACTTTAATGAAATCTTGAAGAAAAGTGAGATTGTGAGTAAACAGAGTAAAGAAAAAAAAATCAGTCCCGTAACAGGCCATGAAAGCCCTGAGGGGCAGATACTATAGAGGTATCTGATTCATGACCATACGGCACACTAGGGAGATAGTGTGGTCAGTACTGTGCTCCGACCGCCTGATTTTCCACTTGCTGCTTCGACTGCTAGGGTCATTAGCACCAAGGTACCCATTAATAAATTAATTAAAGGCTGGGTTGGCCTAGGGACGGCCAGGGAGGCCGAATTCAACCCATGAACGAAGACACTAGAAGAAAAAATCGTTAGTGTTTGTTCGGGATTTGAACTCAGGTCCTCCAGCTTATTAGTCCAGTGCTCTACCATTGAGCTAACCTCGTCCCCAGAGTAAAGAAAATTGTAGTCAAAAATAGTTTTGGAAGGACCACAGAATATTATGTTTAAGACACCCAAGTAAAAAAATTATAGGAGACCACAGCGTTAGAAGGAACAGAATGTAGAAAATTAAAAAGGGCAAAAAAATGTATGGGAACTTAATAAAATCCGGTACCTCTTTAGCACCCTTCAGGAGGAGCAGAGAGTTTTTAAGGACCGAACACTAGCTGCAGGACGTTATGAAGAAAAAAAAGAACCAGGAACTCAATGAGAGATATTAACATAATCTAGTCTTGTTAGTAGACTTATTATATATATTTGTTAAAAGGATCTAACACAATTTGTATACAGCATTTTTTGATGTAATGTATAATTTATACCCCAATTAAATAATAGGTCCAACAATACTGTTGATAGTCAAGGTAACAAAAATATAGAATATCAGTTAATTAAAAATCTTGTTTCATCATATTTTAAAAAGGAAACAACGTTCAATGGTGCTAATGACCTAAGTAGTCGAAGGGCCTTAATAAAATAAAAAATGTACAATAACAACCTGTATCAGTGAAAAACAAAATGTTAGAGATAATATGCCCACAAATTAGGAAGAATGGAGAGGAGCCATTCAAAATTTGATTTTTATTAGCTACGGATGCAGCACTAATTGCATAATTAGATATTACTAGGGAACGGATGTTATTGTATTTACATATTTTTTTATGGTTCGTAAATCGTAAGTGTTGATGTAATTCTTGACGTTTTAAAGCATTTAAACAGTTTTTTATTTTACATATTTCTACATATTCTGTCAAAATTCCATATTTTTACATATTCTACCATAAACACTTATTTTTTCTACATATTTTGATATTCTTTTTATTTTTTAATTAAAGAAATAAAGGGAAACACGAGAAAGAAAATAATACTTTACTTATTGAGTCTAGTTTACTGTATTTTAGCGCGGTTCTTTTAATTGCAAGAACCAAAGTTGGCTGCATATATATACATATATATTATATCAAGACTAGAGACAAAAGGCATGTTGTTAAGAAATAGCATTGCAGCCATACAGGGAGTAATAGAGAAAATCTAGGTTTTAGAAGGAGATACTGGGAATAAATATAAAAAGAAAGTTAAAAGACTGTCTAGGAAAAAAAAACATGGGTGGAATGATATCCAGATGACATCCACATCTTAAAGAATATACGGAGATCAGAGGTGCCTCCCTTTTACGTTTGAGAATTAAAAAATGCATATTGTTCTAAACCATTTTCCAAAATAATGTTCACCTGTAGAAATTTTCAACTTTTCCCCCCTTTTATAATGAGTTACTAATGTTTATTTAAGCTTTATTTTTCAATATGTTATTAAGTTTTACTTATTTTGTTCTATATATTTTCAAATTTTATTATTTCAATTTATAATAACAGAGTTCCTACTTTTTATTTATGCCTTCTTTCAATATTTTATAGTGTTTTAGGTATTTGTTTACTAAATATTTTCAATTTTTTATTACTTATTTCATTATAAATGGTTTAATATGTATGGACATATTTTTAATTTTATTTTACATGAACATCCGTTCCCTAGACATTCCTATTGGGGGAATTCGAATCTATAGATTTAGTGTGTTCCAAGAATGTCAGGTATTTGAAAATGGTGATAAGTGGAATTAATCAGTGTATTAATGCGATCTCGGTCGGGGATGAACGTACTTGAAATATAAAGAACATTAATTTATTTTTGTTAGAAAAAATAAAAATATCAAACTAATGATTTTTTTTTTTTTTTTTTTTTTTCTTAACTTCTTAAATATTCTAAGTAAACTTCATTCTGTCTTTCCAGCCTTACTCTCTACAGTGACCTCAACATTCTCTTTGTCCGTGATCTTGCAAAATCCCAAAACCTTATATCGTATAATTCCTGTTCCTGATTTCCTTTCCCTTTAATCTAGGCCTTGCTTTTTCCGTGCGTTGCCTGAAAACATCACAATTTTCCCTAATTCTATGTTTTTTTTTGTGGGTGTGTACACAACTAACTAATCAAAAAACATAGGAAAATGTAAATGATTGACAAGCGGGACTAAAAAGGCAAGAACGTCGTCGAATTGAAGAAACCTTTGGTAAGTGTGACCCTGAAGAAATTTCGGAATCCGTAACGCGAAATCCCTGAACATCAAAACGTAAATGAAACCACGTATTAGAAGAAGATGTAGCAAAATTTATAAATTTAATTCTGTGTCTTTCACTCACAATAATTCAAATAAAGATGTATATATATATATATATATATATATATATATATATATATATATATATATATATACGCAAAAAGCTGTACGGGTGCGAAGTTCTTGTATGCGGTTTACCAAAATTACTACATTCTCTTGAAGATATTCTATTGCAAATAAGAGTTAAACGACACACGAAAAATCGTTTAAAATGTTTATACCATCCATTATGGCTTGTTAATGTATATTACTGCATTTGTAAAATTGTATTGAATACTTAACGAAGAAGATTTTCGATTTCTTTCAAATCTGGAATATGCAAAATGTTGAAAACATGTGATAATGGTGATAGTCTAGCGTGGTTGTTGTTCATTTAAAAGTAAAGTTAAACTTGTTTAACAATTTTAAGAATATGGAAGTTTTAATATTTACCCATAAAATCATTATTATTCATAATTTAATGGTTTTATTTATATTAAAAAATTAAATTATTAAAGTGGAATCGAAAATGACACTAGAATTTGGAATGGAGAAAATAGGAGTTACTGGTATTTTGTATTCTCTTTAAAACATTTATTTTTTGACAGGTACTCGGGTAAGTTGAATATTGGCTCTGAAATGTCATATACTCGGGGAAAAAGCATGAAATCCAGATATTTTTTATGTTTGTCGTTTTTTGTTTACTTTCTCGAGTTCGAGAAATTGTAGTATTTACGTATTTATTCTTTCAGACGTTTTTGTTTAGTTTCTTGAGTTCGAGAAATTGTAGTATTTACGTATTTATTCTTTCAGACGTTTTTGTTTAGTTTCTCGAGTTCGAGAAATTGTAGTATTTACGTATTTATTCTTTCAGACGTTTTTGGCTGGGCAGACGTTGGAGATAGATTGTCGACTTGCTTACCTGGTCGGCAAGCTGGTGATCCATGCCTGATGGTTTAGTATACCCAATCCAGTTGTAGCTGCTTCACGTTGCGACTTGCCTGTCTGACACGCGGCTCGCCCACAGCACTACTAAGATGGCCTAGCTCTCCTCGCTCTGAAGGATTCTTGCGTCTCTACTCTCTGCCGCTGGTGGCGCTGTAGATGCATGACGTCATCTAACCCCCCCCTAACCACCTGTACCCATTCTCCCACAGCCCGATCCTACCCTGCGTAACCGCCCGAATAATTATCCGGCGGTTTTATCTTAGGGCCGAGATATCCTTTGGAGATTTATTCAATAGGAAACCCGCTATGCGGGAATCTAAGCAAAGATGGAGTTTCTTCTCGCTGCGGGCCATCTTCTTATCAAATCAAGGATTTTAATCAAGCATAATCTCGGAAAATAGAAACTGATTTTTCTAGAAATGAAAGATCGCCTGTTCTGAGTTGTTCCACTTCTTATCAAATATTGACTTTCCATCAAGCATAATCTCGGAAAAAAGAAAATAGTTTTCCCAGTGATAATAGAGCTTCTGTTCTCAGCGGTTCGACGTCTTATCAAATATCGACTTTCAATCAACCATAATCTCGGAAAAAAGAAACTAGTTTTTCCAGGAATAATAAAGCTTCTGTTCTGAGCTGTTCCACTTTTTATCAAATGTGCGATGTTAATCAATCATAATCTCGGAAAGTATAAAGTAATAATTTTAGATGGAAAACCTTATTTTCTGAGCGGTTGCTCTTAATAAAATACGACTTACAATGAAGCATTATCTCGGAATGTATAAACTAGTATTACTAAATGGAGGAGCTTCTGTTCTGAGCAGTCCCTCTTAATACATGACGACTTCCAATTAAGCATAATCTCGGTAAGTATAAACAGGCATTGCTAGAGATGGAGAAGCTTATTTTCTAAGCGGTTGCTCTTAATAAATGACGACTTGCAATAAAGCATAGTCTCGGAAAGTAGAACCTAGTATTACTAGAGCTAGCGGAGCTTCTGTTCTAAGCGGTTTAGCTTAATACATGACGACTTGCAATTAGTCATAATCTGGGAAAGTATAAACTAGTATTACTAGAGCTAGAGGAGCTTCCGTTCTAAGCGGATTAGCTTAATACCTGACGACTTGCAATTAGGCATAATCTCGGAAAGTATAAACTTGTATTACTAGAGACGGAGGAGCTTCTGTTTTGAGCTATCCCACTTAATGCATGACCACTTGCAATTAAGCATAATCTCGGAGAGTATAAACTAGTATTACTAGAGCTAGAGGAGCTTCCGTTCTAAACGGTTTAGCTTAATACATGACGACTTGCAATTAGGCATAATCTCGGAAAGTATAAACTGATTATTCTAGAAATGAAAGATCGCCTGTTCTGAGTTGTTCCACTTCTTATCAAATATTGACTTTCCATCAAGCATAATCTCGGAAAAAAGAAAATAGTTTTCCCAGTGATAATAGAGCTTATGTTCTCAGCGGTTCGACGTCTTATCAAATATCGACTTTCAATCAACCATAATCTCGGAAAAAAGAAACTAGTTTTTCCAGGAATAATAAAGCTTCTGTTCTGAGCTGTTCCACTTTTTATCAAATGTGCGATGTTAATCAATCATAATCTCGGAAAGTATAAAGTAATAATTTTAGATGGAAAACCTTATTTTCTGAGCGGTTGCTCTTAATAAAAGACAACTTACAATGAAGCATTATCTCGGAATGTATAAACTAGTATTACTAAATGGAGGAGCTTCTGTTCTGAGCAGTCCCTCTTAATACATGACGACTTCCAATTAAGCATAATCTCGGTAAGTATAAAGTAGCATTGCTAGAGATGGAGAAGCTTATTTTCTAAGCGGTTGCTCTTAATAAATGACGACTTGCAATAAAGCATAATCTCGGAAAGTATAAACTAGTATTACTAGAGCTAGAGGAGCTTCTGTTCTAAGCGGTTTAGCTTAATACATGACGACTTGCAATTAGGCATAATCTCGGAAAGTATAAACTAGTATTACTAGAGCTAGAGGAGCTTCCGTTCTAAGCGGTTTAGCTTAATACATGACGATTTGCAATTAGGCATAATCTCGGAAAGTATAAACGTGTAATACTAGAGACGGGGGAGCTGTCCCTCTTAATGCATGACCACTTGCAATTAAGCATAATCTCGGAAAGTATAAACTAGTATTACTAGAGCTAGCGGAGCTTCTGTTCTAAGCGGTTTAGCTTAATACATGACGACTTGCAATTAGTCATACTCTGGGAAAGTATAAACCAGTATTACTAGAGCTAGAGGAGCTTCCGTTCTAAGCGGATTAGCTTAATACATGACGACTTGCAATTAGGCATAATCTCGGAAAGTATAAACTTGTATTACTATAGACGGAGGAGCTTCTGTTTTGAGCTGTCCCTGTTAATGCATGACCACTTGCAATTAAGCATAATCTCGGAAAATAAACATCGGGAAAAATGTAACACATATTTTATTTAAAAAATTTAGATTTATGAACCCCGACAATACCTGCCAATATAATACAAGCTTCTTTTTTACCTCTCCTGTATTAACAAATATAACAACCAATTACAAATTGAGGCAAACAGAGAAGTCCGACTCACTGGAACTGCGTCATCGATAGTATTGTTATTCCCAGAAACACTTGGAAAAGTTGGAAGATATGGAGGTAATATTTTGTAAAAAATTAAAACTCCTATTCCAATTAAATCTTGAAAAAATGTGAGATTTTTGTGACATTGAGACCAGAAAACATACAGTAACGGAAATCACTGACTTTAACTTCCGCTTGGAAAGTTTTGTCTATTACAAACCAAAAAAAAAATGACGTATCTTGTAATGCTCTCAAATTCCTTTTACTGCTAAAAGCTATTATAAGAACAACAATCTATTAAATATTGAGAAAAACAAACACAAAGAACCGTTCAAATCAACGAATATTTGACCACCAGATACCATGATCATGCTATTTGTGATTTTCAACAATTTGATAGCGATCTCGAGTTGGGGGGGGGGAATTTGATATACAAAAAAAAAATCAGTCCCGTAACAGGCCACAAGGGCCCAGAGGGGCAGATACTGTAGAGGTTCTTGACCATACAGCACACTAGGGAGATAGTGTGGTCAATACTCTGCTCCGGCCGCCTGATTTTTCCCTTGCTGCTTCGACTGCTAGAGTCATTAGCACCAAGGTAGCCATTGATAAATTAATTAAAGGCTGGGTTGGCCTAGGGACGATATGGGACCCCAAATCCAACCCTCGAACGATGGCACTAGAAGAAAAATCTTTAGAGCGCGCTCGGGTTTTGAACCTGGTCCTCCAGTTCATTAGTCGAGTGCTCTACCACTGAGCTCACCTCGCCCCTGAATTTGATATACATCAAATTCAAAACAACCGCATTAAGCATATTCGGAAAAAAATCGAAAACATTGTCTGGCAACTTGTTCAATATGCTTGGGGCAGCTATCATTTCATACGAAACGGATAACCATCGTGGCATTCATAAAAACTATCCGAGGATTGAAAAGATCTTCTCGCTCTTCATATAAATTTATCATTTTTTTTTTTTTTAAATGAAACATTTAAAACATATTTGGCTGTTACAGAATTAAAATATCCCATTTCCACGTATTTTATCATCATCTTTCTAAGGAATATATTTAATAATAACAATAATGTATGATTCAAGGTAATTGTCTAGAATGCTCTAATTAAAACCAATTTTAAATTATACATATATATATATATATATATATATATATATATATATATATCCATAAATCCACATTAAGTACATGGTGTTAAGTCAATTTAATAAAAAAATGGACTTGGTACCCTTTACTTCTTCTTACTATTGGTTAAAGATCTATATATACTCAATTGGGAGGTGTAAAATACAAGATAACATTGTTGTATAAAATGGTCAACGGAACAAAGGTACTCAATGAGCGTCTCCTTCACTCAGGAATTGCATGGATTGAAGGAATGCCATTGCTTATTTTAGCTCCTATTGATTAAGTCTAGAACTCTAAATAAACTCGCCAATCTTTAAACAATCAATAATAAAAGGAGTCATCAAGAATTATTTATACTATTTAATAGACGAAATGAGACCAAAGAATTTTTCTAATGATCCCAGTAATAGACGCACCTTAAAAGATTAATAACTAACTTATACTATCGCAAACTTCTGAAATACAAACTAAATTCAGAAGAAATAATATAAATCAATATGATTTTAAAGGTTATCTTCAGCCCATGGATGCGTAGCTAGCTGAAATCGGTTACTTGGTGTGGGATATTGGTGGAGGAAACAGGAGAATATAAAGTGAAGCTCTTTCCCACTCCTCGCATCCTAATACACCACCTGTCTCCTCAATCTACCTGCTTACTTGGAAAAAATAGTAATATTCTCCTAATTTATTGGGCCCCTACAAATTGCAAAGGATGATTTACGCCGTCAGAGACTTCATTTTCAAGTATTTATTTATTTATTTATTTTTTTAATTAACTCACCAGCCTGAGACTTGAACCCGGAATCTCCACGTTTTACGGACGGGTACGTTGTAAATTACGATACTGATCTTCATTTGACTGCATAGGTTGAGTGAGACGAATGTGCTTTAATGGGGCCAAACTTTCAGACAGTCAACGCATAATTAACTGATGACAGCAAACGGCCTAACTGGCAACGCATATGAGCGTAAAAAGGACGATTCCGGGTTAGATTCCGAGCCTAATGAGTTAAGGGTTAATAACTACCTAGCAACTTTTTTTTTACCATTTCCTTTTTACGGGCTTAAATTCTTCCTTAAAAAAATCAGTCCCATAAAAGGCCACGAGGCCCCTGAGGGGCAGATACTATACAGGTATCTGATTCATGACCGTACGGCACACTAGGGAGATAGTGTGGTCAGTACTATGCTCCGGCCGCCTGATTTTCCCTTTGTTGCTTCGACTGCTAGAGTCATTAGCACCAAGGTACCCAGTATAAAATTAATTAAAGGCTGGGTTATCCTAGCGAGGCCAAATCCAACCCGTGAACGAAGACCATAGAAGAAAAAATTGTTAGTGCTTGCTCGGGATTTGAACTCAGGTCCTCCAACTTATTGGTCCAGTGCTCTACCACTGAGCTAAACTCGCCCCCTAAATTCTTCTTTAGCTAATCAAAAATGATATACAAGAGCGCTTATGTGCCAGAAAAGTTTTAAATGTGCCAAACATTCGATTTTTCAACCAGTCCCGAAACATTTCAACATTTTTTTAGTCTTTATTATAAGAGATTCTGAAAAAAACAAAATCAAAAAGACAAACAATAAGTACATTATTAAACTTAAGTTAAATCGATTTTCTCGAAACTATGTTTTTAAAATGTCTTCAATAGTCACCCGATCAACTTCAAATATTAGCTGCACCTTTTTAATGATATTTGCTAGTAAAGTGCATAGGCATTTTTCAATTCATTGAATTATAACGATTGACTGATTTTTAATCGAAAAAATAAATATTTCTTTAAAATCCTCCGTACTTTACTAGATTTAAACTTCTTTCCAAATAATTTTAGTTTTTTGTTATACATTAAAAATTGCTGCCTGCAGACTATCGCGCGTGAAAAGAAGAGGGTTTCTGTTCGTCAGACCTGCCATTCTGTTTTCGAAGAATTGAAACATACTTTTTTTTTTTTTTTTTTTTTTTTTTTTGGTTACTTTAACATCCCATATAAAACTTTTGACATAAAGAATTGAAAAATATTGATTTTACATAAATTGGACAAAATTATTTTGATTTTGACGACACAAGGTCACATTAGCGCGTTTCCGTTCTTATTTATCCCTTGTGTCATTTGCAAAGCTTAAAATAAAACAGTTCATCTTTGGCTTAATGTTTCGTGAAAAAATTACCACGTGTAACAATTTAAAATGAAATCTCAAAACGAAGCAACATCGTAGGCGCCACAACAAGAAGTCCGACTCACAGGACTAGCGTCATCTTCGCGGGTTTCCGGTCTTATCCCTAGTGTAATTTGAAAAACGTAGAATGCAAATAGTGACTGTTTTGTTTTGCTATTTCCTGAAACATATTAATACGTATAAAAATGAAAATGAAATCTAAGAAGCATGATTTCAGACACCACACAGAAAACTGCATGGAAACTGTATGGTGCGGAAATTTCTCCACCTGCTCAAAGTTCACTAAGCAAAACACTAATGCAAATAATTTAATGCAATCAAAAACAATCAATTAAAAATCAAAACCAACAAACAAAATAAATAACAAATAAATCCATATTTATCAATTCTTTATGTCATAAGTTTTATATGGGATTTAAAAAAAAAGTTTTAATTCTTCGAAAACGAAATGGCACCTCTGTGTCTGATGAACCGAAACCCTCTTTCTTTCTACAGGCATCAATATTTAATGTAGAATAAAAAACTAAAATGTTTTTGAAAGAATAATGTTAAATCTTATATTTATTTTTTCGAAAATGATGAACAATAATTAATTTTCTATTAAACAGTCCGTCGAAAATCGGTCATAAAATCGTAAAAATTCAATTAATAGAAAAATCCTTACGCAGTTAACCCGCAAATATCATTAGGAATCTGAACTTAAAATTTGAAGTTGATCGAGTAAAAATTGAAAGCGCTAGCGTATCGCCCGATTTAAAAAAAACATGGTAGAAAATCTACATTAAAGTTTAATCAACAGTTCGTTTTTAGGTTGTGTTTTTTTTTTCATAATTTTTTGTAATACAGATTTTAAAAAATGGTTTTTAATTTTGAAATGTATCGGGACTTTAGTTGAAAAATCAAATTTTTGGCACATTTAAATAAAAGTCCGTCTCGCAGGACTGCATCATCTTAGCGCGGTTCCGTTCATATCCCTAGTCTAATTTGGAAAGATTAAAATAGAAGCAGTTATTATTTTGGTTCCACCAGTCTTTTTTTTTTAAATTAATTATTATGATGGCGTGTCAACCCTTAAGGTCACTAACGCCATTCCTGTGAGTAGTAAAGTCTTGAAAGGTCATGATTTACGATCTTACCTGGAAGGGTCCGCTACACTAGAAACAGACCCGCTAGTGACAAGGTCTTGGAATCTTGGAAATCTATATTTCTAACAATAAATTGTTTTTGTTATTTTACTTAACCAGTTTTATTGTCAAATACATTATCCAACTATAAGCAATTAAAAAATAACAAGAAATAAAACAGACAAAAAGAACCATTGGAATAAACGAAATCAATTAATTTAAAGCTTTAAGCACTTTTTTCTCCGATTGACATCGCCTAATTAAAACTTTCTTCAGAACCTTTTTTGCAGAGCATTTAGTAAGCTTCCGAATGGTAATCTTCCACTTCACAAGATTGTCAACGGTTTTCGAGATACTAACGAAATTACCAAAACTTTTTTTGTCTGTTAATAAAATATTTTATTCTAACCCTTCCTTTACTCTAAACATAACAAAAATTTCAACATATTAGTGTTGATGAAACTCCAACATGCAGAAAATGTTTCAACTGTATCCCATAATTCTAAGTACCAAAATCAAAGACAAAGAACCCTCCCTAGGAAGGACGCTAGGCAGTTGAAAAGCTATATATCTTGGAAATCCATATCTCTAACATTAAATTGTTTTTCTTATTTTTCTTAACCTGTTTTATTTTCAAATACATTATCCAACAATAAGCAATTAAAAAATAACAAGGAATAAAAAACAGACAAAAAGAACAGTTCGAATAAGCGAAATCAATTACTTTAAAGTTTTAAGCTCTTATTTCTCCGATTGACATCGCCTAATCAAAACTTTCATTAGAACCTTTTTTTAGAACATTTAATAAGCTTTCTAATGGTATTCTTCCGTTTACCAAGATTCTCAACCTTTTTCGAGATATTAATGAAAGTAAACAAAGTTACTAAAACATTTTATGTCTGTTGATAAAATATTTTATTCTAACCCTTTCTTGACTCCAAACGTAACCAAAATTTCAACATATTAGTTTTGATGAAAGTAGAACATGCAGAAAATGTTTCAACTGAATCCCATGATTCTAAGTACCCAAACCAAAAACGGTATTCAAAAAATATTTTTCCGTTACGATTTTTTTTGCGCGAATTTCGCCCCAAACGCCATCTTCCAGTAGGCGGATTTTGCTGGTTAACGAACTTGACCTTTCAAATTGGACGAAGGATTTTTGTACCAAATTTCATCAAAATCGGACCATTCGTCTTCTATCTAGAGAGCGAACAGACAAATATATATACATATATATATATATATATATATATATATATATATATATATACAAATTTGAACCACCGTTATTTTCGGTCTCTAGGGGTTCTGAAACGCGAAATGTTCTAGTCGGCACTTCCGGATTGTTTCATTGTATCAACCCTATAAGCGGGGTTCCTCCCTATGGGGGAGGGAGGAACCGCGCTAAAACGGTATTCAAAAAATATTTTTCCAATTTTCTCGAAAACGGTTAAAGCTATCGCCTTGAAAGTGGTTTCATTCGTTTTCCTAGCCCAGGAATCATATAAAACGAGTACTTAGAAGCTTATGAACTCAAAAACGTAAGCGTTACGATTTGTTTTGCGCGAATTTCGCCCCAAACGCCATCTTCCAGTAGGCGGATTTTGCTGGTTAACGAACTTGACCTTTAAATTGGACGACGGATTTTTGTACCAAATTTCATCACAATCGGACCATTAGGGAAGCCAGAAATGAGCGAACAGACAAATATATATATATATATATATATATATATATATATATATATATATAAATAAATATATATATATATATATATATATATATATATAGAAATTTGAACCACCGTTATTTTCGGTCTCTAGGGGTTCTGAAACGCGAAATTTTCTAGTCGGCACTTTCGGATGTTTCATTGTATCAACCTTATAAGCGGGGTTCCTCCCTATGGGGGAGGGAGGAACCGCGCTAAAACAGTCCCGGCACATAAACACTCTTGGATATCATTTTTGATTAGTTAACCACCTAAGCCAATAAAAAAAAAGAAGAAAAAAAAATATAAGGTAGTATTGCCCCTCAAGCTTAGAAGGGCAAGTACGCACTGCGTAACACAAAACACCAGTCATTTTTATTATACTTGCGTCGAAGAACACACAGCACAAATTATTTCAGCTAATGAATATGGTGTTCTTCTGTAATGAGGGGAACAAGAGTGACCAAGTACGTGAACAACGTTTATTAAGAGCGACCTGAATTCTCATTCGCAGTTTCCTCCCAGTTATGCTCCAGACTAGCCACAGTAAACCACCACCTTAGTAAGTAACCTTCAATGCTTTTGTGTTTCTGTAAAATAAAGTAAAAAAAAATCAGCGGGAACTGCTTAAACCTAACAAATATCGCAACAAAGTGTCTGTCGGAATTCTCTATTTGTCACAACGTTTCGAGGGGGTCTTTAAAAAAAAATAGTCGTTTGTAACAGCAAAAAAAAAAATTGTATAACTCATCTTTTCATGTAAATACTGACTTTCACGGATTTACCAGATTATCAGGATCTTTCAAATTAGTACTCAGAGACTATTATCGCGAGAAAACAACAAAGAAGTCCGAAGGTAGAATTTTTCAGAGTTCGGTTGTGTTATCTTAATTAAACTACATTTTTACATCCCTGATGAAGGCTAGAATTTTAAGCCGAAACGTCAGCAGACAATAAAACTCATTTTCCTATGAAAAATGTAGTTTTATTAAGATACCAGGCCGAACCCTCAAAAATTCTACCTTCGCATCACCAACGGTCAACGACCTCCTCACGAAGAACAAAGTCCGATTCGCAGCAACTTCGTCACCTTTGCGAGTTTCTTGTATTTGGACAAGTTTCTTGTATTATACACACTTGTATTTGGAGAGCTTAACACTTGAAAATCTTAATAAATCGCATTCTAAGTTCACGCTTTTTTTTATAAAAACTAGCAATTCACAAGTTCATTTTAAATGAACAAGATTTAAACATTTCTAGGCATGATATCTTAAAGGAAAGAAGATTTAGGACGCTAAGATGACCCAAATGCACAGAAAGCGAGATTGCCGACATTAGGCGAAACTAACACGTTATTCTTTCACTCCCACGACCTATAAAGGAACGGTGTTTTACAAACACAACGTAAGGAGGAACCTACATTGGTCCCGATCCGATTCGATGGCCAGCGATTCTCAACCGTTGAAACTTGTTTGTTTCTAGACCGATTTTGGACCGACGAGGCAAAATGGCGCCAAACGAGATATTGTGTTTCAAGGTCCACAGCCTTAACCGATTTCAATCCATTTTTTTTTTTTTTTTTTTTTTTTTTTTTTTTTTTTTTTTTTAAATGAAAGCTAATAAAAGTTCGAACAACTTTTGGGGTCTCCTGTGGTCTAGTGGCTAGCGCCTTAGATATGAATATATGCGGGAGATGGTGGGTTCGATCCCCACCGCCGCACAGTGGGCAAAAGTCTACTTTTAGGGCGACAAAATTTTTTTTTTGTGTGTTTTAATGTTTTTGAGGTCACTGAGATAGGGAAAAATATAAAAAAAAATCGTTGACCCATAGTTTTTGGTATATCCAACAAACAAATGGTGTAGACACAAATATTTTGACATAAAAGATAAAAATTGGGAAAACATTTTGTAAATCTATGGAACATTTAAGTAGTACCTTTTTACATCTATTATTTACATAAACATAATACATATATTCATAAAAAATAATATATAGACTATAATTCGAAAATAAAGAACAAAAATAGACTAACAAATTAAAGAAAAAAGCAATTGTACTGACTTGTTTTTTTTTTTTAATAATAACAAATATATACAATTATATTATGCACTAAAAACGAATTATCCATCAATCATCGTCTGATTCAATACTGCTACATCCTTCAGAATTTTCTTCTGACGAGTCCAGTAACTTCAGCCTCATTTTCTAATGACAGTTCTTGAAATTGATCATTTGGTAAACTACACTTCTATATGCTCATTACTTTTACGACGGTAAAATGAAATTTAAATATAGTATTAGTATAGTTTCTGTCCAATAAATGGAATAGTAATTACAAGAACAAAACTGCAATATACACTGGGAAAAAATGTTCCCTTTCTTACAGTCCGATTAATAATCTCTGCCGTCGCCCGTTCATGATCCAAGAAAGTAAATATTTACATTTTACCTTCTTCCTAAAAATACTAGATAATATTTAGTAGGTGATTTGTAAAATGCGCCCACTGTGCGCCGCGGATTCTTCAAATTCTATCTGTCTGCTGCCCAAACTAAATTTAAATTTACATTAAAAGGGGGAAGAAGGGGGAGCTGAAAGTGTCAAGACAATAAAGTAGAAGCTTAAGGCTTTTCGAAAAAAAATATTTGGAACTGGAACTTTTTTTTAAACCTTACTCAAACTTGAGTAATCAACAAAATATGATCAATCTAGTAATAATTTTATTAATATATTTTTTTCATTGATATGCCTTTCTGTTATTAGATATATATTATGTATTTATTAAGAACATACCACTAGGTAATAAATCCATTGTGAAAAGAATTTATAAAATTTGCACTCGATTTTTAAAACACGCCTTACAAAGAACGTAGTTGGAACAAGACTCAACTGAGGAAGCGGAAGTGACGTGCAAAGGTTGCCTTCCTTATTGTGTTACACAGGTTTGGGTTAAACTAGATAAAAAAATTGTTCTGTTTTCAATGAATAGAAGACTTTAGCACGTTTTGACACGTAAATTGAATTTTTACGGTCACATTATATTTTCGACTTTTGTCGCTGTAAAATAGACATTTTGCCCACTGTGCGCCGACAGGAATTTTCTCATCCCACAGCTCGTTGGGAAAATTCCTCGCCGCGCCCTGGATGTCGGCGCTAATGGCCTAGTTGTCGAAGCGCCGAAAATTAAACATGTCAATTCACATTTTTGTTTTTTGAGTCCCTTTTTTATTAAATTGCGTAGAAAGATGTTTATAACCATCCAATGTTTATAACCATTCAATGCTTATAACCTTCTAGCAACCTTCCTTATTTCATTAATTTTAAAATATGAATTCTAATGCTTCTCTTATTGTACTGTAACAATTAAAAATTAACTGTTACACTAAGATTTATTTTTTCGGGTTTCTCGATCGTTATCAAGATATTAACGAAATATATGAAAGAACACACATTTTTGTTCATAAACATTTTTTCAACATCTTCCCAATCGTCAAACGTCATCGGATGGACTTTCGTTTTAGACGAAGTTTGTTCTTTAAATCACATCAAAATCGGGCCATTTTTGTTGATGGTAGAGCCCAAAAACATATTCTTATACAAATTTGAAAGACGGATTTTAGCGCGTTTCCTCCCTCCTTGCATAGGGAGGAAACTCGCTTATGAACCCGATGAAACAATCCAAAAGTGCCGACTAGATATATATATATATATATATATATATATATATATATATATATATATATATATATATATTCATGAGCATTGATATGGTTACCACTATTTGCTAATCGTATTCGAGATATTTAAGAAAATTTCAGAACTGCTCGTATCTACACACACACACACACACACACACACACACACACACACACACACACATATACATATATATACACGAAGCAGGATGGGATTCCTGCGAAAAATAACGCAACAAAACCCCGAGTGAAGGAACTTTTACCATGTGCGATCAAAATCAAAGTCATTTTCTTCAATTCAAAAATAACAAATAAATCAATATTATGCAATTCTTTATATCAAACGTTTTATATGGGAAGTTAAAGTATCCAAAAAAAAAAAGTTTCAATTCTTTGAAAAAAAAAATGGCGGCGCTGTGCCTGGCGAACGGAAACCCTATTTTTTCCGTTCCGGAGGAAATTTTTAATCTAGAACGAAAAACTAAAATTCATAACTAAAAGAAGGTTAAACCTAGTAAAGTACATAGCATTTTTAAAAAATATTAATTTTTTTCGAAAATGGTGAACAATTATTCATTTTCTATTAAAAAATACGCGAAAAAGCGGTCATAAAATCGTTATAGTTCAATGAATCGAAATTATTCTACGTACGTTACTAGTAAATATCATTAGGAAGCTGCAGTTAAAATTTACAGTTGATCGGGCAAAAATTAAAGACGACACAGTATCGCCCGATTTGAAAAACATAGTTTTGAGAAAACGAGTTTAAAGTTTAATGTTCTGAAATGTTCATTGTTTTCCTATTTAATATTTTTCATACTTTCCTATAATGGAAATGGGGTTTAATTTTGAATTGTATTAAAGGAGGACAAAAAAAAAAAAAAACAAAAAAAAAACTTAGCAGTTAAAAAGGGAACAACCTCCCTCAAAAATTATCTTCAAATCAGCATCGCGTTCCCTTGGCATCGGGACTTCACTCGGAAAATCGTATTTTTTGCCCACTTAAACAATTTTCCTTCGCATAAACACTCTTGAACATCATTTTAGATTACTTAAGGAAGAAGTTTAGTCCATAAAAAAAGCCTACAATGTAGTATTCCCCTTAATCAGAATATATATATACATTTTTTTTTTTTTTTTATTATTAAGGTGCTTCTACTACCTAGGTCATTAGCACCATATATATATACATATCTATATATTACCTATTATTTAGAGGATCATCGTTACCTTAAGCGGATTTCTTCTATTTGGAGAGGGAGAAAACGTGATTAATGTCCATATGTATCCTAAGAAAGTTTATCCTAGACTATGTTAGGCTGTGTATTGTTTTTTTTCTAAACAGGCAGGGAAGAAACGCAATGAAAATAATAAAGGTAAATAAAATTCAAATGTTTTTATAAAACTTAAACCTTATTTGTTATGCGATAGCTATATCCGAGCTATCTCTCTTTCGTTTAAATATGTGTATATCTCAATATTCTATCATTTTCATATAAATAATATAGTGAATATAAAAATACCCGATAGGGGGAAAAAAAGAAACTATTGCACCCAATAGAAAGATATTAACATACCCTGCTCCTAGTGGATCTGCGAGACATAGTGGTAACTGCCTGGTGGAGAGCGACTGGTCGAAGCCATACAGTGGGCGGTAACGTGATTTCCCTAGAGAATCCTTATCTTCTTAGCGAAGGTTCCATCTCGGTAACATTTACTAACAACTAGAATCCAGGGCTGATTGTAAAGAGACAACCCATTTTTTCAAATACCGTACACATTGGCGAATTTTACCCGTCATCACGGGCAGGAAACATCTTTATGGCGTCGATGCGACCCAGACAGTTGGTGAAGAGGTAGAAAATACAGCGAACTCACTGGACACGTTTTGACGAAATTTCTAGTATTTAAATTTTCTGATTACTGTGTATATATATATATATATATATATATATATATATATATATAGAGAGAGAGAGAGAGAGAGACAGAGATAGCTCAAACACTATTGTATTGTACTGCAATGTTACTACCGTAACGTCTGGTAGTTTATACGCGGATATATTTATGATGTATGATATGTGATATAGAGTATATTGTGGCTGAACTGTGGAGTGGATTTTAGCGCAGTTCCTCCCTCCCACATAGGGAGGAACCCCGCTTATAAGGTTGATACAATGAAACAATCCGGAAGTGCCGACTAGAAAATTTCGCGTGTCAGAACCCCTAGAGACCGAAAATAACGGTGTTTCAAATTTGTATATATATATATATATATATATATATATATATATATATATATATATATATATATATATAAATATATTTGTCTGTTCGCTCTGTAGCTCCCAGACGAGGGGTCCGATTTTGATGAAATTTGGTACAATAATCTTTCTTCTAATTTGAAAGGTCAAGTTCGTTAACCAGCAAAATCCGCCTACTGGAAGATGGCGTTTGGAGCGAAATTCGCGCAAAAAAATCGTAACGCTTACGTTTTTGAGTTCATAAGCTTGTAAGTACTCGTTTTATATGCTTCTTGGGCTAGGAAAACGAATGAAAACATTTTCAAGGCGATAGCTTTAACCGTTTTCGAGAAAATTGGAAAAATAGTTTTTGAATACCGTTTTTGGTTTGGGTACTTAGAATCATGGGATTCAGTTGAAAAATTTTCTGAATGTTCTACTTTCATTAAAACTAATATGTTGAAATTTTGGTTACGTTTGGAGTCAAGAAAGGGTTAGAATAAAACTTTTTATTAACAGACATAAAAAGTTTTGGTAATTTTGTTTACTTTCCTTAATATCTCGAAAAAGGTTGAGAATCTTGGTAAACGGAAGAATACCATTAGAAAGCTTATTAAATGCTCTAAAAAAAAGGTTCTAATGAAAGTTTTGATTAGACGATGTCAATCGGAGAAATAAGAGCTTAAATCTTTAAAGTAATTGATTTCGCTTATTCGAACTTTTCTTTTTGTCTGTTTTTTATTCCTTGTTATTTTTTAATTGCTTATAGTTGGATAATGTATTTGAAAATAAAACAGGTTAAGAAAAATAAGAAAAATAATTTAATGTTAGTGATATGGATTTTCAAGATATAGCTTATCAACTGTCTAGCGTCCTTCCTAGGGAGGGTTGTTTGTCTTTGATTTTGGTATTTAGAATTATGGGATACAGTTGAAACATTTTCTGCATGTTCGAATTTCATCAACACTAATATGTTGAAATTTTTGTTACGTTTAGAGTAAAGGAAGGGTTAGCATAAAATATTTTATTAACAGACAAAAAAAGTTTTGGTAACTTTGTATACTTTCGTTAGTATCTCGAAAACGGTTGACAATCTTGTGAAGCGGATGATTACCATTCGAAAGCTTACTAAATGCTCTACAAAAAAGGTTCTGAAGAAAGTTTTAATTAGGCGATGTCAATCGGAGAAATAAGTGCTTAAAACTTTAAATTAATTGATTTCGTTTATTCGAAGGGTTCTTTTTGTCTGTTTTACTCCTTGTTATTTTTTAAATGCTTATAGTTAGATAATGTATTTGACAATAAAACTGGTTAAGTAAAATAACTAAAACAATTTATTGTTAGAAATATAGATTTCCAAGATTCCAAGACCTTGTAACTAGCGGGACCTAGTGTTAGCCGACCCTTCCAGGTAAGATCGTATATCATGACCTTTCAATCTTTCCTACACACAGGAATGGCGTTAGTGACCTTAAGGGTTGACACGCCATTATAATAATTAATTAAAAAAAAAAAGACTGGTGGAACTAAAATTATAACTGCTTCTATTTTAATCTTTCCAAATTAGACTAAGGGATATGAACGGAACCGCGCTAAGATGATGCAGTTCCTGCGAGACGGACTTTTTTTCATCATACAATGCAGGATAACATACTCTATCAATAATAGCTTTTTTATTATGCTTACATGTTTCTCCTGCATAATTTAAACTTACAGTTATTTACAATGTTACTAAATACATTTTGTTTTCTGCACACTGCTGCGTTGTTTTTATGTGGTCAGAGGTACAACAATCCATGGTCAAAGGTACAACTACATGTTGTACCTTTGACCACAGAAAGGTTCTTTTTTAATAAAAAGAATTAAAAAATTTAATATGATAAACAATAGAATACTAATTACAATGAAATAAAAAAAAAATGAATTTAGCCTGAATATTTTTTCTTAGCTTGAATATTAATAAATATATATATATATATATATATATATATATATATATATATACATATATATATATATGTATATATATAAATATATCGAATGAAACTATTGTTAAAGCTTTGTTTGATTGTTGGGTTAAATCTGTGCTCTCGAAAACATTGCAACGACCTCTTTTTCACTTGCTTCAAATTTATCAAAACTAAGATATATATTTTTTGGTTAAATGCTCAGTAGAGGAAATATTACAAAAAAAATCCATCACGCAGGAGCTGCATTACCTAGGACATTCTTCAGACAGATGGTAGTTTACCCTGCATTCCTAAATAATTTTCATAAAATAACCAATATACATTAAAAAAAAAAAACAAGAATAGTTTTTGTATTTTATATTAGTAATGAACAGCTGACTCAATTATTAATTTTTTTGGGGAATAAAAACGAACATTTAATGGACCGATTTCATTTTTTTTTTTTTTTTTTACGACACATGTTCCTCATTGGAGGGGCATCTTGTATACCAAGTTTCGTTGCAAGGAAGTACAAATAACGGCCGGTGGTCCTTTCTAAAGGATATTTAGTATATTTATTCAACACATATTTCGCTTTAGATGCTTATGACGTATACCGAGTTTCGTTCCGATAGTACTAAAATTCCTATTGGATGGACCGATTTTGCTGGTTAACGAGCTCTTTCTATCGGTTGCTATGGAAATGTTATAGATCAAGTTTCGTGGCGAAACAGACAAAAAAGTCCGACTCGCAGGAACTGCATCATCTTAGCGCGATTACGTACATTTCGAAGAAATGGAATAGATTAGCATCACAAATCACAGGAAACTGACAGTAGCCAATTTACACAGAAGCGCATAATTCTTAATCTGTATAAATCAATACAATTATGTACTGAAAACGTACTTACTCTTTGACTACTGCTGAGAAGGCTCTATTCTAAAAAACCAACAATTCGTTGTCATTTTAAGTATCTTGTTTTACTAGCAAATTCGTTTTACTGTTTTAATCAACTGTAAATATGTGCTTCATGGCGAATAAAATTCCATTCTGTCGTGGGTTAAATCTTTCTATAAAAAACGATAACTTCAGTTGGAGGCTATGAGGAAGGTTATATAGATAGGAGAATTCAAAACAAACTACGTCATCACGATTAGCCACTGCCATCATGATTACCACAGCCACTCCAAACTTATCAGCAATACCTTTCACCGTTTCTTAGCTTATTTTACTACAATACTAATTTTACTGATAAATGGAATTTAAAACAATAAACAACCAATTAAAAAGTGAGATAAACAAAGAGAAAAACCCAGAACACAGAGAACAACAAAACAAACACTTTTTAAGTTTTAAGCGCTTATATCTCTGATTGACCTTGCCCTATCAAATATTGCTTCAGAACCTTTTTTGTAGAGAATGTAGTAAGCATTCGAATGGTCACCATCCACTTACCACGATTTCCCAACCGTTATCGAGATATTTACGAAAAATTAGTGAAGATCCGAAAACTTTTCATGTCTATTAATAAAATAATTTTTTTCGCATACTTCCTTAACTCCAAATATAACAAAAATTTAAACATCTTGGTTGGGATTAATTTCCAAGATGTAGAAAATATTTCAATTGAATCCCGCGATTCTATGTACTCACAAAAAAAATAATGACTTACAAAATCATTGATTCCCCTTTTCTCAGAAACGGTAACAGATATCGCCTTAAAAATGGTTTCATTCGTTTTCTTATGTTAAGGAACGTATAAAACAAGTACCTGCAAGCATATAAACTCAAAAACGTAAGCGTTACGATTTTTTTGAGCGAATTTTGCCCCAAACACTACCTTACCTTGGGCGGATTCTGCTGGTTAACGAACTTGACCTTTCAAATTAGAAGACAGATTTTTGTACCAAATATATATATATATATATATATATATATATATATATATATATATATATATATATATATATATATATACACATATGGACCACCTATATTTTCGTGATCTATAGGGTCTGAAACGTGAAAGTTTCGGCAGAGATGCAAAATTTTATTTATAAATAAAAATACGAATTTATTCATACTTTATATATTTGTTAATACGAATATAAATAAATTCGTACTTCATATATTTGTGAATACGAATATAAATAAATTCGTATTCATAAGTGAGAATACGAATTTATTTTTATTCACATATATTAAATATAAAAATACAAATAAAATTTTATTCGCTCATTTTTCTGCGAATAAAAATAAATTCACAGAAAAAATTGTAAATAATCACAAAAATGTGAATATTTACAAAAAATCAAGTGATTACAAAAAAAAAATCACATTAAAATATACGAATACAAATTTATTCACATTATAATTTGTGAATAAAAATTTATTCACAATAAAATTCGCAAATAAATCATGAATTTATTCGTATTAAGATGATATTACGAAAGTTATTGAAAGTGATATATATATATATATTTTTTTTTAAGGCGTTTAACGTCTAGGTTATTAGCGCCTAGATTTTTGTTTACCCCGAGTCCGCCGCGGGACCACCAGCCATGCTGCAGGGACACAGTTTGTCATCTGTACCTCCATCAAAAAAAAAAAAAAAAAAAAAAAAAAAAAATCACCTGCAATAACTTTCGTAATATCATCTTATTACGAATAAATTCATAATTCATTTGCGAATTTTATTGTGAATAAATTTTTATTCACAAATTATAATGTGAATAAATTTTTATTCGTATATTTTAATGTGATTTTTTTTTGTAATCACTTGATTTTTTGTAAATATTCACATTTTTTGTGATTATTTACAATTTTTTCTGTGAAATTATTTTTATTCGCAGAAAAATTTGCGAATAAAATTTTATTTGTATTTTTATATTTAATATATGTGAATAAAAATAAATTCGTATTCACGCTTATGAATACGAATTTATTTATATTCGTATTCACAAATATATGAAGTACGATTAAATTCGTATTTTTATTTATAAATAAAATTATGCCCATCTCTGCTAGTCGGCACTTTCGGATTGCGTCGTGAGGTCAACCTCATAAGCGGGTTCTCCCTATGGAGATAGGGAGTAACCGCGCTAAAACTCAAATATATATATATATATATATATATATATATATATATATATATATATATATATATATATATATTCCTTTTGAAAGTGCTAAAAAAATATTTTCTCAACAGACATTGCTTATTTCTTACATGCTGTACACGGCTATCAGCTCCACAATTTACACGTGAGTTGAGAGTGCCAGACGGTCTTACCTCTTTCGGTCCCTAGAAAGAATAAATATCAATTAGTTGATATAAATTTTGTTTTCATAAAATGAATAACAGATTTAGATAAATCCAGATGATCCATTAATTAAATGTATAATCTCTAATAGGATCTGACTCCGAGGTATGAGGAACTTGCACAATTCAGAAATATGTACCACTGGGTAGAGATGGGCAATCTGAATAAACATTTTAAAAGATCGATCTTTTTTACACGATATATCGATTTTTGAATCGACCCCAAGGGTCATTTTTTTTAAAGAATCCATATCCAAGGGCCGATCACCTCTTGTTACACGATCTCATTCCTACCATTTAACTGAAAAATAAATTTACAGAATAGTGTCCCATGTCCAGTAACAGACTTTTAAGAGAACAATAACATTATACATCGACTCAATACCTTCCGTTTCTCCATCTAGCGGCAAGAAGGTAATATAATAAAAATAAGGTTTCGAACTGTGCTCTTAATTTGAATAACCATTTTCCTTTATTATTATTCTATTTTTTTTTCTCATATACACATATATATATATATATATATATATATATATATATATATATATATATATATATATATATACATATACACATATATATATACATATATATATATATATATATATATATAGGTACCCATTATTAATTAAATTAATTAAAGGCTGGGTAAGCCTAAGGACAATCTGGGACCCCAAATCCAACCCTCGAACGGCAGCACTAGAAGAAAAAATCCTTAGTGCGCGCTCGGGTTTTGAACCTGGTCCTCCAGTTCATTAGTCGAGTGCTCTACCACTGAGCTAACCTCGCCCCCATACACATATATATATATATATATATATATATATATATATATATATATATATATATATATACATATATATATATATATATATATATATATATATATATATATATATATATATAAATCAAGTGTCTGTTTGTCTGTTTGTTCCTTATACAAATCCACACCATTTGACCGATTTTGACCAAACTTGGCACATAGATAGGTCTTGATCCTGGAAGTCTCGTAGGCTAAGTCAAAAACATCTACCAGCTGTACGTTTGTTCCTTATACAAATGTAAAATGTTTGACTGATTTTGACCAAACTTGGCACACATGTAGGTCTTGATCCTATGTGCTGTCATAGGCTAGGTTAAATTCGTTTAGGACTCGCAGTTGAAGACATTTTTCTTGAAAAACTTAAAAGATTTTATTTTTAAATGAATAATTTGTCATTATTGTTCATCTTCTTTTAGGATTTGTAAAATCTTTATGTAACAATTTCTATTACACGTTATTTACATTAGGGTGACCGCAATGATATGGGGGGGGGATTATTTCCCAAATTTTATTAGCAGTAACCCACAATATGATCAGTCTTTGCAGATTTTAAGGTAGTGAAAGTGTGAATCTGATTGGGGAACACGTGAACACTCCCTCTACTTTAGACGTACCTGAAGTTTATATAGCCTAGTTCGTCTGATAGTCTAACGGTATTATTGACTCCAAAGTGACAGAGATAATCATTGTCGGAAGGAAGTCAAAAATTTACAATAAGTAAGTCGATAAAAGACTCATGAACTCACCAGTTCTTCAACTTGATCGTCCGAACATTCGTAACAGCAATTTTCTGAACTACTCTGCCTCAGGACGTTTCTTCTGTAATTAAAACAAAAATTTAAAATTCAAACAATACCTTCAACTGACTGTGGTTTTTGTAAAAATATGAGAGAGTGAGTCTGTATTTTAATCAAACCCATTTTAAAAGCTATGGTACCAAAATTATAACTCTCTGTCTGCCTGTTTGTGCGTTTATCCGGAATATTCTGGTGAATTGTTGCATAGACTTGAAGAAATTAATTTTCTTATTTATATTACCACTTTACAACATGAAATATGGTGATCTGAATTTGATTCCTGGTCACGAATAGAACGTTTTAGGAGGGAAGGTCCAAAACAAAAATCATGAATAACGTTGTTAAGATTTCACAAATAAAAGTGCAAAAACAAGTGTTCAAAAATGCTCATCTCTGTAATTATAACAAATAAATACATTTATAACGCAGACATTTTGGACGCTTGGACTTTTTATTTCAAATCGTTTTAAAGTAGAAAACGTCTCCGACTATTATCTACCGTTTTCCATACTTTTTAAATATCCTCGGTTAAATGGGGACTTTTTCAGCGAGCCCATCGCTGAAAAAGTCAATCTGCCTCAGCTTGGATTCGAACGAATACCCACTCGGTGGCAGTTCGGCTGACCCCGAAGTGCTGTTAACGCGCCCATGTACACGAAGAATGTCTAACCATTATCATATTCTTCCTTCCTCCGCTGAGTACTGAAGAAGAATCTTTGAACAAGAAATAACTATACTACAAAATATTTTTTTAAAATCAACGAATCTTTTTAGTCGAAAGATTTCTTAAATAGTGAAGATTATTTTCCTGCTTACAAGACATCAGATATTTAGTGGATTATTTCAACATAAACTTGCCTAATGACAATGTTCTGCAGCAACCTGCCTAGAAATATATGAAATGTTGATCTATCAATGAATGTCGAACCCGTATTTCTCGCGTTGTTGTCATTCCTCATTCATTGCCAGAGCTGAGGAAGTTTGTCGATGAACCAGCGGGAGGTGTAAATCAATATTTCCTGAAAACTTCATAACATTATTCAGCCAAAACCAATATACACAATCTTTGGCACCTTTTGGACCCTCGGTAAGCCAACAAGGACCAGAGCTTCTGGAATCAAGGTTGCTCTTCCTTGCGTTATACGACATCGGTTAATGGACGTATCATGCCAGGTTTAATAGAAATTCGTGACTGTATTTTAAGAGTCCATTGAAATGTAAACTTATTAAACAATAAATTGATCAAATGGCACAGAAACTACAGCATAACGAAATGAACTAACACAAAGAAGGGCATATAGGATGAATAACAAACTTGTAATAGCTGACCTTGTCCGATAGGAGGATATTGGTGTATAACAGTAGACTGGTTGAATGGGTAGGATGTAAGCACATGAAGGAAGACTCGGTTCCCTACTTCTACTTCTGCTTCTGTAGCGCATCTCTGAGGGACGCCACGACGAACTGAGCCAGCCCCTAGTCACCCAATCCGTGTATAAATAAACACAGAGAGTTCGGTCAACCTCATCTCCCCCACCTTCGTCGAGTTTTCGTCACCTAGCCTTACAGTCTGTGGGTAGGACTATTTCAGTGCTAGACATTGTGGGGGTCCCATGACTCTTGTGTATACAACTTTAACGGCTGATCTAATCAGCGCAAGGGGACAAGGTTTTGATGGAAAGGCCACAGGGGCTATACGAAGAAGTCTTGGTTATTAAGCGTTTGCTATTATTTACTATTTCAACGTTAGATTCGTTTGGAGATTTAATTGTTTAACGGTCAAACAAAAAATTCAAATCAGGAGACATCGTTGACAGTGGAGATTGCTAGGAAGGAGACAGTCGGGGTCCTGCCGCAATGGTTTGATAAAAACCATACTTTTTTTTAAATTAGCTTTTTATATACTAATATTTTGGTTTGAATTTCAAGCCAAAGAAACATTAGCGCGAAAGAAACATTTTTTAAAAACTTGTCAGATCGACTTAGTACATTATATACGTTACCTTATAAACTAAGGATTAACTAATTTCGATAAACATGGTTTACATTAGATAAGGTAAGCACTGAAGAAAAGGATGACAGTCGTGTTTTTTTTTATATAAATTAATTTTAGTGAATCGGCTGCTGAGGCCATTAGCAGACGCCGAATTCAATCTATTTTCGTCGTTCCGAGACAGTCGTGTTATTACCAGCCAAGTCACAAGATCAATGTCAATTTTATACTGTCCAACAAAATTTTCTTAAATACATTTCAGGTATAGAAGACGCTTTAGTAGGTAACTATTTTTTGGATGTAATATTTTTTCTATGTTAAAAAAAAATTATGCGCCCAAGTTTCTGAGGAAAATTATTACTATAACTGTAATAAATTGTCATAACGGGGTATACACGTGGTCTAGTGGCTAACGCCTTAGATTCATATGCGGATTAGAACGAAACCTGAAATCCATCCGAAATTTGTAAATATTCCTCAAAACGCAAAAGAATCACAACAAAAACTATGAAAAGTAAATGGTTTGATTGAAATAATTAGCTTGGCACTCATTGGCCCTTTGCCAAGTAATTTTCCATTGAAGTATGGAAATGTTGTATTTAATGATACGATTTGTTATAGGTAAAACTATATCCATGCAACACCCCGAATAGTGAAATATTAGCATTTACTTGTCTTTGTGGTGCCCATTGCACATGAAATGTAAATAAACAAGCATAGTTTCTGTTCAGAAAATGGCACAAAAAAAAAAAAAGAAAACTTCAGACCTATGCAGATAGACTTAATTTGCTTTTGTTTAGATCATTGCTCCTGAAAAAAAAAATAAATAAATCGAATCAATTTTCCAGTTCCAGGTCCATCGTCCAAAGAATTAATTAGGGAGGTGTTTAATCTATGGCACGAAGTAAAGAATTTAGTGAGAAATGATGTTTTCTTTAATAGAGTCAATGAACCAATCTATGAAAGAAATGAGAAAAAACAGAACTCGAAAAATACCGGGAATCACAAATACAGATGTATTGTACCAATTCATCCTTTATTCTGATCCAATTATAGGTTATTATAGTCGAATTAGTCGAAGTCAAAGTCAAAGCCACAAAACTCGCTGGAATTGGAAGTTCTTAATTTATTAAAGGGTCCGGATGAGGAAGAACTCGTAGAAGATAGCAATTCAACAGAATATCGCAGTGATGAAGATGAAGATTAATTGTTTTACGTGTTTATTATTGCATTTGTTTTTATTATTAATTTTATTGTACATACTTATTTCATTTAAGTTAATTTAATATTAAATTTTACATTATGTAGATATTTTAGAAGTGAATTATTTTTTTAAAAATATTTTACATGTTATTTATTTTTATTTAACATCGTCGTTCGATGTCGTATAAGTAAATCATTTTTGTTTTAATATTTAATATTTTATTTATTTTTATTTATTAAACAAATACATTTTACATTACGTAGATACCGTATAAGTAAATCATTTTTGTTTTAATATTTTATTAATTAAATAAATGAATTTTACATTATGTAGATATCGTATAATTAATTCATTTCTGTTTTAATATTTCAATTCGTTTTTAGTATAAATAAATACATAATAATTATACAATATTGTAATTTCTTGTTATAATATCACTTAATCACCAAATTTGATTCATATTAAATACGTATAAAAAAAATAACAATAAACATCCCGATTTTTTCGCGGTAGTGTTGAATTTTGGACCACTGTGCGTCACTATAAAAACAAAATGAACCAGATAAGTATAACATCTCAATGTACATTAAGTAGTAATAACTTATAAATATAAGTAATAATTATAAAATAACAGGCGAATATGTTAATTTTTAACAGGGTAATTAAATAACACAAATAAACATTTAAATGGAGTTAAGTAATGAGACTTAATTTTAAAAAGGTAACGGGTAATCCACGTAATTAACAAGTCTAGATCTTTATTTTCACTGTTTATACTGAACTTTTTCGTTAATTCAATAACCCGTATTAAACTTTCAATGCTACATTTTCTTACATCAGACTTATTATTTAACTGGCAAATGAGAAAGTAATTTTTTCCATTACAATACTTGCTTGATATTGTGTTGTTTTAATACTTGTTTTTGTTGAAAAAAACACTACTTGGTGAAAAAACTCCATCTCGAATGAAAGCTATTAACACAAAATTAAACGAGATAAAATATAAATAAAAAATTATTTGATCAGTCTTATATTATTGAAGATCAGTTTTTATCAACCCACTCTTCTCTTAATCGTTTCAATTTTCTAACTTTTATTTTACCATTTAATTTTACTCCTATGACAGAATCGCAGGCCTATTTTAAGAACTTATAGTCCTAAATTTTCACTTACTTTTTACATATGACAAAATTTTGCTATTTTTTAATATTTATATTTGTGAATATTTTAAATTATTTCCTGGGCCTTACTATACATGGGTTCAATCCTGCTTTTCATTTTAATATTCTAAGGGCAAGTTTTTCTTTTTTCAATGCTTCTTGTGAAGAGAGTACTAAGAAAAAAGAGAAAATGTTACCAAAAAATAAAATATTTACACACCTAAAATATATAAAAATAACATCCCGAGCGTTACCAGAAAATCAAAACCACCGTCAAAGGAAGAATAAATTAACTCGGCTTAGATCTTGGACTTGCAAAAGCTATGTGGCCGGGGACCCAATTTCCATAAGAATGTCACACCTCCTGAAACCAACATTTTCGTTCTAAGAGCACCCATTTAAAGAGCCAGCAAGGCATTGGCAAATATATTGAACTCCTATATAGCTGAACCCCTCCCTCTCCCCTTCCAACGTCAAGAGCCCCCAAATCGGGTAGACATTCTAAATACTGTGGCAATAGAACAAAAGGACATATTAATAACTTTTTACATCACATCCCTATTTACTAAGAGAATGATTAGAGAATCCATCGAAATTGCCTGCACGCAGAATCTATTCTCAGAACCACCTGTTACGTACGTCCTGTAACTCCCAATATCTAAATCCAAAGAACTAGGTTCACCATGAGAAGCCCCCCTATCTTCAGTGGTTGCCAACGTAATCACTTAGGATTTCGATGACGAAGCCCCAGGAACTAATGGAAAATTGAAGACCAAGAACTAGTTAACGTATTAGTCTTCTTGAACAAAAGGCACCTTACCGTCAAATACACATACAAAAATAAGTGAACAGGGAACTGCCATTCCGTGACTACCTCCTCGTACGCCACAAAGAAGAAAAAAAGGCGACGATCTAAAGAAATGCTGGTGAAAATTAATCAAAAGTCAATTACAAGTGCAGACACAAAAAAGCCGCTATGAAGGAGGGTAAAAAATTCAGCAAGGATAAGTGAACCTACACCATAAGTATTTAGCCATAGACGACTGGCTAATTTCCTGGCCGCTATGAGGCCTTGGCACAGCTTCATTAAGAACTTTTGAACACCTTAGCATAATGCTTAACTTTAAAGCTCAAAAAGTAGTATCTCCAACTGAGCATAAATTTCTCTTCCTGTAATAGTTAACGTAACAAAAGCAACATATGCGCTGAGCAGCAACAAGAACAGTAGACAATGCGCGAAAAAGTTAAAATCTAGTAAAGTAACAATTCTTCAATTTCTATTAAAGAATCCGTCGAAAATCGTTATAATTTAATGAACCAAAAATATGCTTCGTACTTTACTAACAAATATCATTCGGTTGCTTCATCTAAAATTTCAAGTTGATGGGGTAAAAAGTCGGGAGTAACTTACTCCCAGGTCGACTTCCCCCCACCCCCTCACCCCCACCCTCTCCTGTCTAGCCCTGGCCCAATCCTTCCCTGTACCTGCAATATCCATCGGCAAGTCCTTTATCTTTACCGCGGTCTTTACCCTCTGTCCTTACTCCCAGCCCCACTTCTCTCCACCCCCTCCCCCCCATCCTCTACTGTCTAGCCCTGACCCATCCTTCCAGTCTTCAGAAATGTTCTCTTCTTGAAACGGGACAGTTCTCAATCTTCTCAATAGGTATGTTACTATGACACTTGTACTGTATTCGCTTGGATACCATATACATGTATATCTATTTATATTGCTATTATTATACTATATATATATATATACATATATATATATATATATATATATTATATTTATATTTTCAAGCATATAGGTACTCATATTTATGTTAATGTTTCTAGCAATAGGTATGTTACTATGACACTTGTACTGTATTCGCTTGGAATATACATGTATATTTATTTATATTGCTATTATTATACTATATATATATATATATATATATATATACATATATATATTTATATTTATATTTTCAAGCATATAGGTACTCATATTTATGTTAATGTTTCTAGCTTTTTTTTTTTTTTTTTTTTCTGTCCTTACCATTGTTATACCATATATGTTTTTACAGCCCTGGAGATGGCTTGTATAGCAAGCCGAAACGTTGGCGGCAATAAATATACATTTTAGCAAATAAAATGTGTTTTATTGAATAAGAACACTGACCGAAACCCCGACGATCAACGCTTCCTACTTCCGAACGGTCGACCATATCTTCTCAATCAATTGACAAATGGTGTCCGATGTTGATACTTTTTTTTTACATGTTTTTTTTTTTTTTACGGCGCATCTACAACTTTTTTTACATGTTCTACTAACATTGCCTTCCGCAAAAACACCTCGTTTGATTTTTTTTTTTTTTTTAAAGCATCGTCCGTGACTAGTAAAGTAACAATTCTTCAATTTCTATTAAAGAATCCGTCGAAAATCGTTATAATTTAATGAACCAAAAATATGCTTCGTACTTTACTAACAAATATCATTAGGTTGCTTCATCTAAAATTTCAAGTTGATGGGGTAAAAAGTGAAGGCGGTGGCTTATCGCCCGAATTGAAAAACATAGTTTTGAGAAAATTGACTTTAAAGTTTAATGTTGAATTTTTTTTTCTTTTTAAGTTTTTTTTTTTCATAATGCCTTGTAAAAAAGATAAAAACAAAGAAGGTTTTTTAATTTTGAAATTTATCGGGACTTAAGGTGAAAAGTGGAATTTTTGGCACATTTAAAAACTGTTCCGGCGCAAAAAACACTCTTGGATATCATTTTTGATTAGTTAAGGAAGCATTTAAGCCCATAAAAAAGAAAATAGTAAAAAAAGAGTTACAAGGTAGTATTCCCCTTAATGAACATTCAGGTTCAGCTAGGACAGCTATATCACTGACTCTATGAATCGAGCTTGAATGTACAGAGGGTCGGAAAAAGAATGGTCATCCGTTGGCTATATGATTCTCCAATGCGAAATCGGAAAAAATAACCCCCATATTGACTCCCGCAAAATTGACCTTCATTTCCCCCCCCCCCCCCCCCCCCAAGGTCGGCTTGTTTCATTGTATATTTTGAATATACGAATCACGAGAAAGAAACAAGTCAACGGCACCATAGGTCAGAAATGACTCCTTATGGTCAAAATGAACATTAACAGCATATACGTGGGCCATTCCATTTCAATTGACAAATGGTGTCCGATGTTGATACTTTTTTTTTTACATGTTTTTTTTTTTTTTTTTTTTACGGCGCATCTACAACGTTTTTTACATGTTCTACTAACATTGCCTTCCGCAAAAACACCTCGTTTGATTGTTTTGTTTTTTTTTAAAGCATCGTCTAGTATAAAAAAAAATGATAAGAAGTATATTGAAAAATGGAGACCCGGTGGCCGTGAGGGTTAAGGCGTGAGCACTTAACACTCCGTGCTAAAGGTCGTGGGTTCGATTCCCACTAGGGGTGGTGGCTTTTCTTTCGAAAAAAGAAACGGCATCACCCCTATCCTGACTAGAAAAGGGTGGTAACCTGTAGATAAACCGTCCTAAAATTCTTTGTTAATAATAAATGGACGTTAAAATTTAAATAAATAAATATTGAAAAATGAGCATCTGAGCGGCATTCATTGGAGTACCATAACCCATATTTTACAATTGACAGTTACGCCTTCATGAGGTTATTCTCGAAGCTTATCAAGAGCTCTTAACCCAACCCCTGTCTCTTTGCCACCGAGTTGTTGCTCGCTTTTTTAACCCCGCATAATAGTGAATTTAGTGCTTAATAACTTTTTTCTAGTTGACAGCGGTTTTTTTTTTTTTTTTTTTTTAACGGATTCGTGTTTAGTGCATCATACATTATAGAACAACATCTAAAAAAAAAAAAAAACAGTGAAGAGGCCCCTAAACTTCACAATTACCGTTTTAACCTCGAAATAAATGGAATAGTCTGCCGAGTAACTGTTAAAAACGGTTAATATTTCATTTACTAACGAATTTAAATAACGCTACATTAAGAGTTAGTGACGTCATAGAATGAGCACCCCCCCCCCCTTCTTCTGGGGCATTCTCAAAGAGAGGGAATATATTCTATGAATCAAGTAATCGTTTACGAACGGCACTGTGATCATTATTGTTGGTTATTTTAGATAAAATATAGCATCAAGTTAAGAAAATGAACTATAATCAAGTACTCATCTTTGAAGTGTATATTGCTTGAGTGTGATTTGTTTGTAGTTAATTGACCGCTTATTTCGTTTTGCTCCTAGCTATTAATGCGCAAACACAATTGCTTTTGAATTAATGTCTGAAATACTTTGATTTTGCTTTGATTCCATGTACCTAGTAATACCTAATACTATAAGATTTAATGTATTTCACTATGTGCTACACTTTATAAATAGTTGTTTTCACCTTAGCTGCTTTCAAGTTATTAGTGACATAATTAAGATTCTTTTTAGGTCAAATTGTTATGTATATAGATGAAAATTTGCCTTCTTTTTATTGTTTATCGTTTACAGATTTTTGTTATTAGTGAGCATTGTTTAAATTTAATTATTTTATTTTAAATGTTTAGCACCTTCCTATAAAATACCCCCAAAAAAAAAATTTTGTTTATTTATATGATTTTACGATACAGTTTAATTTGTGCATGTTGTAGTTTTTGTTTATTAACTACAAACAGCATTTACATAGTGCTATTACAAATATTTTTTATCTAAATATATAAAAATATAATTTCTTATGTGTACTTTCTGTTCCATATTCTGAACTTTAAGAAAAACAAACATTTTTAGACTAAACCATGATGATTCACTTATAATGTTTCATCTTTTATTTCAAACTTCTTCTTTCTTCCAACATTCTAAATGTGAGTTTTTATGACTGAATTCCTGAAGATACCTAAACCTTTAGAAAATTTAACCAACAAGTTTCATATTTAAACAAAGAAACAAGTAATAAATAAGTTTTCATAAAGGACATTATGAAACATATTAATATTAGAAACTTAGTAAGTTTTAGCATAAAACATTCTTATCAGGAAGTATCTAGACTTGTCTTATTTTAAAATCAGTCTCTGAAGATTATTCCTTATTATTTCCAGGGAGAAAAAAGTGAATCCTTTTTATCTTGAAAAGGATCTGAGCTAGGGAAGGAAATAGCCTAGAAACTTAACATTGGAAGTAGGCGGGGCAACCCGTATTAGATTAATGGGGCAATGAGGAGGGGGCTATGTATTTGGTTTATTTATTGTTATGTTAGTAACATTTTCTTCAGATTTGCTAAAATTAAGTTGGTTGTTGGGGTCTCCCATGGTCTAGTGGCTAGCGCCTTAGATTCGTAAGCGAAAGATGGCGGGTTCGATCCCCACCGGTAGAAGGAATTTTCTCATCCCATGGCTGCCGGTTATTCACTATTCAACTATGTCTTATAAATGCATTAATCAAAAAACTATTCATCCAATCTCCAAATAATGTCTCATAAACCTAAGATAATAAAGATGCCTGATGGTTCTATATTCATCCAGTCTTACACAATGCAGGTACTTATATTTTTTAAATATTTCTAATTGTGAACAATTCTGCATAGAAAACTGCTATTTTTATGTTACTATGTTCATTCTTCCAATGGCTGAACATAAAACTTCAATATGATTTGCCTGATCCCTTTTCTCTTTAATTTTTATAATGAAAAACTGATCATAGAACAAGATTCTGTAAAGCGAAACTGAAAACAAAACAATAAAATATGTTGAAAATAGTAAAATTATATGGAGAATCTCAGAGATGTCTTCTTAAAATTGTTTAGCTCTTCAAATCAAAGGAAAAATAGTTGAATAGATCAGTAAGGACATCGATCCTCCACCATATTTGATTATTTTCGTGATAGATCTGAAACTTCAGGAATCTGAAGACACACAGTAATTAAATACAATAATTGGAAATATTTCAGGACATTTAACATATTAGGTACAAATTTTTGTAGGCTGAGCCTTGGATAATTGTCGAACACAATTATCCAAGTGCAAAGTAGTCTTGTCTGAAATAGGCTTTTAATGAAAATTAATTTTTAGTAGAATCAAAGTTATGACTGCTTGAGTAATTCGAAACAACTAGGTGCTGATGTAGGAAAAATTCTTTTCCTAGACTGTGACTTGGGAAGGGATAGAAATCAAAGCCTAGTCTTAAGAGTGTAGTACAATGCAGCCATTGATTGCAATTAACCAGGCCTCTCATAGAGAATAGAGTTGATGGATGTTTGCAGAAGACAAGCATCGGAGAAAGTGTACTACTTCTTGAAAGTACTAATATGTTTGTTAGTGTTCAAATTTTTAATTGTACACTCCGACCAATGTGTATCAGTGTATTTCTGGGATGCCCTTATGAGTTGAAATATATCGTAGAATATATACCATAAACAATAAAATTACATTATAATTAATAGAAACAAATACACACACACACAGCTAGTTAAAAATGTATAGGAATGCTCTTATATATTGTACTTTTTTATAAATTTCAACTAAAATAGAGTTACTTTAGGTAAATAGAAGGCATCAATAACATGCTCATAAACTATATTTTAATATTCAATGAAAATAAACAACAGTACTTATGTAATTCATTTATATTATTAACAATTAAATGCATTATTCTACGTGAAAAAAGTATTGGAACGCCTGATTTCTTTTTTATCACAGCTGGAACTTAAGAGGGATTAACTCAGTATTAATTATGTCCTGCATGCAATTGACTCAATTGGTTTTAGTTGTTAGACAATGGGACATATTGTTACTACTAATGTCACTACTATGTGTAGTAGGTTGAATAAAGACATATCAAAGTCTAACAGAAATGTAATGACTGGAGATATGACAGGGCCTAATGAAAGGACAACAAAAGAAGGTGAGTCACTCAAACTTCTTCTCGATACCCACTTGTCAAATAATGAGCAAGATATAGCACATAACCGACTCACTATAGAGGTAAGACACCTCATAAGAGCTCCAGACTTTAGCTAAAGAACTGGTGGGCTATCAGGTGCTTACATTCCAATAAATCACTGGGAATGGACAATATATACACATACCTTCTACAAAAAGGCTTAGATAGGCTACTCTTAAAGATTGTTAATCAATTGAGACGCAGCCTTCCCTATGAGTACATAACAACTCATTGGAGAGAAGTACTTGTTTCGTTTATATCTAAGAAAGGAACCCATCACAATCACCCAAAAGTTTACAGACCAATATACTTGGCATCCTTGTGGACAGGCATATCAGGGACAACATTCTAAGGCAAGAAGCATTAGTAAGAACACAGTATGACTATCAATCAGGCAAATCATATGATCAGGCCTTGCTGAGTTTACTGGTAAAAATATGAGAATCCATCAATCATAAAGAAATAGCCCTTGGGGCATTTCTGGACATTCAGGGAGCTTTAACAGCCTATCACTAATAGGTAACTAATGGTGCACTGGTCTGGTGGCACACACTAGACTAGATTAATAGGAATACAAAGACAGAGATTCCTCCTTAGAGGTAGAGAAGTGGGTTCAACACCCACTTTACCTTTCGAAGCAGTCTTAGACATACCTCCCCTACACTTCCATGTAGCACGGATGGCCATGATCACAGCTCATCGGCTGACCATCTTCCTACTTACTATGGCGCGACAACCCAATGTCGAGTCTTGGCCTCCTCCAATAGTCTCTATCTTGTGCTTAGGCCATCCAGTTTCTGAACCCCCAGGATAGACCTAGTTTCCTCCGCCACACGGTCAGACCATCTCAGTCTAGGTCTTCCTCTTCTTCAAGTCCCATAAAGAGATTCAGTAAGGGGTTTCTTCGGAATATCACCCTTGACCATTCTTGCAACATGACCTTCTTCAATGTGGTTAAAACACCTCAGGCTTAGGAAGGACACTCAAGGATCCTCAGGATTATTAAAAGTATCACAGAATTGGATATTCCAACAGATACTCTTATCCTGGAATATGACGTCTATAGTAGCTTTATGATCAATACTCCAGTGGAATGTAAATCCAAGCTGACCACATCAGTCAATATACCCAATGGCCTCAATGTCTATACTGATGGATCCAAGACCTCAGTGGCAATTGGCTTCGGAATATGGTTTAAGGAGGCAACACTGCCTTAGGTAAGGAACTGTCAGTTATTCAGAGAGAGGTATATTCAATCCTGACTGCTGCACTTCAGTTAAGGGGAGTGCAATGCAGCAATAAAAGGATAAATTTTCTTACAGACAGCTTAGCTGCTTGCAAGGCATTAAACAACAAAGAAGATTGTGTTGAAACTGGTTAGTAACTGTAAAATGGAACTAAATGAATTAGCCAAGAATAGGAACCTTGTTGAGATCCATTGGATACCTGTACAAATAAGAATCCCAGGAAATGAAAGAGTGGACCTAGTTGCAAGAAGGGGTGCTGCAGCAACTTCAATAAGCCCTGCTCCTTCTTTGGGGGGGGGGGAGCACTGCCATCACTGTTCTAACAGACTATTTACCACTGGATGACCAGTAAGCAGCAATTCCTATAGGAATAACTCAAACCCTAAGGCAGACTAAAGACTTTATCCAAAACCCTCTGGAGAGGAAGGAGTTGAAGATTCTTAGCAGACCATAACTTCAGAAAGCTATTGGAATAATTGCAAGATATTTTAACCTGAACAAGCACCTTTATAGGATGAAGATAGTTAACTCCCCCATCTTCAGGTGGTGTGGAGCAGAAGAACAGACACCGATACAAATCATACGAGATTGTGAATGGCTGGATCATATTCGTTTCAGGTACTTTGGAGACACAAAGGATACTAACCTTGAAGCAAAGGAAATATCGATAAGGATTTGATTATTGGAAAGAGGTAGGACTCTGAAGTTAAACAGCAACGGGCATCACAATAAGACGTTTCAGTCACAGTGTTCTCTGGAGGAGGATAGCCTGAGTTTCTTGAATTGTACTGTACATGAGGTGACAAGGGACAACTACGAAATTGAATGGTGGTACGGTAGCTTACATATTGCTTTGTAAATAGAAGCTGTTCCTATTCATTTGTAATGCTGTGTATACTAATTCTTGTCGCTAAAAAAAAAAAAAAAAAAAAAAAAAAAAAAAAAAAAAAAAAAAAATTGTTTACACTTAGTAATAAACACTAAGGCTTAGGTGATAAACACTAAGCTAAGGACAAGTACTAAACTCATGTAAAAATCATTGAGGGGATCATGGGTCAAAATAGATAAACACACATTCTCAAAGAGCCCTTGCCTTAAAAAATAGGATTGAGAAGCAACTACATTTTTACTCAGGACAATGGTCTGAAACAAATACCATGGAAATCAAAAATATGGTTGCTTTATAGTACCAACAAATGGATGGAAACTTCGCCACATAATCCTAGGATTGCAAAGTTAAGGAAGAATGTTGACTCAAGTATGTTAACCAGAAAAAGCGCCTGTTGGTTTTGCTTTTTCACATATTACAAAAAAATCACTGGCTGAAATACATTTTTTATAGTTATTTACATGGTGGGAACAGGCAAATCAAGTCTGAGATAGTGTACCAATAAAAAAATATTTATTTCTTCCCTCCTAGTGAACAATGTAACAATAGGCCAGTTGTTTGACAAATCAACTGTTCACTTTTTCTTCCAAGCCATTTGTTTGTTTGTTTTTTTAATTTTGAATTGAAAATAACGGCATTCTAATACTAGTGGCAGCTTGTGACAAATAGAATAATTGCTCTTAAAATATTATGAAATACTATTTGACTATCGTTTGACTTTTCAGATGTTGGCCAACAGTTCAAGGGTGATGGGCTAAATTATATGTTCCCTGATAATATCAGTCAGTTTGTCTCCAAGATTAGACAAGAGAATCTGAAAATGTTGCTTACTCTGCCTCTTGTTATTCTCCTCCATTTTCTTGCCACTCCATAGTCTAAACAAATTCAGAGTTAGGATGTCACTGCCTATGATTTATATTATTCAAGTTGGAATGTTGAATATACTTTCATATAAATATTCAGAAATTTCAAAATTGAAAGCTGAACTTCAACTTTATTTTATAGGTTTTATCTGAAAGATAATTTGGGAAAAAGATACTTTTCCTGATGTTAATTCAGTAAATGCACTGCACGATATTATATAAATAACTAAAACCACAGGCTGAATCATAATGTAGTTTGAGAAAGTTAAATCAGCATATCATGGAAGGAAACAGTAAATAACCTCCTAAATCAATGGAATATGAAGGCGAAGGTAAGCATGAACAACCTTGTCTATTCATAAGATTGTGACCCTTTGTTGTAAATTATTATTTTTTTAAATTTATATTTTAAAAAATTGAACTAATTTTTAATTTTCTTTAATAAGGGCTTTTCATATTTCATGCCATATCACTCTTCTTATAGAGCAATTTCAATAGGTACAGTGCATTCGCTCCTTATCCTAGGGCCTTTAACAGACAGGTGCCACATCCAAACTAATGAAATAAATATAACTGATACTAATCATCTTTTAATAATCGATAGTTCTATAGTTTTAAGAGGAAGCTTTTGCAATTAAAGAAATATTAAATTAAAAACCGGCTAATATCAATATACCTAAATAATAAAACATGTATTATCCCCATTTTATTGTCAACTTTTTTTTTCTATTCTTAATATTATACATATTTTCTTTTATGTGGTACTTTTCTTTGTGAAATATTGTAAAATCTCCTAAATCAAATATGTGTCTTCTAATAGCAGAGTACACCATAGTAGTTTTGTTGTTAGTTTCGTTTATGTTTTCAGGAGGCCCTGACAGTAGAAGATCATAAGAGAACTCACTTAAGCCCCAAATAAAAAGAAATGAAGAAAATGTTACAGTTGAATGTATTGACAACTTGACTCTTCCCTGTCTAAATGAATGACTTCATCAATGCTAATTGCAGAGTATAGGAAGCTGCATCCATAAAATTAAATGTGGAACAGGGGAGAACACAATACACACAACCGTCCAGGTTAGCATTCCAGATTCAACTGTATTTTCACAGAAGCGCCAAAATATAGAAGGTGCTGGATTAAAACACAAATTTATAATTAATCACCTCCCCTAAATCCAGTGATTCAAATAATTAATATTAAACAAGACCATCACCATCTCTACAAAATAAATGCTTAGCAACAGCAAGTGGTTTAGTGAGCATATCAGCATACATTTGTTCAGTAGATAGATACTTAATTAGAATAATACCCTTATTGACTAATTCCCTAATAAAATTAAAGTTTGTATCTCTATGTTTAGTTCTATTATGAAAAACAGGATTATAGACCAACTTTTGTGTGCTTTGATTATAAATGGGAATTACAACATCAACATTAGTTAACTCATCTAATAAACCTTTAAGAAAAACTGCTTCTTTCGATGCATAGGTAACGGCAACATATTCAACCTCTGTGCTACTCAACGAGACATAAGGTTGCTTTATGGCCTGCCAAGAAATAGGTCCACCGCCAAGTTTTAAAACAAAACCACTATATGATTTTCTATCAATAACATCATTTGCTCAGTCTGCATCACTATAACCTATTAAATATTTTTCATCAATATTGTAAGTTAAACTTAATTGTCGCCAGACCTATACCCTTAATACTAAATTAAGAAGCTAAAAATGTCTTTAAAGCATTTAATTTAGATGTACTTGAAGTAAAAACTAAAAAATCGTCCACATGGACTGCAATTAAAGTAAAACAGTTTTTGTTCTATTTATAAAATATTCAAGGTTCAAATTTGGATTTGATGAAATCAATACTAACAAGTTCTGCCTCTTCTTTTTGATTCCATACTCTGCTGGACTGCCCATAAAGAGCCTTTTTAAGAAACAACCTTTTCACATTTTTAACATCTATAAATCCATCGGGTTGTTCCATAAAAATTACTTCTGACAAGCCACCATTCAGAAATGCGGTATTGACATCTAAATGACAGATAAACAAATTTAATTTGGCTGCAAGTCCAAATAATACTCCTAAACTTGACTTGGAAACAACAGGATAGATGGTGTCCTTATAATCAACACCAAATTTTTGAGAAAAACCCTTTGCAAACAAATGTGATATATATTTTATTGGCTTTCCACTTTCATTATTTTTTACACTGAACACCCACTTAGATTTTACCAAACTTTCTTTCGCTGGTCGTTCAACAAGATCCCAGACCTGGTCTTTCACTAAGGCATCCACTTCTTGCTTCATTGCATCTAACCATAGGTCCTTACGCAGTGATTTGATAGCTCATTCGTAATTGTTTGGGACATCAGTATATAAGCATTCATTAAGTTCAAAATCGTTGTATGTTAAAGAAAGTTTAATACCTCTTTGAGGTTTTTCATTAACATTGGTAGCTTTCTCTTTCTCTACAAGGCTTTTGTCATCATCATTAACTTCCACGTCCTTAGGGATTTTTATTTCACATTTGGGCAAGTCGTCATGTCTAATAGGCACTTTAAACAAACTAATTTCTTTAAAAAAAAAACACTTAGAGCAAATATGATTTTTTTACTAAGTGGGTCCAATAGCCTGTATCTGTTAGGGTCATAAACCATCATCAAACCTTAGCAACTCCTTCTGTCCATTTTGCTCTGTTCTTCTTCCTTGGGTTTATAAGCAAAAGCAATACTACCAAAACATCTTATCTGGAAGACCATAAGTCCGATGGTGTACGATTGTCTTTTAATGATCTTGTAGGCAGTCGATGAATTATATACACAGCTGATCTCACTGCGTCTCCCCAGAAATTATTATCTAAATCTAAATCAAATATCATACACCTTGCCATCTCCATAATAGACCGATTCATCCTCTCTGCTATGCCTGTTTGAGACGGAGTCCTAGGCACATTTTACTTTATCTGGGTTCCATTAGCCTTACAAAAATTTCTCATTACATGGCTAATATACTCACCAACATTGTGTAATACCGTTGAGTCTTCCAATTTCATGTCCAAATTTAGTGCACACATGACTCCCATATTCCTTAAAATCATCAACTTTTCTCACCTTTCTTAGAAGTTAGCACATAGTAAAGTGTGAAAAAGTATCTGTGAAGATTACAACATAAAATCATCAAGGGTAGCAGGATGTATGGGTCCACAAACATCACTTGTGACACACTCTAAAATCTGACTAGCTTTGCGTTCATCTGGTAGTGACTTCAAGCAGGGTGCTTGAGACTGTTTTGCACGCAATCAGTTGAGGCATACCTGCTCGAATGACATATTCCTCGATGCATCAAATTGTGACACTATCCACTACCACTAAATATTTAACAGCATAGAGATTTCCAATTCTATCGCCATAGAAAAGTAAATTTCTTCCTTGCCTCATTCACTCTGCTATTTTCAAAAAATACACTAAGACCATTCTCTCCCATACATTTAACAGATAATAAGTTAGGGGGTAAATTATCACAAATTAGAACATTCACTAAAGATATTTCACAACCTGATTCAGCAACACAAGAGAGTTTTCCAAATGTGGAGGTTATCTCATATTCACCTACTTTGTTAGGCAATACCAATTTTTCTGTTAGAGACAACTTTATGCAACAAGTGTTCTTTCCAACATGATTTAACCAAATGACAGCTTGCGCCCCTGTCAATCACAAATTCGATTTCTAAAATTGAATTTCCTATATGTGCAAATAGTTTGTCAATATCAGTAAAGAAGGTTACTTGTTTACTGTTATCTTCCTTAATATCTATATCAACCATTGAGTTAGTAGATAGTGGAGGGAGTGTTATCTATCTTCCAATGCTAAAAAAATGTAGATCTGAAATCGGCCATGCTAGTGTGACTATAGTACCAGCAGAAACGCGCGAAAATTTAAATCTGAATATGATTGCAAACAAACAATGAATTAAAACGAAAATATATATCATATTCTTATTGATTTATATTTATACATATATATATATATATATATATATATATATATATATATATATATATATATATATATATATATATATATATACAGCTAGTGTAAAAAGTATTGGAACACCCAAGAATATTTTACTTTTTTAACATTTGCGACTAAAATAATGGTGCTGTAGGTGAATAGAAGGCATCAATAACTCGGTGATAAGCTATATTTTAAATATTCCCTAGAAATCAATATCAAACACTGGTATTTGTGTTATTTATTAACATTTTAACAATAAAATGCAGGGGTCTCCCGTGGTCTAGTGGCTAGTGCGCTAGATTCGTAAGCGGGAGATGGTGGGTTCGATTCCCACCTGCGCCAGAAATTTTCTCATCTCATGGCTCGCTGAGAAAATTCGTGGCTGCACCCTGGATGTCGGCGCTAATGGCCAAGATTTATGTCGATGCGCCGTAAAAAAAAAATAATAATAATAATAAAAAAAAATAAAATGCAATATTCTATTCTCAAAAAGTATTGGAACACCCGATTTATTTACTTATTGCAGCTGGACTTTGGACGAGATTAATTCCATTTTATCGGTGAACTTTGTCCTTGTAGGGTGACCCGGTATCTTATGTGTTTGAATCAGATGGTTTTAGTTCATTGTTTTTACATTGGCCAGAGAGGAAAATAAATCTCTGTTAAAATGCAAAAACTTATTATTACGATTCATAATAAGCGCAAATGTTTGCGAGAAATTGAAAAAATTGTAAACCTTAGCTATGTGTCCTTATCAAATATTTAAAATCGGTTTAGTACAACCAACTGTTAGGCAGCAAAACATCATAACAGGAGACCGAAAAGTCTCAATGCATGTGATGAAAGATCAATTTTTAGAAAAGCGCAGGGAAAACGATGGCTGATTGCGCCAAAACTTGCAACTGAAATCTCGAGGATCATCTGACGGGACATAAGTAGTAGTACAGTAAGAAATGATCTCAGGAAAAATGGATTACGCGGGCGAACAGCCCCAAACCCTTACTCATACATATTTGACTGTAGACACCAAGCCCCGAGATTTGAGCTCTTCATTCGCTCTCCTTGACGCATTTTGTCAACTTCTTTAGCTAAAAAGTTCTATTTTCTACTCAAGAACACTTTAAATCCACTGCCAGTATTCAGCAGCATGGTTAACACTTTATTTTGCATAGCAAAGTATTTTCTATTTGTTAACTTTACTTATACAAAAGTTCTTCGGTACTGTTCGACCGCGTAATCCATTTTTCCTAAGATCATTTCTTACTTTACTGCTACTTATGTCCCGACAGATAATCCTCGAGATTTCAGTCACAAGTTTTGGCGCAATCAGCCGTGGGTTTGAGGGTGCTTTTAATAAAATTGATCTTTCATTACAGTGAGACTCGTTGGACTCCTGATGCGATGTTTTGTTGTCTAGAAGTTGGTTGTAATATACCGATTTAATATATTTGATAAGGAGACATGGCTGAGGTTTACAATTTTTCAAATTCCTCGCAAGCATTTGCCCTCTCTATGAAGCGTAATTATAATTGTTTGTATTCCATCAGAGATTTGTCTTCCTTTCAGGCCAATGTAAAAAAATTGAAGTAAAACCATCTGATTCAAACATATAAGACACCAAGTCACCCTACAAGGACAAAGTTCCCGATAATATGGAATGAATCCCGTCCAAAGTCCAGCTGCAATAGTAAAGAAATCAGGTGTTCCAATACTTTTTACGCGTAGAATATTGCATTTTATTGTTAAAATGTTAATAAATAATACAAATACCAGTGTTTGATGTTGATTTTTAGGGAATATTTAAAATATAGCTTATCACCGAGTTATTGATGCCTTCTATTCAACTAAAGCACCATTATTTTAGTCGCAAATGTTAAAAAAGTAATATATTCTTCCAATAATTTTGTATAGTGTTCCAATAATTTTTACACTAGCTGTATATAAATGTCATTTAAATTGAATATAGCCATTCCTTATTGAACTTGAGAAACAAAGTGGAAACAACTAGATAGATAGGTTGGTCTTCCCCAAAATACCACAGGTAATAATGTGATGTGCATTCACAATTGCTTCACCTTCAACTATGCACCTGAAACTAATTAAGGCTTCTAGATAGCCAAAGAGGTTCCTCAGTGACAGTACATACTTTTTAACAGAACATACTTTTGTTCATCCATATCTATACCTTCTGAATTTCTAGAAGTAAATTTCAGAAATTAAATCAAATTCGGGCAAAATGGGTTGCAAGTAGTTTATATTCACACAAGCGTGAAGGTTACATAAATGTGAATTATTTCACTACCTCTTACATATATTTTCAAAAAATACTTCCTTTGTGAAAGGAAAAGGTTTATGTTGTATTTAAAAAGACAAATTTGTCATAAAACATTTGAGAAATTATTAAATAGCAAGAAAAACACGAACAACACAATAGCATTACATGTATAAACAATGCAGGTATACCTCTTTCGCTAATTCCAGAATTGTCCGCATGGAGGCGTATCCCTTAATGTTAATTCCCAATAGGTTAGGACAGGGATGTTATTCATGGCAACTAGGGAATACTCTGATTCCTCGAATCTGAGGCCTGTCCACTAGTCAGGAATGAGCAGGCGGCGTTGTGGTTTGGCTTCAAAGGCTACCGCTTAATCCCTTGTCCCCTCTAAAAATCCTGCTCCTCCCGAGGTTTCCAGCCGTCTTTGGAGAGTAATATACATTATTAATTATACACGGAATTATAATACCATGACTATTGGAATAAGCTTCTTTTCAACCTCAATAACATTCAACTAGATACCGTTTTTTACAGTACATATTTTTTAGGTTTATTCAAGGCAATATATTCACGAAAAACATTAGGATCATTCAGCAAGTGATCCAAACTTAAGGAAACCACTTACTACAAAAATTTAATACCTCTAGTACCATTTCCATGAACTCAGAAGGCAACTCTCTTTTAGTTTTCCCTGATGTCCTTGTTTCTTAGGACATCAGGGAAAACTAAAAGAGAGTTGCCTTGTTATTTATTATTTCTGTACAATTACTCCTCTATAAAGGGCATCCAACTTTTCCCTCTTATAACCTCTAATTCGGATTACCACCTCTCTAAAGTTTTTAACCGTCCCTATCTAGGAGTCTGTATTCTAATTTTTCTCCTTACCAATTAAGCAATGATTAACTTTGTTCTATCCATTGTCTTAAGTGCGCTGATTCCATTGTCATAAGATCTCGACATAAAGAGAGAGAATGACCATTTATCTGTGGTTACCTTACTCTTAGTATCCCACAACTGTGAAAAACTATCCTCCATTTGAAAGAAGTGGTCAGCAAAATTATCATTCTCGTTGTATGTTTTATAATTTAATGATCGCCTGAAATAAAGTCAACCCCTCGCTCTTTTTAACTTTTTCTTAAGAACATGTAAAACGCATTTATTTTAAACGTACTCCGATTGGCTGTTGCATACATGGACAATTAATAAGGCTCGTATCTCCGTTGTTCAGATTTTGAATACTTTCGCCCTTAAGAAAATCTTCCATTACACCTTCACCTGATAGTATACAGGTTGTCCCACGTTGAGATGTCATAACTTTAGGGGTTTATTCTACATCCCATTTGTAGTTCAGGGGCGCAAAAATGAGCGTTCTATCTGAAAATGTAGAGAAGCTACTCAAACTTTTGTCTTTTTTAAAAACTACTGGATTCTTTATAGAAAACTGAGGTTTCGGAATTTGTGATCTACATCGATCGAATCTACATTAAATTTCCAATAAGAAATACCCGTTATTGAAATATTATCATGTAAATTAACACATGACGTTCATTAAACAAGCCCATCTACCAAATATTAAGTCACTCTGGTTTAAATAACTTATAACTATTTCTCCAGTAGATTTTCAAAATGTCTACAAATATGAGCTTAATGTCTTAACTGAATCCACGGCATTATGGAGTACGTCTTCTCTTTGAGTTCTCATGGGCTGGCACTGGTCCTGGATCCCGTTCCTCCTTCGTCGTCACGGCCTCTGAGTACACTCTTCAATATTCCTAATACATGTAAATCTAGAGGATTAAGATCAGGAGGGAAACGAACTGGCCCATAGTGGCCGATTCAACGATTAGGGAATTCAGTGTTCAGCCATTCCGTAACCACTCTACCATTATCAGCTGGGCAACCATCCATTTGAAACCATAGTGAGTTGTTATTTAGTAGATGGGCTTGTTTTATAACCATCATGTAGTTTGGGAAGGACGGGACATCGACATCGTGTGAAATTAATGAATTTGTTCAGAATGGCTCGTTCACGCTAAATCACATTTATTGGTTTTGACTTAGAAATCAGAAAAACATAGATTGAAATTAGAGAATTATAGAAATTTAATAAAACACTAATGTCAAACATTCTCATTTATATGGCCTTTAATATAGCTCTTAATTTACATGATAATATTTCAATAACGGGTGTTTCTTATTAGAAATTTAATGTACATTCTAAAAATGTGGTCTTTATTTACGATACAGTGATCACAAATTCCGAAACCTCAGTTTTTCTGTAAAAAATCCAGTAGTTTTTTAAAAAGACAAAAGTTTGAGTAGCTCCTCTACATTTTCAGATAGAACGCTCATTTTTGCGCCCCTGAACTACAAATGGGATGTAGAATAAACCCCTAAAGTTATGACATCTCAACGTGGGACACCCTGTATACAATGGAGAACTTGAAAAAAGAGGATATAAAATGAAAAACTCGGTTGCATTCCAGAGTAAAATATTCAAGTTGTCCTTCTTATTGATACCAACGTTTACAAGCACCTTCGAAATAGGGGGGGGGGTAGACTCAAAATGGTAATTGGTTGGTTTCATGTCATTTGTTGGCTGGTCCCATTTGGTTTTCAATTTAAAATAATCATAACGGTTGTATCTTCTAATTAATTTTTCTTTTGGCAGATTATTCAGGCTTTTAAATACAAGTATTTTTAAATCAAACTTCATCATCAGAACATTTTTGAGGCATTAACAAAAAAAACAAGATTCAACTTTGTATTTCATAGTATAGTTTGGAAAATTCCGTATCAATTTTCGGTAAAAAAAAATAACAATATGTCTTGTATGGTCGCCTGACAGTAGACCTATCCATGAAGACCCCCCCCCCCCGACCATCAAAACATTCCTTGGATCAATGAGTACAGCCCGTGTGTTTTCCTTTGTAGTGCCTAACGTTAGCGGAAAAATAAATGGAAAGAATGCACATTATTGGACATTTAGTACATTATATTAGTATAAAATGTCGTTTTACCCAAAGGTGGCATTGGCTCAAAGAATAATGTTAACCATGTGATAACGGTATGAACCAGAAGTCTAAGGATTAGTTTAAAATAACCAAATGTAATTGACTCATCAAAAGATAGTGCAGCTTTTGATTTGTTTCCATTGAAAGATGCATTTTGCTTCTGTTGAATTATTGAAATTCTCGTGTTTAAAAAAAAAAACAAAAACAAAAAAAACGGACAACTGATGCTTTATAAATACATATTGAGTTGGCAATGCCAGGAGTAAACATATGTTGTTGGATCCCACAGTACTAACATCCTTCAGACCAGTGGATCTGTTGAAAGTTCTCAGTTTCAATAATGGAGAGTTTTATAATGCATTGCCATAATTCTGGCAATGCATCCAACCAATTGCAGCAATATTTAAAAGAAATATGGAAAGTTCATGCTCCCAAGTCTTTGGATGGTAAGAAAATTACTATTATAAGTTCTTGATACATTTTATTTATAGCAAACAATTACTAGAAAAGTAAATAGTAATCTTAAAGCGACCTATTCATCTCACATTTGTTGAACAAAACAATGTTTTATAAATAATTCTTTAAGTCAAAAAATGATTTATTATTTCTCTTGATTTACATTAATTATTTATTAACACACATTTTAATAGATTTTGACCTCAAACCAATCTTTATTTTTCTCTCCCTTAAATTAAACGTTTCGGCTATTTTACCATTTTCAATCTAGAAAAAAATTGAAGAATTACTCATCAGATTGACTCCTTAAATTTACCATTGAAATACATTATTCAACACCTTGTCCCAAAATTACTTAAAATAAATTAAATTAATTACCTCATAAATCCTGTCCTTATTTTACAATTTGCAAAATTGGTCTTTCTTATCTCTTCCCTAATATTTACACTCACTTTCATCCATAAAATTATTATTATATTATGTATTAATTTTATTTTAACATTTTTAATAAACCAAATTCCATTATTAAAAATACCTTACATTTCATTCTTTCACAATTTAAATCCAGATCCATGTGAACCATTCCTACGTCCATTTTCTTTACTCTATAAGTACCAATAAGCCACCACATGATCTAAATTGTTTACCTACGCCTATATAAATATAAGCAACATTCGTCCTCTTTCTTAATTATACAAAATAAATCATTTTAAATCATTTTTTTACTAGCATTTTTGGAATTGTTTTAATATTTTTTCTTCTTGTTTTTATAAATTTATTTAACACAATACCCAATAAATTAACAATGAGTACCCCTCCCATTGGCAAACCTATAAATTGCTTATAATATTCCCCATTAAAAAAAAAAAATAAAAAAAAAATCTATACAATTTCTTATACCTTCTATGTATAGATTTTTGTTTTTTAAATTCGTTTTTAAACTTATTTTTATCCCATTCACCATTTATTATTTGATATATTTCTTTTTAAGGGATTTTAGTAAACAATTATTCAACATCATAGCTCAACAAGTATGTGGATGATTTACTTTGTTTAATCAAGAAGGAGGATGAAGGTGCATTTTTTCAGGGTTTTAACAGTCATCATAAAAAATTAAAATTTACTTAGGAATATGAGAAAAATGACAAGATTAAGTTTCTAGACATGAACATAATTAGAAAGAAAGGTATAATAGAAACAGAATGGGCCCAAAATGAAAATACAAGCAATAACATGCTAAACTATTTTTTTAATCCCCCAGAACATATAAAAAGGAACTTACTAAATAACTCTATAAGCAAAGCAATAAAAATTACTACAATTAATATGTTAAATAAAATAAAGCCGATAATTTCTACTCTAAAAAACTGATTCAAAAAGCATGGGCCTGCAATGAGGGGGAAAATAAGGAAAATGGGCAATGTGAATGCCAAGGAGATTGAAACCACAAAAAATAAAAAAGTAAATAAAACCAAAAAATATATGAAGTTCATATATATAAAGGGTTTGAGTGAAAAAATATGGAGAGCCCCTAAAGAATTTTATGTTGATGAAATTGAAATTACACATAAACCTATAAACAAAATTAAAAATATTCATAATGACTTAAGGACAGAATTGAACTAAAAAAATAAAACTGATTTAGTATATAGCGTTGAGTAGTAAATTACTTATTCCTACTTGACATAATTTTATTAATAAATTTCAGATTATTATGATGAAGGAATTTAAAAATGTTTTGGAAGATTTCAAAGACAGCTGTAATGATTTTACTTGGATGGCAAGGTCAATTGATTTTACTAAATCGTACACACAGAATAGACCAAAAGTGACACCCGTTCAGTTGAAATATATGGTTTCTACTAATGAGCGGTTACATAGGGCATTACTGGAGGTAAATTGAAGATTAATTTTACTTTATCCAGTTATTAACTCTGCATGGATTATTACTATATATTTTAATTCTAAGGAAGCAAATATAATAACCATTTATCTATTGTGGTAAGGTTTAAGTAAAGTTATCTTTAAAAGCATCTTGAATTCTTCTTTTTTTTTGTGGCTGTACGATTGTTTCAAAAATACGTTGTTTTTTTTGTTTTTGTTTTTTTACGGCGCATCGACAAATCTTGGCCATTAGCGCCCAAATACGGTTGTTAATTTTAATCCGCAATGTACACAATTTCCAAATGAAACTATGAATTCACAAAAAAATGAAATATTTCTCTTTAACTTTTACAACCATTATTTGTGATGTTTTGAGGAATAAGTCTCTTCTTCAGTAGTATTGAACATAGGAAAGAGAGGGAGAATGATGACGTTGTTATTGTTTCAATAATATTAATGAATTTATTCTTTTAGCAGACCCTATGAACAGCAGAGCCAATGTTTAACTATATTTAAATTGTAAATGCCACTGTACTTCCAGTTATTTTACTTTTCACTGAATATGTATGTACTGATTAAGCCATGATTTGAAAGATTATGTAGATCCTGGTCACATAATTAATATTCTTCAATTTGTTTTAAAGGTTTCTGAACAAAAAACATTGAAACCTATTTCCAAAAAACTTATCAAAGATATATTAAATGAAATTGGTTATGCGTATGAATTGCCTGTCATTAGATGGTTGGGCTTTGTCTTAATAAAAATCTTAAGACAATCGCTGTCTGCTCTTTATATTAATGAAGAAAAACTTTTTAAGGTGAGTGGATAGATTTTTTTTTTTTTTTTTGTTTTTTTAATTCCAAATTATTTATAAATTAGATCCTCATAAACTTCTTCAGAGTAAAATAGTAACAAAATATTCCCTTTCAGTGGCGGCTAAAAGTGGCGGGGTTGGGGGGCTTAGCCCCCAGAATGAAAATTCACAATATTTTTCAAATAATATAGAAAAATAAATTGTTTAGGCAAATTAATAATAATAAGTTCTAATTAATGTATGTACTTAGTTTATCAAATACTTCCTTAATGATTTCCCCAGGTGCCTGATTATAAAAATTTGATTCTACACCCTCAGGCACGGCGTTAAGCCCATACTAAATAAATCCCCCCAGAAATGTTTGACAAGAGCTGCCTATGTTCCCTTTATGTAATAATTCTGCCTTTTTGCAAAACTCCCAACACCTATGATTATATAATGATGTAAAGTCGTCATTCTAATTATCAGGAACATCAACAAATAAATTTGAGACATTATTCAAAATGGCCGTCACAATCTGAATGGTTCAGTGTAGCCAATTTTTATTGAACAAAACTTTTTACCTTTTGACCAAATTTTGAAATTTTACTATTTTGACCTAGCCTAGGAGATTTCTCGTATCAAGACCTACCTGTGTGCCAAGTTTGGTCAAAATCAGTCAAACGGTGTAGATTTGTATAAGGAACAAACAGAAAAGCAGACAGACACGTGATTTTTATATATATGTAGATTAATGAATGAAATAGCCTTTCATTTTGTCAACAGATATTAAAAATTATGCGAGAAGTACCCTTCTATTTGAATGAAATAATTAAGTAGATATATATTTATACTCGAGAATAAAACATTTATGTAAATAATAAGTGACAGCAGATTTAGATATAAGTGTCAGGGGACCAGCCTAAAAGGTCACTGTGATCTGTGCTCCTGGCGATCCATTGCCTATCTACATCATAGTAGATACTACCATTGAACCATACCATTCATCTTTTGGCATGTCTGTCACTATTTTGTTTCAAATCTTAAAGCGTCCATCTTGTCAATTCTTGAGAACATCGTCCGTCTTGTCTTCTCATCACATGTCCAGCCCAATTCCATGTGAAAGAGCTAACATATGTAGAGATATCAAGTCCAGTTTTCTCCTTTATTGTTGCGTTGTGGATCCGATCTTTCCTCTTCTCGTTTGCCATATTTCTTCCTGTCGCTGCCAGGAAAGTGATCTTGCTGTTGGCTTTGGTTAATGACCAGGTCTGCTCCCACAAGTTACAACTAGTAGGATGCAGGTTTCATAATGAAATAATTATTAAACCAGTTAACGCTTATGCCAAAATTATTTTCAAATCCCTGAATAATAATTTTATATATTTAAGGTTTCAAGTTGCACTTCTATATCTCAACTTTGGATTTCAATGAGGAATCTCTTAACTGAACTCACTGGCTGTGCCTGTCTGCTGACAAAGGTTTTGATTCTGACCTTGAATAATGAATGTATATATATATATATATATATATATATATATATATATATATATATATATGAATGTGCACTTATATAAACACACAGAGCAATAATAACAATATGTCATGATCTCACTTACTACAGCGCTAAACCCCGATGTCGAGTTTACGCCTACTCCAACAGCTTCCACCAATTGTCGCTATTTTGTGCTGAAGCCATCCAGTTTCTGACATCCAGGAGAGACCTAGCATCCTCCGCTACACGATCAGACCATCTCAGTCTTTTTCTTCCTCTTCTTCAGGTCCCACTGGGAGGTTCAGTGAGGAGTTTTTTAGGAATTTCACCTTTTCCCTGATTTCATTAACCATTGGTCCATGGCTCCAAAACTGCTTCTGTATCCTGAAATATTCCTTTGCTGGCAATAAACTCTCTGGATCTGCCACCGTTGACTTGCCGCATACATCTCACATCTTTCATTGTCAATTTAACTACACATATGACATCCTGAGGGATGTTGAGCTCACTTAGCGCTTGATTTACAGATATATTGGGTGAACATTTTGTTATTGTTATGAGAATAGAATATTTATTCCTCCTTTATTAATTAATTCAGCACCACTAGATTCTTTCTAGATTGAATACCTCTGAAACTTCCTGTAGCAGATAAACATAGAGCTCTTTCATTATAAATCAAAAATACTGTATATTTAAAAAATTGTCAGACTTTGATTCCATTCCTATCATGCTTATTTGAGATAAATAGACATCAAGTAGAGCATGATCAACTGCAATTTTTTATAGATGTGTACATCTTGATTTCCTCTCTTACATAATTAACTAGCTATGAACACCACTGCTAGGATATTTTAACCTAATCCCTGTTTTACACCCTTGAGTTTTATTTTATTATCATGTTGCTAATTCTTCTTTGGTCATTTCTACTTGCTAACAATGGGTTATTATTTTATTCAACAGTTCATTTATTTTTTCACACCTCTTATTATTGTAAGGCCCCGTTTTACCTTTGTCATTATTAAGTGAATAAGGATGAGAGAAAAGGTTGGCTGTCCATCTCTAGAGGTGTGAGAACTGCGAATCAGCAAACGTTGCGTCTGTGTTGTTGGAACTGCACGTGGCTGATTCGTAAGATTCCCGGAAGATTTAAGACCTGACAAGAGTTTCTAGTCCAGCCACCTGCTAAAGCAGGAGTGAGGCACAAAGGGTATAAAAAGAGCTGGCTTACCTCCGACGGGTCAGAGTTCGCATCCGTTCCTGAGACTTCGGCCCAGATGCTGTTCAGAGGTAGGTCAGCTCCAAATTCTCTTTAATCTCCCCAAATGATCATATTTGATAACTCTACCTAGCTGTCTCTCTCACTCAACCTTTTCTCTCATCGTAGCGATGTTTTATGACATTTATGTATGTAATAGTGACCTCAGTGTAAATTATAGTATTGAAAGGAATTTCCGCTTCTCTGAAATATTTCCCCATTATCTATTCCTTTAAATCCCGTCCTTGCTAATCAGTCCCCTACAATTGGTGTCAGGTTACCGGGTATTATTTAAATGACCAGCTGCAAGCGGGCATTAGATAAGAACCCTGCTCACGAGATAGGCCGGCGGCTGTACTGCTGACGCTAATAGGACAATTCCTCGAACTGATATCTCGGCGCTGGGTAGTTGTTCATTCAATTTCATCACGTTTCCTGGTTTAAGGACCGCCAAATACGGATATTTGGTGGTTAGCCCTGTTAGAGAGTAAAGTAATCCCTATTCATAACCGTAACGTGTTGGGGTTCATTGGAAACGTTGAAAATAGAGCTATACGATGGTGGTAACGGAACAGCAGTTTGCCGATCTGAAAACGGCATTGGATCAGGCGTTGGCTGCAAATGAGCAGTTCAGGGAAGAATTCGAGAGGACAAGGCATGAGGGTAAGCAGGGAAAGAGAGATCTCTCTCTTCAGGGAATGGTCGGTCCTTGGTCCGGTGACGATTCTGGGGTCCCAATCCAAGACTATCTCAATGGTTTAGAATTAGTGGCAACTAGCGGAAACTGGGAAGATCGTGATAAATCCCTTGTGTTAAGGATGAGACTGAAAGGGATGGCTGCGAAATTTTTAGCCAGCAGATCGGATCTCAAGGGGCCAAATGTAAAATATTCCACCATTCGCGATGCACTTCTAGACCGCTTTAAAGCGACTATGCAACCTGAGCAGTTTCTCCTTCAGCTTAGTTCAATGAAACAAGAGCGTGGAGAGGATGTGAGAACTTTCGGAGATCGTTGTCGAGAGATGGGTGAACGATCACTCTCAGGTGAGGGATCGAAAGAAGAAGTTATAGGGGCTCGCAAACAACTGGATAAAGTTGTTCTTACATCGTACTTAAATGGGCTCGGAGGAGAGATTGGGAGGCTGACGAGACGTGCGTTCCCAAACGACAAACAGAGAGGGTTATTGATATTTCTCCCAAAAATAGTACGAATTGTTATAGGTGCGGTCGTCGTGGGCATATCGCTCGCCAATGTCGTTCTATACCCCTCGTAAAAGGAACTTCGCCTAAGAAGGCCCCAAACGCAAACGACTTGGGGAGGGCCCCGGCCCTAAGTCGTTGACAAGGGGATCGCGCTACGAATTACTAGGCATAGGTGGGGGAGGTGAGAAAGGGGTAAAGGTGTGCACCTGGATAAATGGGCGGATTCATAGGATGATAGTAGACACCGGTGCTGAACTTACTCTCATCAGGTCTCCTGTCTCAGGATCCAAATTAAGACCCGCGACTAGTAAGATTAGGGGAGTGACAGGTGTGGTAGTCCCAGTGCGCGGTATTCAAACGGTGAATATAGAGGTTAAGGGCCATCGACTGTCCCACGACGTCATAGTGGCTGACGTCTGCTTAGAAGGAGATGGACTATTAGGCTTGGACTTACTAGGGAAATTAGACGCTCATATAGACCTACGTTCCGGATTGTTAGTCACGGGAGCTTCGACTAAAATCGAATCCCAGCCTTCCGTTGGTACGATAACAAAGAGGGACGAATTAAAAATGCCTGCGAACCGGGAATGGGTACGTTTCATGAGTAGGACAGCGAGAGAACTAGAAGCCAAGTTTTCAGGTCATATTGTATCCCTTCCAACTAGAGTGAAAATAGGAGCTAAGCCGATTGTCAGGGAGGAATCAAGACTCACGGGAAATAAAGATACCAAAACCAGCTCAGCGCGCCTCCTGCGAGAGGAAACGCTTCCGGCCTTCAGTGAATCTCTATTAGAGATTTCCGTTCCAGGAACCAGAAACCAGAAAGCTGTCATAATTGAGCCGTCAAGAGCACTTCCCAATGGGATTGTAGGAGGGAGGTGCATTAACACTCCTCGGGACGGCCGTTCGTGGATGCAGTTCATCAATTTGACTGCTTCGGCTGTGACATTGCCACGGCTTCTAGTGGTAGGTCTGGTAGAGAGAGATTGGGCGGAAGGCAGTGGCTCTGGTGCGGACAGGGAACGCAAAGGTGGCTCTAAACGTCCCGTTGGTTTCGCCTCGATCGTTGGTGAGAAATTGGGTCATTTAAGTGGTTGGGAAAGGAGGGATATGGAGTCCTTATTGTCCAGATTCTCAGACATTTTTAGCGAACCGGGCCCCGAAGGTTGCTCCCTGCCTGTTCAGCACCATATTGAAACGGGAGATGCCAGACCTGTGGTGAAACGCCCGTACCGTGTGCCTTTCAGTGAACGAGAGGAGGTGGAACGGCAGGTTCAGACGTTACTTGAGCGAGGTGTCATTACGCCGTCTAAGAGTCCTTGGCAAGCACCTGTCATTTTAGTCAAGAAAACATCCCCAACAGGTGACTTAAAGTATCGATTCTGCACAGATTTCCGGGGCCTCAATGCGGTTACTAAGGTGGATACTTACCCCCTTCCGTTGATACAGGAAACCTTAGAACAGTTGGGGAATAGCCAAATCTTTTCCACAATTGATCTTTCTAGTGGGTACCACCAAATACCGATAGCACCCCAGGATCAGGCAAAAACGGCCTTCACGACTGTAAACGGACACTATGAGTACAAAAAAAAATGGCTTTCGGCCTCGCGGGGGCACCTGCCACGTTTCAACGGGTCATGGACCAACTCTTGGCCGACTGAAGGGCGCCGGATGTTTTGTTTACCTCGATGATGTGGTGGTTTATAGCTCAACACTGAGGGAACACATGCTCCGGTTAGAGGAGTTGTTCGAGATATTCAGAGGCGCTAATCTAAAAGTGATCTTGAACAAGTGCGCTTTTGCGGCATCGGAAGTGACCTATCTGGGACACATAGTTACGGCCGAGGGAGTGAAACCCGACCCTAGAAAATTAGAGGCGATCAAGTCTTTTCCAGCCCCCAGAAATGTGAAGGAGTTGCGAAGTTTTCTAGGGTTGTACAGCTATTACCGCAAATTTATAAAAGGCTTTTGAATCGCTAAGAGAAATCCTAAGTTGGGAATCAGTCTTGTGCTATCCGAACTTCAGCGAGCCATTTATATTGTCCACCGACGCGTCAGGAGTTGACTCTGATTTTGGGGAAGGCGAGAGAGGCTCTGCCAATTGGACTGACACTCCTCTCGGAGGGAAGCCGACGTCATGATCAACATGTAACCAAATTTCAGAAGTAGATGTCATTGCCACTAATACTGGAGTAGTAGCAGTAGTAGAATTGGACAATTCCAGATCAGAAGATGATGCTTCATCGAATTCTGGTCCTGCCTTTTAAGGAGAATAAGGCAGAAAGGATGGTGTCAGCTCAGCCGGAGAGGGGCGTTCTTCTTGAAGAGTCGAAACGAGGACGCCTACGTAACCCTTCGGTATCAGGATACAGCCTGATGTGGACCTAAGATACCGTGGATCTGTCCTGCCGAGTTCACGTTCTTTCACAGAGAAACACCTTCCTGTATAGTCTCATCATTTCGCCAGAAGAGGAATACGTCGAAAGAATGGTGCCAGTGGACTTTGGTGAATCTTGGATCTTCGGCCACAAGGAACTATGGTGGTACACCATGCCTAAGACAACTCGCCTCCTTCTTCAATGCAGCGTGAGTGTTCAGCAGGAATCGTAATCCATCGACCGGCGGAAAGTGTCGTAACAGTGATAACAGAGCGGGTATAGACCGCTCCTAAATAGTGTAGTGATTGTAAAAATAGAGCTTTAGTATAGTTAGAGAATAATAATAAGTTAAGTACGGGTAGTGTTAAAGGTAAAGTAATGTTCCAAGGGAAACATGACTTTGAAAAATCGGGGGGTGATGTAAGGCCCCGTTTTCCCTTTGTCATTATTAAGTGAATAAGGATGAGAGAAAAGGTTGGCTGTCCATCTCTAGAGGTGTGAGAACTGCGAATCAGCAAACGTTGCGTCTGTGTTGTTGGAACTGCACGTGGCTGATTCGTAAGATTCCCGGAAGATTTAAGACCTGACAAGAGTTTCTAGTCCAGCCACCTGCTAAAGCAGGAGTGGGGCACAAAGGGTATAAAAAGAGCTGGCTTACCTCCGACGGGTCAGAGTTCGCATCCGTTCCTGAGACTTCGGCCCAGATGCTGTTCAGAGGTAGGTCAGCTCCAAATTCTCTTTAATCTCCCCAAATGATCATATTTGATAACTCTACCTAGCTGTCTCTCTCACTCAACCTTTTCTCTCATCGTAGCGATGTTTTATGACATTTATGTATGTAATAGTGACCTCAGTGTAAATTATAGTATTGAAAGGAATTTCCGCTTCTCTGAAATATTTCCCCATTATCTATTCCTTTAAATCCCGTCCTTGCTAATCAGTCCCCTACATTATTTTTATTTTACCTTCTGGTAGTATAATTATCTAACAATTTATTTATCAATAGTCTTTCACAGGGAAAAGCAAATAAATTACACAAGTCTGTTCCAAAACAATTACATAGATTTTTTGTTTTTCTGTTTCTTATACATATATTTTGTACTCACAATTTAATAATTTAATAAATTCCATTTTGTCAGATTTTCTTGCAAAAAGTCATTGAACTGAATTTCATAGGCATCCTATCCTATAACAGAAAAAAACACAACATATTATCCAATAACAATTTCCGACTAATTTCCTTCATCGAGCCAAAACTGTCTTAATATTGTGAATGAAATAGCCTTTTATTTTTACAACAAATATTTACAATTAGTCAACATTTTTTTATTTTTATTTTTGTGGCGTATGTCAAAAAATAGTACCTTCGTTTTGTTTTGTACCACTTTATTAGCTGTTTGCCCTACATGTTTTGTGGCCTACATCCCACCTCCTCAGTGGCCATTACATCCTAAAACTTTTTTGAATTATTATTTTATTCAATCCAATAAAATAATTAATGCAAATATGTTATTCATAGTTATGTTTTAAAGTTCGCATCTAAAATGTTAGTCAAAATCTAATAAAACTTTTTAAATGTACATACCCCACGTATGGTCCGCTCGCCACCCATATTGAGACTGGGGCTAGTCATCTGTGCGAGAGGCTTATAAATCAGCTGGTTATCATATGTCCTATAACCTTTTTATTATTATTTTAAATCTATTATTTACTATTTTCTAATATCACTATAAAATATTTGATTTAAAAATTTAATTTACGATTTCTTAATTACTGAGTTCCTCTCCTGAAGTCTTTTCATTGAAATAGTATCTCTTCCTTTTGGCTTGTCTGCCCCTATTTTGTTTTAAATGATATGGAGTCCACCTCATCACTTCTTGTAATCATCTTCCGTCTTTACTTCTCATCAAATGTCCATGAGGTAACAAATGAAGAGATATCTTTAGGTCCATTTCTCTTCCTTATAGTCCCATTCCGGATCCTATCTTTCCTCTTCACACTTAGCAAACTTATTTCAATTGATCGCTGCCAGGAAAGTAGTCTATTGGTGTTGGCTTTGGTTGGATGGCCAGGTCTAGCTCCCTTATGTTAATACTAGGATTTTTTTTGTTAAATAAAGTGTTTTCCCCTCATTAATTCTAATGGTAAACACACCTGAATTTTCGTAAAAATAAGAAATACATAATGTTTTACATTTCAGATAAAAAAAGATATGGGGGACAGTCCAGTTATTTTTGTACCAACTCACAGAAGCTATGGCGATTTTGTTTTAATGGCGTTTATCTGTTTCACTTATAGCATAAACATTCCTTGTGTGGCTGCTGGAATGGGTAATTATAAACTTCATAAATTTGAATATGTATGAAGTGTGTATGAAAAGTAGTTTTTCAGTCTTAATAGATAACTAAAAGAGCTTCTTTTGGCAGTTAAATTTGAGACTTACAGAATTTGCCTTTACTTCTTAATTATTGAGTTTTATAAATATGTTATCACAAAATCTTCCACAGCTTATCTTTTATGGTTAAATATTTGAATGATCTTATAATACTATCTTAGTTACAAAATATCATTTATTAATCTTGGCTACTAATAGGAGACTATTGTGAGTAGGCACGCTTATATCGCTAGATTAAAGTAGAAGACATTTTCAGTTTGTGACAATGCCTCTGAAAGAATTGCTTGGATGTTCAATTAATTGAATAACTTTAGTTAAAAGATCACAAAGGTAAAGCAGAGTTTCTTCTTCACAAACAAAGAAAAAGGCCTTCGAATGGACACTAAATAGGTTTCACCCAAATTGTCAATTCAAAAGTCAAGAAGAGGATCACCTTTAGCCTCACTAAACACCCTAGCTCTTTGAAATTGTCTACCATGTTACATACTATACTTTATGTTGTTTTTTTTTTGTTTTTTTTTTTGTAATAATAACTTGATAACAACCTGCTTAAATGAGGCTCAAGTCTCTGTGTCCTTTTTCTTAATTGTATTTTCAAAGTGGGGATTAAACATTATTTGCCGCTCAATGAATACAAACTCATTAATTTTTCCAGTTTGGCACATGATAAATGAAATTTTTCACATATAAATTCAAAAAATCACCATCTTTAGGCAAAGCTTTTGCAAATGGTCTCCTCAAACTTAATTTTATGTGAAGAGAGCTAATAAAAGACATTCTTTTTGTGTGTATTTTTATTGAGCCAGATAACATAAAACTGCAACAGTTTCTGATTTATTATAATTGCAGGAATTCAATTCTATGTTTTTTTGTAACTATAATTTTGTTTGCAGAAATAAATAAATTTAGTGGCCACTCACTAACATTGATCCAGGATTGAATATATATTTTTTTACATAAAAAATATATATGTTGTGATTTATATGCACATATATCAATTTGTGATGATGATATTTAACTTCATTGGTCTAATTTATATTTTTTAGCAAATCGCCACGTTGTGACCTCTTTAAATAAATAATTTATATTTTTCCAGATTTCCATTCTATGTGGTTTATGAGTGAAATTTTAAGGCAAAGTAAAGCATTCTACATGAGAAGACAATTTTCTAACGATCCTATTTATAGAACTGTTTTTAAAGAATACATAAAAACATTGATTGCAAATGAAGATTCTCCTATTGAATTCTTCATTGAGGGAACTAGAAGCCGGTCTGGAAAAACATTGATGCCAAAATTTGGTATGAATTTATTTGTTGATACACACAAGTTGTTCTTACATAGTATTTTTTATTTTTTATTTATTTATTTTTTTTTTTTTTTTTTTTTTTTTTTTTTTACTACATATATGTATATGTAAAAATGTATAGATTAAAGTGCAAACAAATTAAAAATTATAAATTTCTTTGTCATTAGTCTCACTATAACTTAAAGCTTTGTTATGACATCATATATTTCCTGCTTGTTAAGGCATACCACTTCCCCCTCCAACTAGTCCTCAATGAACTTTCTTGTAAGACTGAGTGAGATTTGTTTCAAGAGTAAATCAAGGGTATTTTTCAAGGTAATCTCAATTTCTATAGTTGTCATTATGGGGTTCACTCCAAAATCATCATTCATCATGTTATTGTCATCATGTTCTAGGAGTAAATTTTCTAATGCTATTAATTCATGATTCAGATAAGAGTTAGAAAAGAATTCTCAATAAAACATAACAAAACTCCTGGATAATGTTTTGCTTTTAGAGTGGAAGGATCTGGGGATTCAGAATAATATAATGCATACTATAATTATTAATTTAAAATTGCTTTAGATATATTGGAAAAGTAATGAAAAAATTGATATTATGAATCAACACAATATTCTGTTTCCTTAATGTCTTACAAGGGAACAGAATATTGTGTTGAGTATACAGTGGCGGGGTCACCGATCTGGTCCATTTTTTTTCTGGTGATTCTGTATCGAAAAAATAGTTGAGACATGTCCAAGCGTTCCGTTTAATGCACCTTAGGAGCCGAGAGAAATAAAATAAAATAGGTTGAAAGTGCTTTATTTTTTATATCGAGTTTGGAAAATGATATTGACTTGATTCTTTCACCAATTCATTTGTTTTATAGAGTAGATTAAAGGAAAATTATAATCATTAAACAAATCATAATATTTCATTAGCATAATTTACATTTAATTGTTTCAGGATTATTAACAATGTTAACTGAAGCCTATCTTTCTGGAGATATACCTGACATTAAAGTTATCCCTGTTAACATAAGTTATGATTGCTTACTTGAGGAAAATCTTTTTGCTCACGAACTTTTAGGAATACCAAAACCAAAGGAATCTACAAAAGTATGTTACTAAATTTCACGTTATTTTTTGCACTTTCTCAAAACTTCTAAGGCCAGGACCAGGATCTGATCTCATCTCTCCCATAACCCTAAAATCCCTTCCTAAAAAACCTATCCTGTTTGTAACCTATATCTATATAATGCAGTCCACAGAATAACCTACTTTCTCTACTCCTGTAAATTCTCTACCATTAAAATGATTCATAAACCTAAAAAAAAAAACCCTTTACATAATTCTTTGGCTCTCCCTTTCCCTCTATGGGAAAATCCTAAAACATCTTCTTATCAAACATTTTATACCCATTCTTGAACCCTGATTTCCCTCTCACCAATTTGGTTTTCAAATATCCCATTCCACTATTCACCAATCCCAAAGAATAGTTGACTCCATCACCTCTTCCTTTGAGCAGAAGCAGTATTCCTTGATATTTCTCAAAACTTTCATCAGGTGTGGCACCAGGTCTCTCTTTTGCCAAGCTTCTAGCATCCTCAGAATCCAATTTCTGCAATCCAAAACACTCCACAAAATAGTCATTGCTCTATCCCAACTTCACTATCAACAACGACGTAGGAATCCCCGCTGCCCAAAACGTGATACCTTAACCTCCACTATTGCTTGCCTGGTTACTACGATCCACTAATCAATAAGTTATCATCATTCCTCATACCTGGTATCCCTCACCGCCTTGAAAGCACATGGACTAGAAATCTACTGTAATTAAACCATGTAAGATACTGTAACTATAAGACATTTAAATATTGTTAATAGCTGACCTAAAGCAAAATTTAAACCTTAGTTATAGGTTCAAGCCAATTAGGATTAGGATGTTTGTTTATGGGCAATAAACAGCGATATTATTATGCCCAAAAGCAAGCCATTTGCTTGCTTGGGCAAGCCAATTAGGTTTTGGACAATTGTTTCACATATCATTTAAGTATGAACATATGAATTATAAAAAATTACTTAGTGTAATGTATAATTGCCAAATAAAGATATATATATATATATATATATATATATATATATATATATATATATATATATATAACAAAAACAAAACGTTGAAATTGGTAGTATTTATTATTAAATGTCATTGTTTGTAATATTCACTGTTTAATGTAATTGGATTTTGTAGTTTATGGTTTCTTTCCTTACTTTTATTGATTCTTATATTAACTTTAGAATCTATTTACTCCATTGCAGTGGATACATTGGTTCTAAACTAGCAAAAAACTGTTAAATGAATCTAACTGGCTTTGGATAGAAAAGTATTATTCATTAAATTTTATTACTAAAGTTTTAAATTGAAAGCACGTTATATGTGTGTTTACAAAATCCTAAAAATCATCAATTTAAAATGATGAGGAAATAATCGAGTAGTCCTGGAACATTCTAGAACCTTTGAAGATATTTAGGGTAATATTGACAAGCTCATATGTTAGTTGAATACATTAATTTAAGTTAATTGTTATGGTACCATAATGTTAAATCAGTTTCTTCAGATTTGATTCTAATGAGATTTTTTAAAGCAGTTACTCTCAAGCTTTCCTCCAGGCAACCTTAGTCAGTTGCAAATATTCAAAAATGTTAATATATGCTTTTTTATCAAGACTGAAAGATAAATGCTAATTGGAAAGAAACGTTTAGTATTCTTTTTTCGATGAAAACTTTTAGTAATGTATATCTCAAGAAGTAATTCATCATTACATTTTTAAATCATTTAAATAATGAAAGGTTTATTTGTTCATAATTGAAATAAAAATTATTAAGGGGGTAATACTACCTTCAAAATTCTGTTTATTATTTTTTTATTGTCTTTAATGCTTTATGAACTACTCCAAAATCATATCCAAAAGTGTTTATATGGAGCTTTTCTTTTAAATGGTGCAAGAAGTCAAGTTTTTACTAAAAAATTTTCACAATGCAGATTTGTATATAATTACAGGGGAGGGGATGGGAGACCCCAACTCTTCGTCTTCTAATACTCTGGAAAATATCATCACATTTTAACTCATGGGTAAGGGATGTGAAGATGGGACTTAGCCTTGGAGATTGAGTACAGAACGAATATGAGGCGGGGTTAGATTCTCCAGAGAGTAGGGTATAGGTAGGCTTGCCATACGTCCCGGTTTGACCAGGACAGTCCCTGTATTTTTCTCTTGTCCCGGTATCTTGACCGGTTTTATAAATGTCCCGGAAACTGCTGTAAGATGTAAAAAGTAATGAATTTATGTTTTTAAGAATCGGTTACTTTTCTACAATCAACATTCTTTACTACAGCACACAGTGTCAAAGAAGTGAGAACTAATCTAACTATAATACTTGAGCAAACGTTGGAACTACTTGAACAGCACAGTGAAGTGTAAATTAAGTCACAAAAATTCTAACTGAAAGGTAACTGATTAACATTCCTTTGATACATTGCCCTAAATAACCACATGCTAAGTGAGGGGGGGGAGGAAAATCGTAATGGCATTTTCAAGTAAAAAACATATGATATATTTGATCAATTAAAATGTAATGATTATATGACCTATTTTTTCATCAAATACGAATTTTTTTTCCACCAATTTTGCCACAATTAAGGTTTATCAAAAATCCTACGTATTTTGCTAGTTTTGCTATCTTCTTTCAAAATCATTTTTGTTTTTGTTTCTAGATTAAAAATTGCAGCCTGGAGGTTGTCGCCCATGTAAAAACACAGTTTCCATTTGTTATATACTGTGCAGCCATTTTATTTTGGAGAATTAAAACAGTTTTTTTTGTGTATTCTTTAAGATGCCATATAAAATATATGATTTCAAGAATTGAAAAATATTGATTTTTTTTTTTTTAATACATAAATTAGAGTCGTGTCCTAGCCATTGCAAGTGTCACAGCGTTTATAAGTGCTCCTTACTTTTTACGTCAAAATAGTGGTTATAGGCCGTTTTGGTTCGTCAAAAATGGTAGAGAACCTACCATAACTTTAAACATTCAGTGTGTAAAGTTTCACAGCATTTTCTTCAGCAATTCACTGGAAAACTGTAAGTAAAATCTCATAGTTTTCGAAGTGATTTACGCTGTGCCCCAGGAGTGGGGGATTCCTGCTGCTGCCGGTCTAGGGTCTACACTCTGCCCCAGCTGAGAGGCTACTGTTTCCATCCAAGGACCCGGCTTACTCCCCTCTCTCCAGCCTACTACTCCTTGGCTCAGGGGTTGCGCTCACTACTCTCGCCCCGAAAGTATCGAGATCGTATCTCCCATCATCGGCTATATTTTTTTGTTTGCTGCAAATTCATTACAAATTTTATTTTAAATTAAATATTTAACTAGAACGTGTTTTGGTTAGATGTTTAATTTTTTTCTTTTTCTTAATTAAAAGAAATATATATACAAAATGGATAACAAAAACATGGAAGGATCCCATTCAAAAAAAAACTCCACTCAGTCCAGCACCCATACTTCAAAGAGGTCAAGAGGTTCCGACCTTACTTCACCGAATGTTTCACCAGACAAAAAGAAACAAGCCAAGACTGACGGCTCTTCATCGAGTGCTTCCTCAACCCGCCAGACCTACCGCCAACCTCCACCTGTTCATTATCAGCCAGACTTCACCTCACCCAACTCATTCCAACTGCTAGCCCCACAAGACCAAGACGAAGATATCGAGCCGGACCAGGAAGACTTTAACGACTCCTGTGAACCTCCACCCATAAACTTAAAGCCAGACATTGATTTCCTCGCCATCTGCAACACAATCGCATTAGAAGTCGGCCAAACAGCATTTACTTGCAAATCTAAAACAAACGCATTTTCAATTCAAGCAAAAAATCCTGAAACTTATAGAAAAATAGTCAGACTCCTTCAAGCCAAAAATATAGAATACTACACATATCAATTTAAGGAAGATAAACCATACAGGGTGGTCATCAGGCACCTACATCCAACAACGCCAAAAGATATGATTATATCAGAACTGGGAAAACTAGGATTCCATGTTTTAGATGCCTGTAATGTACTACAAAAAACGACAAGAACTCCACTCCCGCTATTCTTCATCAACCTAAAACCCGCACCAAATAACCGAGACATATTTTCCCTCAAGACTCTCCTGTTTACATCAATAAAAGTGGAAGAACCACATAGAAAAGAGGACATACCACAATGTACAAGATGCCAGAGCTACAATCACACGAAGAAATTCTGTCGAGTGAATCCAATGTGTGTGAAGTGTGCGGGCCCTCATTTATCGAATGAGTGTTCAAAGACCAGAGACACTCCAGCTACTTGCATAAACTGCCACCAAGGCCATCCTGCTAACTACCGCGGTTGTAGCGCCTATCAGGAGTTGGTCAAGCGGAGAAGATCTAGGAGTGGACAACGTGGCCCTGCTAGAACTACCTCCCAAGCAGCACCCAGCCAGGACACTTCAACCTTTCCACCCCTACCGAAGCCACCAGTGGACTACCAGCCCCAGCCCGCCGGTCAACCACATCCAGGAAGAACAACCTACGCCTCTGCTTTCCGGTCGAATCTTCCCAAGCCATCAACAACCACCTCTCCTCCCACACCTGCCTCCCATTGTCCACCTCCCCCGAGGGTTACTATTCTTCAACCTAAACCATCCCATGACTTCTCCTCAATCACAACCGCCCTTGTCAACTTAAATCAAATAATACAAAATCTCCAAGCCCTAATATCCCCCCTCACTGACCTCCTCCACAAAGTGACCAGCATCCTGTCTGTCCTGCATCCATGACTGCGCCTTCCTTTAAATCCCTCTCAATCCTCCTTTGGAACGCCAATGGACTTCCAGCCCACAAAGACGAACTGACTCACTTACTTCAAGACAAAAACATTGACGTTGCTCTGATTACAGAAACTCACTTGACCAACCGACTACATTTCTACATTACTGGATATAGGACATACAGAACGGACCACCCAGACGGGACTGCTCACGGAGGTACTGCCATCCTAATCAAATCCTCCATTTCCCACTATCCTGATCCTACACCTATTGCCTTGGAATGTTTGCAGAGTACCACAGTTACCCTCCAATCCTCTTCCCACGTACCAATAACCATTTCTTCTGCTTATTGTCCACCCAATAAAGCAGTCTCTCCTTCCGTCCTCAATTCCTTCTTCTCCTCTTTAGGTCCCCGATTTATTGCAGGAGGGGATTACAATGCCAAACATCCCGAATTTGGATGTCGAACCTCCAACTCTCGAGGAAACCTTTTTTGCCACACCATCCACTCCCACCATCTGAACATCATTTCTCCTCCCAACCCATCCTATTGGCCCACTTCCAGATCCAAATCTCCTGACATTGTGGATTATTTCATTACAAATGGTGTCAGACACATTCCTTTCCATATTTCCAACCTATTTGATTTATCCTCTGATCACAGCCCTATATTGCTTTCCTTTAACATTGATCCTAACCTTTTCACTCGTCCTCACCGCCCATCCCTCATCAACGGCCCAGTTGATTGGTGCTCATTTCAATCCTCCCTGAATTCCTCTCTAAACCTAAACATCCCTCTTAAGACTAAACATGATATTGACACAGCCATAAACAAACTGACTACAGAAATTCAGACTGGACTCCTTATTTCCACTAAGAAATGCCCTCACAGATCACCTCCAGTAACCTATTTCCCCGACCAGATACAATTCCTTCGAACCGAAAAAAACAGAGCCAGAAGAATATGGCAAACCACACGATATCCATCTGACAAGACACGCCTCAACCAACTGACTAGACAACTACAATACGAACTACACAAACACTTTAACAACAAATTCGCTGAATACACTCAAAAACTTACTCCCGACGACAAATCCCTATGGACAGCCACTAAACGAATTCTATCCCACCCCAATCCATCACATCCTCTCCGTCGAGATGATAACAGCTGGGCTAAAACAGATACCGAAATTTCCGAAACTTTTGCATCCCACCTTTCCCAAGTATTCCGTCCCCACGAATCCATTCAAAACCCTATCCATTCTTCAAATGTAGAAGAATTCCTAGATTCAGCCTTACCGCTTTCTCCTCCTCCTTCCTTTCATCCTCATGAAGTATCCTTAGCTGTCCACAAACTAAAAATCTGCAAGGCACCAGGACCCGATCTTATCACCCCCTTAATCCTTAAACGCCTACCTAAAAAAGCTATCCTATTCCTAACCTATATATATAACGCAGTCCTCAGAACAACCTACTTTCCCAACTCCTGGAAATTATCAACCATTAAAATGATCCACAAACCCAAAAAACCTGCAAATTATCCTTCGTCCTATCGCCCGATCTCCCTCCTTCCCATTATGGGAAAAATCCTGGAAAAGCTTCTCCTTAAACGTCTAATCCCAATTCTTGAACCCTGCCTCCCTTCCCACCAATTTGGGTTTCGAATATCCCATTCCACGATTCACCAATGTCACAGAATAGTTGACTCAATATCCTCTTCCTTTGAGCAAAAGAAGTATTGCTCTGGTGTATTCCTTGATATCGCTCAAGCATTTGATCGGGTGTGGCACCAGGGCTTGCTTTTCAAACTCAAAAAAATCCTCCCCTCGACCTATTACCTAATAATAAATTCCTATCTTTCCGACAGATCATTCAACGTATCGTTCGGATCATCTCTGTCTTCCTTCTTTCCTCAGCTTGCTGGTGTTCCACAAGGTGGCATCCTAAGTCCTATCTTATTCCTTGTGTACTCTGCGGACATGCCCACCCATGATTCCACAAGACTCTTCACTTTTGCTGACGATACAGCCATCCTCTCGTCCAATTCTGATCCTTTACTTGCGTCCAAACACCTTCAATCCCATCTCCAACTGCTTGAACCATGGTTCATAAAATGGCGGATTAAAGTCAACCCTGAAAAATCCTCCCACATAACATTCACTCTTCGACGATCCAAATGCCCTCCTGTCAATCTTTACCAAAGTGAAATCTGTGAAAAAACCCAAGTTACCTACCTAGGACTTACCCTTGACAAACGACTTACCTGGAGCCGACACATACAAAAGAAAAGACAGGAAACAAACAGACGTTTTCGACTACTAAACAGACTACTAGACACTCACTCAAAATTATCTTTACAGAACAAGAGACGGATATACACTACAATACTCCAACCCACCTGGACGTATGGCTTGGAAGTCTGGGGGTGTGCCAAGCGATCCAATATCCTTAGAATCCAATCTCTCCAATCCAAAATACTCCGTAAAATAGTCAATGCTCCATTCTATGTCTCAAACCTCACTATCCATAACGACCTAGAAATCCCCTTTGTCCAGACCCTATCCAAAACCCGATACTTTAACTTCCACTCCCGTTTGCCTGGTCACGACAATCCCCTAATCAATAAGTTATCCTCATCCTCCATTCCCGGTAACCCTCACCGTCGCCTTAAGCGCAAATGGCCAAGAGACCTGTTGTAAACTAAGCCTGTAAAATGTAAACATTACAAATGTAAATATTGTAAATAGCCATACAAAAAATCAAATGTAAATACCTCTGTAAATTTCTAGCTAATAGGTTTTGGTCTCTGGGCTTTTTTTCCCTACCGATACATCATGACTCTATCATGAACAAAAGAATTATAAAAAATACGTTATTGTATTGTATAATTTTCAAATAAAGATATATAAAAGTAAAAAAAAAAAAAAAAAAATACATAAATTGGAAAACTGACCTTGATTTCGGGCACACAAGGTAGTATTATCCCTTAATATGAAATTTAAAAATATTTTTAATATTGTATTCCTTTGCGTATTCAATTATAAATGAGTTTCTTTCTAATAAATTATAGGTCAGTTAATAACCATATATTTTTTTTAAAATAAAGTAACTGATGCAAGAGAACTGAGACTTATTTTAAAAATGTATTAATTTATAAAGAATGAATAGTATTTTTAAATTTACTTCATTTGTATTTCCTCAATACATTATATATATATATATATATATATATATATATATATATATATATATATCAGAAATAGAAGAGGACTCAGCTCATCGCCTATGAGCACGATCAAACACACCATTTGGGTGTGTGACTCTTCCCTTGTGGGGACTGATTCTTTCCTTCTCCTTAGGAGACTCATAAGTTGATTTTATTGCAGGAATCAGTCAATCCAGCACATACTTTTTCTTAGAACGGAGTCCAATGTTTATTTTAGGCCAGAAATGCTAATACTTATTCTTGTTTTTTCCCTAAGTATTTTTGAAAATATTCCTCAATATAATGATCCTTTATATTATTCATTATGTATAAAAACTTCCTCCAAATACGATTTAAGTAGAAGTCTAAGTTTATCTTTGAAAACGGTTTTGAGTATTTAGTAAAATACAGAAAAGTCCCATGGATCAGTAATTTTCGCAAGAAAGCATACTTTCTTTGTTTGTGGATTGGAAATGAGTTTATCTACCACTGTTTAGGAATTCTTTTAGGATCCTAGAAATTCTGGAATAAATCCTCAAGTATCTCTAAGTAGCTCCTCAATCCTGTATCTCAATACAGCCTCTGGAGCAATATCTTTATTTCCAGCTGTTTTCTGTGATCTTTTCCAATTTTCTGTCTACATCTTCCTCTTATGTCGTCCGTTTTGTCAAAGACCTTCCCATTTCACATCAAATTTAAGTTAATTTTCTAAAACACTATTTCACCTCACTTTTTTTCTTTTTTTGACTTGATGTTTACCTAGATATCTCTGGAGTTTCTTTTATAAGTTTGACCTCCTTTCCATACAGTGCCTTCCTATTCTACACTCCTAGAGTAAAGTGGCCTTCTGTACCACTGTACTTTTGTTGGCTGTCCACGTCCAAGACTATGGTTCCTGTTTTAAATTGATCGTACTCCTTAACGAGTAAGAAGCACAAAAAAGAAGACCTCTATCTCCTTGACCCAGAGAAGACTAAGTTCTAAAGGAAAAAAGATTTGTAGTAAGCGTTGACTGAGAATAGGGTTGCTGACTAGCACTGGTATGAGAGTTAGCACAATACATCCCCGGGATTATACAGAACAAGGACTAGACGGAGACTCCCAAACCTCTCTTCTCTTCTCCAGCAACCTTGTTGCTCCATCCATTACCCCTCACGTCACTCATAAGAATGACTCCTTTGTACTAGTGTGATATGTAAGTCATTTTTTACCATCATCTACAAAATTAAATGATTTTCAGGGTCTAATTAAAGCTTTAAAGAATATGAATGGAAATTATGGGAAAATATTCATGAATTTTGGTGAGCCATTTTCAATACGAACATTTTTTTGTAGAGAAGATCATTTAATACACAGATCTTATGATTATGAAGCAACTAAGATAAAGGAGATGGCTTTTAAAATAATAGATATGTAAGTAATTTGTTATAAAGATATATTTAATTATATTATAACAGCAACATTTTATTTTATAACATTTTTAGGCAACAAAATCTTCAAGTATTTGGGTGCTTCAACTTATTGGCATTGGTGTTATATAATAACATTATTGTTACGAATTCATTCTACATAGCACTTCATGATGCTATTGAACATTTTAAATGGATACTTTACATATTTAAAATATTTGATGCCAATGTTTGTGTTGCAGGTATTCATAATATATATATTTATTGTCTTAAATTTCTGTATCAATAATTAATTTTCTAAAACACAATCACCAAATATACAACATAGATAGTCCGTGGTGGGGTTTCATTCATTGGTAAAATGGAAAAATTCGTAAATAGATTTTACAGCTCCAGGTAAAGACAGTTACCTTCAGTATTGCTTGGGCTTTCCAATGATGCTTTCCGTTTTCAAAGATTTTATAAGAATTTTTTATGAAAAAAAAATGTCTACATGAAAAATTCAAACAAAAAATGCACCAAATACTGAGGTAGCCCCAAACAATGACAGGTATAGTGAAAATGTTAATATGGAAAATAATGCTTCAAATGAAGTACATATTTCCAATAATGTTTAAACACTCTACTGGGTTCATTCATGAAACTTCTTTAACTACTTAATGTTCGCCTGAACATATTAAAAGTAAAAGTTATTAGTAACTCTTTTATGGATAACATCATTTTTAATTTGATTACTCTATTAGGTAATTTAGAAGAAGCAATCAAGAAATCTGTTGATGTGCATTCCTCATTAGTCAGAGTATCAGATAACTGTATTCATTTAAAAATAGATGGAAAACTAGAATATTCTTCTGAAGAAGAACACTTAGCAGGTAAATCAATAAAATAAAAAAAAATTGTCATACTTTCAATAATGCTTACCCATTTTTCCTTGATTTTTTTCCTTAGGTGTGCCTTTTGTCATGCTACAGATTTATATAAATCCATCAATAGGTTTATTCATTAGGCCTTCAATTGCAATAACAATTTTAAAACATATTTGCAGAAGATATGAATCATCAGAAGGTAGTATACTTTTTTACAAAACTTTTCCTTGTACATTTTCAAAGTTTGGGGTCATAAAGAAATTTTGTGTATATGTACAGTCAATATACTTCATTAATTTAATTGTTTTTTTCAGAGTCCCTTTACAAAAAATACGAATATTTATGTGGCTTATTAAAATATGAATTTGCCTTGAAGGACAATAATAGTACAGTAAGTTTCATATAACTTATTTAAAACATATTTTAATGATTTATGAAGTTTTATAATTATAAATTGTAATTGTCTATTATATACAGCTTTTTAATAATTAAGTGATAATGTAATTACTTACCACACCACACCAACCACACGTTTCTATCATTTTTTGTTCCAGACAGATGTTGTTATTTAGAAAATGTTTTTCTGTAGAAAACCACCAATTTTCTCTGATTGCAAAGATTACATGTAATGTCACATTACTTTTTTGAAATCAGCATCATATTTTCTTTAAGGCGAATGTGCTTGGAATGTTCACAAGTGTCATTTTTAAACCGCATTAAACTATTCAAGAATGTGATATTAAGGAAAAAGTCTAGTTAGCGACAAATTATCCGAATCTCACATCATTATCCGAATTGCCTTTCCAACAGTATACTCAGAACTGAGATTATCTCAATAAAACTAATATCATGTTAATTTTTGTGATCTTAGAATTAAATGAAAATTATTCTTGATGAAAAATATATTTAATGATTACAGTAAGTCTTACAATAAATTTGAATAAAAAAGAAAAATAATTACTTCGAAAATTATAAGTTGCGACAATGTGTTTTTTGGTAGCATATGACACATCCCGTTTTTTATCGAGATGGTTGAATTCAAGTGCTATTTATGATCTCCTTCATAATGATATAAGTATGGCACTCTTGGTAGCAATGCCCTGTAAAGACGAACTATGTTCACAAATGGATGGGTGTCCAGCTCACAATGGATAAGCTATAAGGAACTAGCTGAAATAACATTTAAAAAAAAGCAATGTAACATTGAAAAAAAAATCTGTACAAATAGAGAAAATTGGTGGTTTTCTAAATAATCTTCGGAACAGCATATGTTTGGGGAAAAAAATGATAGAAACGTGTGATTGGTAGCATTTAACATTATTGGTCTAGTTTCACCCCCTTGAGTATTGTCATCTACTTGCGATACACCCAATAAATTTGAATTCAGAGTAAAAAACAATATAACTCTTTGTTTATGGTATTGCTTAGGATACCATTTTTTTATTAATTCCACTTGACTTTAGACTATAAGAGAACTCATAGTTTGCTGACTAACATCAGAATCCTGAAAATTACTGAGGCAGTCGACGTATTAACAGAATATCAAGTAATTTTGCATTTCTCTGGTGACCAACAAATCAAAGAAACTAAAGAGGTAATGAGCAAAATATCATACACAAACCAACCAAAACACTGAGGAGAGAGAGAATGATTACCAAAAGATTCATGTAGTTCATAAAACAGGAGAGAGCCATTAACAGCCCATCATGATTTTCATGCCTGCAACAGATATCTTTAAATTTGAAAATTGTTTTTAATGTTACAGGAATTCCACGATGCTCTATCAAAGTTAATGGCTCTTGATATAATTGAAATTGAAGATAACAACATTCAATTAAAACAATGTGCTGATACAATTGATTTTTTTTATTATTTGATACACCCCTTCCTAGTTGGAATATATTTAATATGCTTATTTATAGATGAGGTAAGTTCCTTTCTTGCATATTTACTTTCATGTTTGTAATTAGTGAAATCAAATTTTTTTTTATAAGGGATAACTTTTTAAAGTTATATGGAATATTTTGGCAGAATAATGACTTCTACAGAGTCGAGTATGCAAAATAATTTTTGATTTGAGAACGGATGTCAGATTTGGTTTTAGCACATTAAAAAACCTCTATATTCAAATTTTGGGAGGATTCCCAAAATTAACAAAAAATGTATTTTAAATTTCACTGAATTTTTTTCCAGTTTCAGGATGAAATGTTCCAAACGTCAAGGACTGACATCATCAAAATGGCACAATCATACATTAAAGGAAAAATTAAAGAAGGCAGAGTTTCATACTATTACTGTCTTTCTGTTGATCTGATTTCAAATACATTTAATTCGCTGGAAAATATGGGAATTATTTGTTACAAAGACGTGTAAGTCCTTAAGTAAATAATTTCATTGCATGAATGAGTATCAGTAAAATATAACCCAATATGAATAGCATTAAAAAAATCGTTTGAGTCATTACGGCCAATATAATGTAGGAAAAAGCGATATCTCTAAACCAGCTTTAGACAGTTGGCAATAAAATTTTGTTCTTCTAGAATTAGATTTTTTCTAAATGCTATCTCCAGAAACTGGCAAGACCGACTGCGTTATTGGTTAAGTAATAAATTCACATTTTCAAAGTAAAATACTTTTTAATTTAAAATTATTTATATTTTTATTTTTCATAGAGGAACTATTTATTGTATAATTATTAATCCTTGAATGCTTGTTTTGCAGGTCAAATCAATTTTTAATTGAACCACAGTCCTTGCAAGAGGCAATAAATTACTTAAGTAAGTATTTGCTTTTGTTATTTATTTCTAACAACCTTCTGGCTTTAAAATTTCACCCTGCTTGTTGAAACTTCGAGGTTTTTACACTTAGACTCGCTATACACAAGAGTACTATGTTTTACACCAACATCTGAGCCATTAGCCCCGACATCCATGATGCAGCAAGGAATTTTCTCAACAAGCCATGAGATGAGAAAATTCCTTCTGTCAGTGGGACTTGAACCCATCATCTCCCACATGAGAATCTAAGGCGTCACAACTAGATCACGGGAAAACCCAAGAGTTCTAATTTTTTTTTTTTTTTTTTTTTTTTGTTTACGGCGCATCGACATAAATCTTGGCCATTAGCGCCGACGTCCAGGGTGCAGCCAGGAATTTTCTCAGTGAGCCCTGAGATGAGAAAATTTCTGGCGCCGGCGGGGATCGAACCCACCATCTCCCGCTTATGAATCTAGCGCGCTAGCCACTAGACCACGGGAGACCCCAAGAGTTCTAATTGTTCTTCAAATTATGAATGATTAAATCAGTATCAAAATAACTCAAAACAAACCTCATTTGCACATTGTTAGCCGGTATCAAAGAGGCTAAACTTCCTCTTCTTACTGGTCACCATTTCTTTATTTGAACCTTAAGCTGGTACGGACTGATATATCAGTTTGGCTTGTTTTGTGCTACGAGCTATGTCAGTTCTTGCACTATTGCTATTTGTAGGCTGGTTATAGAAGGTGTAGTGTCCTTCAAAGCCGATAGGGGTTGTTATACAAAGTAAAGAGTAAAGAACTCCCTCACACATACTTCCTAATCCTGCAATCCTAACTATCAAACCACTCCTTCCAAGTAAGATCTGGCTCCACACTAAATAGCTCCCATCCCATTTACTCCTGAGTACCACAGGTAAGTATTCTTGGTCCCCTCCTTTACCTTTTGTACACCACAGACAATCCCATCCACCCCGGCACTCATTTAACCACCTATGCTGACGATACAGCCATTTTTTCCTCCTCCCCTGATCTTGAAACAGCTTCCTTGTATCTACAAGAACATCTGGAATCTGTCAAGAACTGGTGAAACAAGTGGAAAATTTGGGTGAATCCCCAGAAATGCTGCCAAATCACATTCACCCTCAATAAGAGAGTCTGCCTTCCAGTCTTCATATTCGGCCATGAACTACCCACGTCAAATGAGGTGGACTACCTGGGATTATTACTCAACTGGGAATGTAGACTCACTTGGTACCCAAGAACCCAACTGAAAAGACAGGAACTGAACAGGAGATACGGACGACTACTGGAACCTTCATCAAAACTCGCAACAAACTCATTTTATACAGGACCATTATCCGACCGATTTGGAATTAAACTCTGGAATAAAACTAAAACTTCAAACATACAGAGAATACAGGCATTCCAACCCAAAGTCCTCTCAAAAATAGTTAATTCCCCTTACTACGTTTCTAATAAAACTCTCCATAATGACCTCAACATCCCTTTCGTTCAAGAACTGGCAAAATCCTGTTTCCTAACCTTTCATTCCTAAATTTTTCTTCCATCCCAATCTCAGAGCACAAACACTTTCCTCCCAAACTCACCCAAAAAAAAACGTCTAGAAGGCTCAAGAGAGATTAGGGGTCAGTTAACTGACTAAAGGACAAAAAAGTAAGTCCCAATATTGATTGGCTCCTTGCAAAGGTTTTATATCTGTATATATTATTATTCACATATGTGAGCAAGCACTTAACTAATGTACTTTACAAAGGTACATATGTTAAATAAATGTATTACAAAAAAATGTGTGTGTGTATATATATATATATATATATATATATATATATATATATATAAACTAAACAGCAAAAAAAAAACCGGCGCACCTGAAATATTGTTGTTTTTTTCTTTCTAGTGCAAATAATTTAATTTTCTCTGTATGTGTTGAGTAAAGTATATCAGTTAACAGATGGAAAAAGATTGAAAAACAAGAAATATCTGAATAGGAAACAAGTTTCATTTACAAAAACTCCAAACTCGTATAAAATAATAAAATATTCGTCGGTAATGTTTCTCCATTACATTTCTGTTATTATTTTTTTTAATAACGGGTAATTCCTCCCCTTGCTTGTATCAGAGCCTGGATTCCCCTCAGCATGCTGCTGATTAAGCTGGCAACTCTTTCCTGTTTGATGTCATCCCATTCTTCCACTAACACGGTTCAGAGGTGTTGAAGGTCCATTGGAACATCAAGTCGCCTTCGGACCTCCCCTACACTATCCCATAGGTGTTCTATGGGATTAAGGTCGGAGCTGCGGGCTGGCTACTGTAGGGTGCGTATACCGACTTCATTAATATAGTCTGTAACCACATTTGCAACATGTGGACGTGCGTTGTCATGCATTAACATGAAATCATCGCCTATGAAAGGGGCGAATAGCACTTCACACCCTTCCAGAATGCTGGATATGTACCTGTGTGAAGTTAGATATCCTCTCTGGAACACATGATCAGTCTTCACCACTAAAGTGATCCCACACCAAACCATTACTGACCCAACACCGTAAGGCAACTTTTTGGAGATATTGCACGGTGCAAATCGCTGTCCTGGCCTTCTCCACACTCTAGCCCGATGATCTGAAGCAAAGAGTGAAAACCTCGATTCGTCTGTAAACAGTACTCGAGCCTAGTCGTTTACTGTCCACGCTGAGTGTTCCCGAGCAAATATAAGATGGGATGCCCGGTGTGCTGAGCTCCAGTTGCTGGGGGCCTCGATTGAAGGTGAGCTTTATAAAGTCGCCTCTGCACTGTATCCTCACTGATGCTCACATTTTGAAGCCTTTAATTAGTCTCCACGGCTGTCTGATAGTGATTTATTAATGGCTGCATCACAATAAATCTATCGTCAGGGGAACAGTCACTCTGGGCCGCCCTGAACCTGGCCTCCTAGTTAAGGTACCAGTCTCCCTGTAACTCTGGAATGCCCTGCCAACATTGGTTTCTGGTATTCCTAAGAACCTAGCAACATAACGCTGGCTTCTTCCATCCTCTACCAACGCGACAATCCTCACGACCATTCCGGTGGTTAAAACCATTGCAAACAGCAAAGTAGATACAGAAAAGACAAAAAAAGGCTTTAAAAAAAGAAAAAGTTGGTAAAATGAACGTGAATGTATAAATGAACTTAACTACACGACTGTAGATGACAGGGCAGGAAAGGACTTGATAGGGAATTATTTATATGAAAGTCTTTCTAACCGTTATCTCGCCAGACCAAAACAAACAATACGCTCAGAATGTAATTTTTTTATACATATTAATCGCAAAATATAGGGTGTGCCGGTTTTTTGCTGTTTAGTTTATATATATATATATATATATATATATATATATATAACTTTGTAATTTATTAATCAATTTAAAATGTGGTATACACCATTGATTTCAGTTTAAAATTTCATTAAATATATCTGGAGGTGTAGGTTCCCATTTAAAATTTTAAAGTTTCACTGGGTCTGAGACAACGTGTATTTTTTTTTTTTTTTTTTTTTTTTTTTCAATAAAAGGATGGAATCTTAAGCTCAACATGAGTTTTTTATTTTTTTGATAACGTTATCTAATCAAGAGATAATCAGCCGGTTCTTCTAAAAAGGACACCCTGTAAATATATATACCTCCAACACATAAACATTGCAAATGAACTTCTAGAAGGTTGCAATGAATATGTTAAAAACTAGAAGGCTGAAAGAGTAAAAGGAGGAATGTCTTAACAAACTAGGCAAAGAGGAAGATGAAATAAGCAAAATGCTGGTTATGAGGAGGATTCTAAAGAAAAACGTTAGAGGGCATGCCTCGCTTCTGAATATGTAGCATACATCTTGGCAAATATGTCTTAACCCTTTAGAGACCGTGTGTGCCGTGCCGTGTTTCGGCATTTACCACACGCAAAAGAATTATTATTTTCTTTAAAAAATATGTAATTAAAAAAAAAAAAAAAACTTAAAAAGTTAATTTACCTGAGCCAGTCCAAAGTCCGGATCAAAATTGATGATGGGAAACTATGCGTAATTAAAGCCAAGAGCGCAACTGCAGAGTCAAAAAGTAGTGTTTTCAGCGGGCATCACTAGTACTCGGCCCAGCGAGCCCGCTTTAACTCCTTCTCATTTGGTCTCTTCATTGTAAGTTTCATGCAATGGTCTTTCTCAAATATCTCCTTCCTCTTCATCTGAATCAATGAACTCAACTTATCCATCCTCTTCACATACTTGCAGAAATAGCCTCTTACTCTCTTCATATAAAATGTCAAACGATGGTCAAAATGAAAAAAAAAAATTATTTTATATTATTGTAACGTAATAACATAACATAAGGATTTTGGGTGTCATTAACACCTCCAAGACAACAAAAGACCAGAAATAGAAATAAAGAAGGTTTTATCTGACCCTAGTGCCACCTCAATGTGATCACAGCTGCTATTTAGGAAGGTACCAAAGGGATACAAATAAATAAATAGAAAATGTTGAGCGAATTAAGTCATGGGGTGCAGAGAACACTTCTCCTCCCTACTTAAGGGTTAAATAACTGAATCACATAGAACAAATAATTTCAAACAAATATTTCTAAAATAGTCCAATATTTGTATCAAAACATCCATGTGATGCTCCTGTATCATGAAAATGTAGCAATCTCATAAGTAAATATCTATCATGGGATATTAGATAATGATAAATTATTGTAAATTCATTTGTTTTTATCTTTTTATTACTTACCACCAAAAACGTTGTTTCAATAAAAATATATAATTCATTAACTGTACGTAGGAATCCATTGTTTTAGCCTTGATTTTGGTTTTTAATGTTCACCGATTCAAAATATAATTTTTTTTGGCCAACAATATACCTCATAATATCATTTTTCAAAAATATACTAAACATATTAAAAATGCTATGGCAATCAAGAGTAACTATTGGGCCAGATAGATTTTTATCAAATGGTTGAATTTTAGGAATAATTCCCCTATTTGATCAAATAAGCTCACTGGTTTTCTTTTTTGGAGGTGGTTCACCTTCATCTTCATCCGTTGTTTCATCGGAAGATAAAACAACAGCAAATGCTGTAGCATGAACAGCGGATGCTCTTGTATTTTGGATTCCACTGGTTCCAGGTGTTTCTCCAGTAGAAATATTTTGGGATACATCATCAGAACCCTCATCGCCACTTTCGCTCACATCCGTCAAAAGTTCTAACAAATCTTGTTCAGAATCTATTTTCTAAGACATATTTACACACACAACTGTTCACTTGAAAATCACAAAATATACTGGAGAAACATGCGGGGTAAATTCAAGGTAAAGAGAAACAATGGAAGGAAAGCTCTTCTGGAATGTGATATACATGTCTGTCAGCTCTTTTTCATTACAATCTACAAATTTCATAATGAAGATTAGATAGTTAGCCATTGAGGTGATAAGCAATCAGGAGTTATTTAGGATTCGGCTAAGAAAACATCAATACAATTTTTGTAAAAAACCTGTATGTTTTCTTAGCCGAATCCAAACTAATTCCTGATTGCTTATAAATTTCATGTACGCTAATTTGAATTTGCACAATGAAGGGTACATACTGTCAAGGGACTTGTCAGACCTGCTCAATATACAAAATGGAGCTTAGACTAGAAGAACCCCTTTTACTCCCTCTTTTCAATAAATTGCTACAGTCTGGCATAGAAAGAACAGGGTTAAATGGAGAGGGGAATATTTTTAATCAGATGATGCAAGTACTTTTATATGTGAACAGTATAATTATAATTGAAGACCACTTCATAACATTAAGCCCAGACTACTAAGTTTCGAGATGAAAGCAGGCAATTTGGGCCTAAAAATAAATTAAAAGAAAGATGAAACTGCCGATATGAAGAAGGAAAGGGAAGAATTTGGACGCTTAATTTTAAAGAGGTAATTTTAAAGAATATATGGAGAAACAGAAAAATGCAGAGTCATATGAACTTTATGCTGACATAAGCATCTCATCTTTTGTTATGGTGCCAAACCTGAAATTGCTGAGCCACTTGTTAGAGTGGAAAAAGGAAGGAGAGCAAGAAGAATATATAATTACTGTCCTGATAGAGGAAGGCCAAGAGGTAGATGGTAACATGGCATCTGGGAGAACTTCAAGACACTGTTAATAAGTGCATACAAAGGAACAAAACAGATGGGACTTGGAGATTTAGCAAGCTAAGAATTGCTTTAGGCATCTATCACATCACAATCAAAGACAATCTGAATCTGATAAAAAAAAAAAAAAAAAAAAAAAAAAAAAAACAACTAACTAACCCACTCTATTTAAATCATGGTTCTGTATGACAAAATTGTTCATATGTAAAATTATCAGCCTTCAACTCATTGCGCAAGTTAAAGGTTGATAATTTCATGTTGTTGGTTCTCAAATCCACCATACTTAATTATGTGTTCCTCTTTACCACCCCTCTCCTTGAATTCAAACCAGTTATTACTTGTTATTATTGTAATTTTCTAATTTTAGGTAATTTTGCATCTCAAGGGGAAATATATACTATCAGTTGTAAAAGAAGTGATATGAACTCAAAATTATGAAGTAAGTTTTAATGGCAAAGTGTATTGTTTCTTTTTATACTCATTTACTTTTTTAGCGTGGTTCCTCCCTCCCTTCATAGGGAGGAACCCCGCTTATAAGGTTGATCTCATGAAACAATCCGGAAGTGCCGACTAGAAAATTTTGCGTTTCAGAACCCCTAGAGACCGAAAATGACGGTGGTTCAAATTTGTATATATATATATATATATATATATATATATATATATATATATATATATATATATTTGTCTGTTCGCGGCATAGCTCAGCGAATAATGGACCGATTTTGATGAAATTTGGTACAAAAATCTTTCGTCTAATTTGAAAGGTCAACTTCGTTAACCAGCAGAATCCGCCCACTGCAAGATGGCGTTTGGGGCGAAATTCGTGCAAAAAAAATTGTAACGCTTACGTTTTTTAGTTCATAAGCTTGTAAGTACTCGTTTTATAGGCTTCTTGGGCTAGGAAAACGAATGAAACCATTTTCAAGGCGATAGCTTTAACCGTTTTCGAGAAAATTGGAAAACTAGTTTTTGAATACCGTTTTTGGTTTGGGTACTTAGAATCATGGGATTAAGTTGAAACATTTTCTGCATGTTCTACTTTCATTAAAACTAATATGTTGAAATTTTTGTTACGCTTGGAGTAAAGGAAGGGTTAGAATAAAATATTTTATTAACAGACAAGAAAAGTTTTGGTAACTTTGTATACTATCGTTAGTATCTCAAAAACCGTTGACAATCTTGGGAAGCGGAAGGTTACCATTCGAAAGCTTATTAAATGCTCTACAAAAAAGGTTCTAAAGAAAGTTTTAATTAGGTGATGTCAATCGGAGAAATAAGTGCTTAAAACTTTAAAGTAATTGATTTCGTTTATTCGAAAGGTTCTTTTTGTCTGTTTTATTCCTTGTTATTTTTTTATTGCTTATAGTCGGATAATGTATTTAACAATAAAACAGATTAAGTAAAATAAGAAGATCAATTTATTGTTAAAAATGTAGCGTTCAAAGAGAGAGATCCCAAGGCTTTCCAAATGCCTCTCAGCGGAGGCCTTTCTGGCCGACTTATGGGTTCGCCGACCCATACAGGTAAGATCATAAATCAAGACTTCAAGACTGGTGGAACCAAAATAATAACTGATTCTATTTTAATCTTTCCAAATTAGACTAGGGATAAGAACGGAACCGCGCTAAGATGATGCAGTTCCTGCGAATCGGACTTTTTTGAAACATTTGTTTACTATTTTATAAAATTTAAAGAAAGAAAATTACTGCAAAAATGAATCCTTTATTTTCACATGCTCGTTAACAGTAAAAAAATGTTATCTCCTGGAATTATAAATTAGTTAAAACAATGTTTCCTGACAACGTTCATGCTTTTAAGAACTCTTACTGATTTATGAAAAAAAAATATACATTGAGCAGGGAACAGAAGTTAGTGATCCCATTTTTTCAAGACACTGCTCTATTTTTTGAGTAATTATGAAAAAATGAGCCTTGTATTTGGAATATGATTTACTCCATTATTAATTTAATTTGTTTCATTTTTCTAATGGTTATCGATATTTTTTTTTGTTTTCAGAAAACATTCAATTGGCAAGGATGCACCTGAAAATCACTGGTACAAAGTGCTTAGGACTATTTCTTTATCTTCTAAAGATATAATAGTTATGCCTTTGAAAATAAAACTCCATATGTAAATCTTTGGAATATTTTCTATTGCAATTGTAGTAGTTAAAATAAAGTAAAAAGTCCTATTTACCAAAAAAAAAGAAAAGTCACAGGCTTAGATTCTGATCACTTATCTGTGATTTGCACTAATAGAGCACAAAGACATTACACAGAACCACTTCATCAGCTGAGCTGAGGAAGGTAAATTGATAATTGTTTCCTGATGAAATTTGTACATTCTTAATTCCAGCCATATGCACTTCCACAGAGGAAATAAAATAATAGTTTTATTTATTTAATCACACAAATGAATGAGAAATCGCTCTTATAACTTAATGTTTTGTATAAGTGAGACTCCACTGTGTATATATATATATATATATATATATATATATATATATATATATATATATATATATATATATATAATTTACTGTTCAATATCAATAAAAAAAATGGAAATGTGAAGACATACATTATTTGTTTCTTTCTGGTTCTGCCATAGATATTGTTGGTTCCACTTTTGCAGGTTGGTGCTGAATACAGGTATAATTTATTTGGTAGCTTGGCCATGTACTCTTGGAACATGTATGGTCTCGATCTGTAATTAGCTTCTTTGATGCTCTTGAGTAGCTCAAGGAATCCATTGTGAGATCTCTTCTTTCAATTTTTGAAACCCATACTCCCATGATTTCGACCGTTTGAATATGTGTAAAAACACAATGTTTTGAGATTTATTGAACATTTTTCTCTGTTCGGGTGATGAAACTGTCAAGCTATGCGGTCAATATCTTTAGACCTGATAATATTTGGCCAAAATCTTATGAAATTCTTAAGAAACCGATCTAATCCTAAACTTACACGTTTCAAGGCAAACACATTTTTATGTGGCAACTTGGTTTAAATTTGACTATCTTGGTCAAGTTGTACTAGTCAAAGGTACAGAAGACGCTCTAGCGTTTCAAAGGTTTATAACCTCATCAAACTGTGAGAGTGGTCTATTCAGTAGATTATGTTATTAGCAATTAATTCATCCAATTTTTTCTCAACTAGTCTCCCTTAATGACTTTTTTTTAAAAAATGGGATTTGTGTTTGTCTTTAGTTTTAAAGCAAGTAACATTTGGATCATCTTAACTGAATTGGTTGAGGTGATAGCCACAGAGTTTGTCAAGTTGTGTCTCAACATTTTAAATCAATATTCAGTTACCCAAGCCATGCCCTTAAGAACAAATAGTAATTCATTTGATTTCTGTCCCATATATTCGACTGAAACAATAGTGTAGCTAACAGGTTAAAGTATACAACTGAAAACGCATATAATTTTTTTTTGGTAATACCCCCTTAAAATTCAAGTTTTGTATTCTTCGAAGGCAGAGCCTCAGTCTACTTCGAATTTCTCATCATTTCATTGATTTAACTGGACATTTATGCCAAATTTTTCAGTGTTCTTAATGAACATTTTGAAATTTTAGGGAAAAACATCATTGATTTTACAAATTCAGACTTCAATGTGTAGGAAGTTGGGCGCTGCTGCATCTTCAGGGAGATCAACATCATTCAATTCACACCATTTCTAGGAATACCAATTCATCAGTACCTGTTTAATACAATCTAACTTTAAATAAAAGTGAGTTGAGGTAGTCACTTGTTGGGATAGTTGGAGATAAAGGCTAACTCCTTTAAGAAGGCTTGAATATCTCAGTGCAAATCCCATTGAAAGAATATTACTGCCAAAAATTTTGTTTTTCATGTATATATCACCCCTGTCTGTTACTTAGGAGTCTGTAATCGCTTATTCGTCGGCTTCTGGAATCTTTCATAGGCAATTATATTGTTTTAATAGTAAAATGAGTTTATCAATATATCAAAAATACCAGATGGGCTATTTTGGTAGAGCACTCGCAAGTTCTTGATAACTTGAGTTTAAAACTAGTTTGCGTACTGAATGATTTTATATTCAAGTGTAAAGAATCGAAAGTCAGAGTCGCAGACCATCCCTATGACCACCCCACCTTTAATGTATAAACAAAGGGGAAAAATCAGGCTGACGCAGCATAATAATACTACCCCCCTAGTGTGCCATATGATCCAGAATTAGTACTTACAGTATCTGCCCCTCTGGGCCCTTGTAATAGATTTTAGATCCATTGTAGGTACTTTTTAGAAGATCCATTGATAATATAATTAAGTGTATTGTGCAGAACTACAGTTCACTGAATGGATTTTTCTATAAATATATAGATAATAGGATTGGGGGTCTCCAAGTGGCTAACACACTGTTTTCTCATGCAGGTTCAAGTCCCATCTACAGCAGTAGGTTTTTCATTTTAGGGACTTTGTAAGGAATTCCCTGCCAAGCCATGGATGTTTATGAAGGAGGCAATCTATACATAGAACACTGCTAATAGCCAGATGCTGATGCACCATTTAAAAAAAGATAATAATAAAAAGGATAAGGAACCTCCGGGTTTCATATTTTGTCCCACTTTAAGATTCTGTACACATCAATGACTACTGTACATTGACCTCATAAATTTTCTTTCTACTTCTATCTTTTGTTTGGGCCAAGCCACTTCCAAATCATCTACTCCCTAAGGTAACCTACTAACTCAGAAATATTTACTGATGAAGTAATGGGAATAGTTTTAACCTGAGGCAAAATGAGACAAGTGTGCCACATCTTTTACTGACATTTTTTTTTTTTTATTTTTTTTTTTTTACATTTACTGTTATTTTTTATAAATAGTACAAACTTTAAACTTTGCCTTGCTAATTCACCAGAGTTCTCATGTACAAAAGGTAACGTAACTCACTGGAAATCCTGATTACGTTTACCTTTCAATATCTCTCCGCCTTGTCGGATAATATTCTATTAAATCAATTTTACTTTTACCCAATCATTTGAATTATTCATGGGTCTATAAACTGAAGATAACCATTCTTGTTTGGAACACTTGGAAGTGTCATTGTTCCAGATACAATGAAAACCTCATTAATGCTTATAACTCAATAATTACCTAATAGAAACGAAATACGAAAATATCAATGAAAAATCATTAATTCAGGTTTAAAAGCAAGTAATTATTTTAATAAATTTTACTTATATGTGAATTAATGAATTTTTGTTCAATTAATGAAAATTTCCAGGCCCCTATGATTTCTATCTTCCATCTGCATAATACAAGTATTTTGTAAGTTTAGGAAGAAATAACTGCTAATTTAATTTCAGTGTATATGTTTTTTTTTTCTTTTTATTTTCCATCCAGAGTATAATAAGAGGCTGAAAGCAAAAGCAGATTAAGTTAAAACAAGTACATTCAGAACATGTGTTATTAGAATTATATCTCTATGAAATATTGAGCACTTAGAGGGCAATAAAACAAACAGTATGTATTCTCCAACAGGTTCAGGTACTTTTTAAATACAATTTTTGGTTATTTGAGTTATTTATATTTATGTTATCAGCAAACAGATATATGCTTACAAATAAGCAAAGTGACTGTACCGATATACATAACAAATAAAACAGATGACATTAAAGATCAAGAGGATAAAAATAATTGCAGAAAAATTCAGAATCATTTTTACAACGTACGCATTCACAGAAAGGCTTTCAATTATTTTTAATTTCATTTGTATTGAAAAAAGGTATTTCTAGAGATCACAATTTGCCTAAATTAATCACTGTATTCATCTTCAAAATAATCTACGCTTTTCATATTACTCCATTGGTTAGATTGGCTGGAAGCAGCTAATGCTAGAGCTTTATGTAAATTGTCACTAATCACATTTTCTCCAGCAATTTTACTGCCATCAGTGGATGGCTGATCTTTATTACTGCAAGCAACAGCAGAAAAATTAAATGGTAGATCTTTTTTAATATAACCTAATACATTTTCACCATCAACAATAGAGTCAGTCTTGTTTTCACAAATGGATGAGGAGACTTCCTCTTTATTTTTTCTTAAAATTGCATGGGTTTTATTTCTCAAGTCAACTGAACATGACTTATAAGCCTCAATTTCATCGGCTGACTTTAATACTTTGATTTCACGCTGTTCAAATTCCTCTCTTTTTTTTACCAATGCCACTTTCAATTCTTTTATTAAGGTATTTGGAGGTTTGAATTCATTAAAATCATCACAATATTCTTGATGAATGTTCTGAATTCCATCAGAAGATCCTAAGTACACTTCATCAGTTCCACTTACTGAAAAATCTGAATAACCTACAGTAACATTGGTCCTGGTTAAGTTACTATTATTTTTAGCTAACGCAATCAAGTCTTGGTCTTCAGCGGCAGGTTTATTGTTTGCTGAATATCTGAGGTAATATTCTTTAACACGTTTGAGAGTATCTAAAGTCACAGTGAACTCTTTTTCTATTTGGATGATATGAGAAGTGACAAATTCAACTACCTCCTGACTTCGCTCATTCTCATTTACATACTCTTCTAATCGCCTGGCTTCTATAAGCACTCCATTTAATACCTTACACATATCATGGATTAAAACAGTTTCCTCAAAGTTTTTGTGTTTTGATCTGCATATATCATTTTTATCAAATGAAGGGTAAAAATATTTTTCATACTCTTTTTCTAAAAGATTCAGTATAGACGAGGACTCATTAATATAAGCAAATATTATTTTGAAAACATCATTAATGTCTTTGTATGTGTTACACTGACAGAAGCGAATTCCAAGCAATCGAAGACATTCAGACTGCATCAAGAGATAAATATTCTTCAAATTCTAAAAAGACAAAATACAACAATTTTAAATAAGAAACAAGAATCTTGATAAATAAATAAACAAATATTGTTAGTATGATTTCAGGCTCACAGAAATTAATAAGAATAAACAAATGGTTTGGTAACTAAAAAGTACAGTTTAGCTACTTAAGTAAACATATGTTTATCTAGCTAGTTGCTTGATAAATTCATCTATTGAAAATCCTGTTGGGAGGGAGATAAATCACTGAAAATTAAAAACCATATATAATAGCCCTCTGAAAAGACTATACCTTTTTTTCTTCAGGGTTTATAACAGAGAAAACTAGCCTCCAGTAGTAGCCCTGTTTTAGCAGTACCTTACAACATCCAGGGGGGAGAGAGGTATGGCGAGCCTCTTCTAAATTTTCACATATAAAGGTCTCTAGAATGTTTAAGTCCTTACTGAAATTGTTCAACAAAAAAATTTTAGAGACTGTCTTCCTCTTGTCAAAATAAATAATAAGAGAATGTAAAATGGTTGGTTCAACAACCACACTTCTTGGTAGTTCTAGTGTGACATTTTCCAGCATTGTATCATAAAAAAGGATCAAATCACAAAATAGGAATGGAAATCTTCTTAATATCAACCAGCTGAGACAATGTCGTCCCAAGATAGATTGCAGTTCAGGGGCGCTCAGTCCATGATAACTAAGCCTAAATAATCCCCTTTACTCAATTATAGTTCTACTATATTCAATCTTAAAAGGGTCTAGGTTGATATTCTGAATATCAATAAATTAAGAAACACAATTACCGTCATTGTATGACTAATGACAAGTCACACTACACAGAATCAGCGTCACCTATCCAATTATTCCTCATTATTTCCCACAAAGTTTTTATTCAATTACAGAATCAAATCCAGAATATCTGCTGTAGAGGAAACTGTAAGTTATTAGTTCCTATAACATCTGGATCTATAACATTATTGCTTTAAAAAGACAAAGTAAGTTAAGGAAAAACTTCTTTGGTTGACCCTTGTTTGTTTTGAAAACTATATACCAACTCTAGATAATTTAGAATGTTGAAATGTTACTCTGCATAAATAAAATTTGTTTGCCATGCATGTCAACACTTTCATAAAAGTGTTTATTTTTTCAAATAAATAAATTTTTCACCATACAAAAATAATTCGTTTTTAAAACAATAGTTAGAAGTAGTTGATGTCCTTGAACAAAAATGAGGTCATTAAACATATTTCTAAGACTAAAAAGTTTTTAGCAACAAATAAACACCCAAATCCTGGCTTTTTGTGGGCTTAATTTTATTTAAAAGTGACACACAATAATATGTAAAATTTTTGAGACATATTAGGCAGGATAAGTAAATTTTAGCTAATCAAGCAAGTGAATTGTATAACTGAAGCTTGTGCGTTGACACATTAAGATATTTAATCTGCAGTCAAAAAATACAATAATAAAACTAAAATTTAGAAAGCAAATTTTGAAGATAAAATAATAACTTACGTGCAAAAAAGCTATGTCACAAGATTTTTCGTCATTATCAAAACCTCCATTAATACCGAGTTTTTCATCACTGTAATAAGCGACATAATCATCATTTCTAAAAGAAGATTCTTCGTTCATCTTCATTAAAGAAAATGTTGCACTTTGTGCAACTGAAATAAGGGTCTTTAAGGACCTGGATGTTTTGGAAATCATAATAGCTATTTCATTTACTTTCATTTTAAAACTGTGTTCTTGTTGAATGTCTTGATTTGACCTATAACATTTTAACAAAACTCCATAAAGGACACAATTTATTTAAATATAAACAACTCAACACTAATTATTAATAAGGCCGAAGGTCAATAAATATAAAGTAAATTTAGTGTTTGCCATAAACTCCCAGTCAAAAAAATCCTAATTTTATTTTATTTTTAGGGGAACAGAAATTTTAAATTGACCAAACATCTCCTAAATTCAAATCAAACAACATTATTGAACAGAACATTAAAATGTAATATGTTTTTATTTTTTTTTATTTTTTTTTTATTTTTTTTTTTACGGCGCATCTACATCTAGGTCATTAGCGCCGACATCCAGGGTGTAGCGAGGAATTTTACCAGCGAGCCGTGGGATGATAAAATTCCTGCCGGAGGTTGGGAATCGAACCCACCATCTCCCGCTATGAATCCAAGGCGCTAGCCATTAGACCACGGGAGACCCCAATATGTTTTTAATGAAAAAATTGTTTTTACAAAAATAAAATACCAAGAAAATATCATATTTTTCATTTTTAATAAACATTAAATTTTATAAAATATCATATTTTTCATTTTTGTTTCCATCCTTTATTTATGGCATACTCATTAATAGCTTTTTAATAAAATCTTGTAGGATGTTGCCCCACTTTTCAAATACTTCTTTATCATTTCAAGGGTAGTGTGACCAAAAATTCTTTCTTAGTTTGTTCAATTGGATTAAGGTTCTGGGCTGCCTTGTGCGGCTGGGCATTATCATGCATAAACAATGCTTCTGTCCCAATGAGAAGCATAACAAACACTACATGATCTTGTTATATAATTTCCACATCATCATCTTGAGCTAATGCCTGACTCTATCATTCTTCTCCAAACGTTTGACTTAGAGATCGATATACCACAAACTCCAGTAACCAAGTTCCCAATGCCCGAAGCAGTGGAATGGCGATTCCCGAGCTCATACACTTTAAAGGATCAGTCGTCAGTGGGATCGATGACTTTTGGATGTCCTGAATTTGGTTACATTGAGTGACTTCTGGCATCTTTGTACCGTTTTATGGCCGTGAAAATGAAATTGAAGGCGATTAATGATGTAACAGAAAGATTTTCCTTCTTCCTGAAGAGTAATTATTCTCAGTGAATAAGAATTAAGCAACTCAATATTACAAGAATACACCAAATAATAACAAATTAAGCGAGAAATTGATGTACGGTGTCAATAAAAGGTAAAAACAGACAAGAAGATGGATTCAAATCAATCAACAAAATGTTTAATCCTTCATTTTTTGACAAACAGTGAGTAACAATGATATGAATAATCCTTAATGTCTCGCATGTGATCCCAGTGCTAGAAATAAAACAGAACATGGATTGACCTCTTAAACCCAAAAAAATCTTGAAATATATTGGTGTTGCGATTTTTTGAAGGGTAGTGTATTTCTATGAGATCCACTACTTTTGTACCATTTGGATGCCTCCCCAAATAAAACAAAAATTCATTTTTATTTATTTATTGACATTCTGTCTTCGTAATAATTAGAGTGCTGAGATTTTGAGCAAGAATAAGCATTGAGAAGATACAATATTAAATAGTATACATTTTATGTCCACTTAGTTATTTACGTGTATGTACATGTACGTATGTGTGTGTGTGACACCTACCTAGCAATAGCATTCTTCCTAAGCTTCAAGAGTTCAAAGTTGTTCCTCAAGAGTTAGAGGAGCAGGAGAAGGTGCCAAAGTGAATTTTACTACTACTACTATTTTACTATTATTTTACTTCAGATTATTTATGGCACTATTATTTTTTACATTTTGGTCTATTGTGTCAGTTCGAGTCGATAGCCTCACACATGAGGTTGATTGGAAATAGTGATTTATGGCTCTTGTGAGAGACACTTATACTTTCTGCCAAATGTTTTTTGCTGTTAGTACAAGGACTCACTTTTACAGCTACTCATTGGCTGAGAAAGCATTGAACAAGACTCACGTTAGCACTTCTGAAACTCAAGCTAGATCCCCAAAATTGTTTTTACCAAGTCTGTCCAGATACTATAGAAATGAATCTTTCTTCACAAAAATACCTAAGATGGTTATTTAGACCAGTAAAAGCATAAAGCGGATGTAATTCAGAAAACTAATCCATAGATAATTTTTAATAAAGAACTAATAGAAAATTTTAATAAAGATATCTTATTTTTGAAAAAGACTTTTAGGGGCTAAAACTCACAACCTTGGTTTTTTTTTTTTTTTTTTTTACAGCGCCCCGACATCTAAGCTATCTACAGGGTTCCACCCTTCCTAAATATCCATGGTGCAGCGGGGAATTTTCTCAACGCCATCTGATTTGAAAAAAAATCTCTGCTGTGGATGGGACTCGATCCCCCAACCCCTGCTGAGAATCCAAGGTGTTAGTCACTAGACCACTGGGAGACCCTCACAACCTTAGTATTATTATACAAACAAATGAATATTATTATGAATACCTGCTTAGCCACAGTATCTTTTCTTTTGATGCCAGCAATGAATCATCTTCAGTGATACCCCGCACTGTTTTTCTTACAATTGAAAATGTTTTCTGCAATATCTGTATGAGTTGCTTTAATTTACGCTCATATGAAGATTTAGTCAAATATGTATTCAGCATGGAAGTGAGAACAACACTAGAGCCAGCAATGATGGGTATAAAAACTCCTTTGAGTAACTTAAATCTCATATGGCAATATATTGAAATTACATCCAATAAAAGAACTCCACAAGCCCACTTAATAGAGTGCCTGAAACCAAGAATTGCTGATCAATAAATCCAATGTATGGGAATAATAATGAACAGGATAAGAATGTTTTCTTATTTGTACATATTTTCTTTAAATGAATTAATAATAATAATTAACATATCCCATCTTAGTAATTTATATGAACTTATAAAATCAAAAAATCTAGTAGCGTTTAGAGTTCACACTTAATTTCAAAGTGATAAGCAACCTCGTAAGCTTCTGATCAATTTCTAATTTTAACTATTAATTTGTTTACTACAGTAGAACTTGGATAATTCGAACCCCTAGGGACCGATAAAAAAGTTCAAATTATCCAAAATTCGAATTACAAAAGTTTTTGAAAATAAAGGGCTAAAAAATCGAACTTCATATTTTCATATTTTTTAATTAAGAACAAAATACATTTTATTTAAAGAATAACAAACATTTCATGAATTGATGATTAGATACATAAGTACTAAATAATTGATCAAAAAAGTAAAAATAAAAGTCTATTGTTTTAAAAAAAGTCATTTTCATGGCAAGCATTTTTCTTTATTTTTCAGGTAAGTTGGTAAAGTGTTAGGAGAAATTCCTAAGTCCTTCGCGGTTTCAGATTTTTTATTTATTCCTTTTTTCAACTTCTTTAATCACAGCTATTTTCTCTGACAACGTTTAAGTTTTACAACTTCTGGGCTTCGACATCTTAAATCAACAACTCACTGAACTGCACTGTACACCAGAAATTCAAGGTACAGACAATACAACAGATCTAGGCGCTGACTGACTTATAACTTAATAAGAAATGAAGATGGGAGGGATGGTGGGAGGGAATTCTAGGATAAAACGACAAGATGGTGTATGTAACTACAACCCCTGGAAGGTAGGAAGCACGACACACCACTTTGCAGAACTCCTAGAGTCCAAGAACTAGACTACGAGACCGCTGCGCTTCCCAGAACCCCTACATCCATATCTTACTAAACTTCTTACCCGATGGGAGAATATTTTCACAAGATTTAAGATAGACCATTTCTCTGTCCACATCCCATTCGGGGCACAGACTCGTAAAAAAATTGAATTATCCAAAATTTCATTCAAATTAACCACGATTTTTTTACATTGTTTATGCCCTAAATTCTAGGGACCGAGAGAAATATTCGAATTAAAGACGATTTCGAATTATCCATGTTCCACAGTATCACCTTTTTTTTTGGCACTTAAAGCCAGTGGACAGCCACTAGTCTTCTTCAGACTGACTAGGGCAACAATCCGACCTACACATGACTTGAAACGATCGGGTTTGTATGAACTCTATGTAAGTTAAAGCGGCAACAGCCGTATGTAAGTTAAGGAAAACTGGCCAAGTTGGAATTGCACAAATAAGTGAGAGAGTATTATTAGGTTCTTTACAAGGTATTAAGAGCCTTAAACTTGGCCCAATACTATGATATCATAACATTCAAAGGCAAATTGTTTCTGGGAGGGGCCTGGAAATTGGCCTCTTTTTTTTCAATGTTAGTTTTTTTTTTGGGTGGATATAAATACCTTTATTAAGTAAATTTTGAGTTTTCGTAATCAATGTTTGGCTTGAGGAGGATGACGTGAACTATGATTCTATCTACTATTTATCGTGTCGGTATTTTATTTTTTATAACTTTATAATACCTTAGATTAGATACTCTACGTGATGGGTTTCAGATGGAATGATGCGTTTCTGAAGGAACAACAAGTACAAAACAGGCACCCCCCTAGGAGCGGAGTCAGGGTTTTTCAATTTTTGTCTTTAATAACACCCTAATGCCCATCATCCTGCAAAATTTCAAGTTTCTAGCTTCTCGGGAAGTGCCTAATAATTTTGATGAGTGAGGGGGTCAGTAGTATCAATTCCGATTTTCCATCGCCAATATCTCAGAAACAATTTAATGTAGAATTATATAGTAGACTCTCCCTTATCTGGCATTCTATTACCCGTCAATCTCCTACGAGATTTTTTTTTTTTTTTTTTTTTTTTTTTTTTTTTATGGCGCATCGACAAATCTGGGCCATTAGCGCCGACATCCAGGCTGCAGCCAGGAATTTTCTCAACGAGCCCTGAGATGAGATAATTTCTGCCGTGGGTGGGGATCGAACCCACCATCTCCCGCTTATGAATCTAAGGCGCTAGCCACTTGACCACGGGAGACCTCTCCGAGAGAGATGTTCCATTTTAGGGGCAGGCACTTGTGTTTCTACTACGAAAATAAATGTTTCTACAAAGGCACCTGCAGAATTTCATTTGATTTCGGTCTTGAGGCAAAGCTCCAAAGGGCTTTACATTTCGATATAACTTATTTGTGTAGATTCGCCAATGATTGTTGGTTAGCTATGGCTATGTTGGATATTGACATCGGAAGATGCACATAAGTTGAGTGAATGAGAACAACATCTTAGGTGCTCTGGAAGAATATGTTTCATAGCCTCAGAAGCTTGAACTGGTGGTAAACATAAAGGCACTGTGCCGGTAGTATTTGACCGAGATTCATGTTTGAGCACGACTCATTCAGTTTGGGAGCCTGATTCTGATGTGGATTCAGATGATGAATCACTTTTGTTTTCTTGTTGATCAATCTCAGCATCATCTGGAAATTCATTTATTTCTGAGCTAGATTCTATCAACTTTTTGAATGCTTTCACGAAATTCGGGGCATTGTCTGTGACGGTAGCTACTATTTTTTTTGGGGGGCGGGGCCTAAACCAAAACTTTAGTGAATAAGTTGCAGCTCACTTGCAATTCTGTCTAAACTGTGTGAATTCTTAAATCTTTTGCACGCCAATGCCGCCGACCCTCTCTCGTAATTTTGTTTTATCCAGTGCACAGTGACACCTAAGAAACTTCGCCGTTTTCCTGACCACATGTCAGCTGTAGTACACACATAGTCAACATACTATGATAGTGTAATCATCAAATGTTTTTTCATTATTCCGTACCAATACACGCCTACTTGGTACTTTCAGCCCATACCTCTCAATCTTAAGGGGTTTAAAAATGTCAGAAAACCATTTATACTCCACCACGTGGACTGGTACATTTTAGTTAACCACGAATCGAAAAATTAAATCTTCAAATTCATGTTGATTCAATTAATAATTTTAGTCTTAGGCTGTACTGCAACTGTTTGTATCCATTTGTTTTTGTTGTTGCAACATTTTTTTGTATTATTTATACTCCTGCACTGCCTCTAACACTGCACTGATTTTCCCTACTGTTTTTTCTCTATTTGACCTTCAAATGACCTTGAATCTCATGTGATGAAGGTTAACCAACCCGCTCATCGTAATCAGCGACCCCAAAAACCCCATAAGGACCATACCGCTCGGGCTTTTTTTAGATCAAATAGTTAGTAGTTGCCAAAACAACTACCTTTTCAAACTACAGTAGTTGTAGTTGAGAAACCTTTGGTTATTAAAAAAATAATAGTTGTGCCGTCAACTACAAAAGTATTTATAGCTCTAACTACTGAAGTTGTAGTTTCGTAATTCATAGTTGAACTGCTTTTTGCCCAAATCTGCACTTGGGTATCCAACAACACAGGGTGTTCACAAAATTACATACACAGTGCTGTTCCTTTCTTTTTTCCACATTGAAATAAGAGGCCCAAGAGTAAATTAAAATTAATCAAGTTTTAATTAAATAAATGTTTGGCTGAATCAAATTAAACTACAGTAGACTCCACCATATTCATATAAATGTGGATGGCGGTAATTAGAAAAAAGTAGGTACTTATACATTTATATCATATATCTAGCATCAATTCAGGATTTAGGAGCGATTAACATTTTATCATGTTCTTACGCCAAATCATATATGTAGATTAAATTTTATATAGAAAGAATTGTTTAAGATCATTTCCTTAGCTCTTTTTATCAACGTTTCCTGAGCAACAATATCTTACCAGTGCCTTATGAAGATGAAAAATTGTAATTCAATCTTAAAAATGATATAATACATAAATATTTCTTATAATCAAAATAAACGAAATTGATGAAGAACATCATGCCTAATATATTTATATGAGGCTGAAGTCCAATTTCAAATAATACATTTACTTTCTTCACCACTCCTTTATTTAGCTCTACATATTTCTCGTCTTTTCGACCCCTCTTCAGGAGCACTTAAAATAATATATCATTATAGCCTTCACATCCGAGAATCTTCCGCAGGTAGGGCCATGTCTAGACAACAAGATCAATCATATATACTGCACATCAGCTGTTTAAAATCAATAATTAGAGGGCAAATGTCGATTTTTTTTTATTTTATCTTGATAAATTTAGGAAATAATTCCTAGATCTTTACATGTATGTTTTATCTTATAGATGAAAATGGGATTATAACTAAAAGAAATGTAATTAAAGCGTCCCAGACTTTTTATATATTTACTGTCTGTATCTATTTTCTGTTCGTAAATATGTTTATTATGCATAAATTCCTCAGTTACAACTCGATTTGTATTCAAGCGATTAGATATCCTACTGTCGAAGAAGTTATCAATTATAATCTGTATTAGTTTCCTTCTTTGTTCCTTATTACCCCTTATGTCATCTACTGTTTGTGTATCCTGTAGTTTACATTTCAGAGTTTGATGAGCATTGTCTACAAGTCAGTTTAGCTTTGTTAATTTTATCTTTCTTCTAATATTATTAGAATCACTAGTACCTGTATTTTCAGTCAGCAATTTTTCTCTTACTCTTACAGTCATTATAAAATATTGATTAAAATTAAAAACGTTCAAGTCATAATTTAAATTTGTACGTATTCATATTTAATTCTTTTTGAACATATATTGCATATATAAAGCAGTTTTAAATTTTATTGATGAACTAAAATGCAGGTATGTTAATAAATTATTTTTATATTTCACCCATACATGATTTCAACATTTTTAAATTATACAAAATCAATACCTACATAAATGGATTTCTGTCTGCAATTAATTCTGATGACATTTTAAATAAATAAATAGCATCTTCTTCCATAAGCAAATTACTATGAAGTATTTTGTTTGTATACTCCAAGATTTCCTTGGGCACCTAAGAGACAAAAATAATTATCAGAAATTCAGAATAGATCTTAAAAGAACTTATATTATGTAAAATTTGGAGTTTCCTCATGATAGGGGGGGGGGGAGAAAGTATCTGATTTCTACCTAATGAGATGCAGGCTCAAGTGCCACTTGTAGCAGTTTTAGATTTTTCATCTATGGGTTCGCTGACAAAATTCTCGCTCCAACGAGGGTGGAATTCTTTAAATAACTAGTCAAGGCCTAGTTACAGATGCCAGGTAATAACAAAAAAAAAATTATGCTAAATTGTCTTCATTGGTATGGTAAAAGGTGGAACAAAAAAGATTACTCAAATATTTTTTTTTTAAAATACACAAAACTCTTATTAGAAAAATTATACTGATATTGAGGAACACATACACAAAACTGTCCTCCAATGTTTTTGTGGTATAATCAAGCGAAAAAAGATTTCTTGAAAAATAAAAACATGACATGAGTACTATTATTAAAACATTTTCAATGTTGCATTAATATCCCTTTAGGAAATATTCTTATTTTTGTGGTAGGCGGAAGGTCAATTAATAAAAACTTCACTATACAGTATCACCAACTTTATTCCGTCCCTACATGTTTCACACCTTTATTGGTGCCTCTTCAGGGGAAAAATTACATATATAAAACTTACAGCCTCAATCTGAGGAGGATAACCTTCCACCAGTACGGCCACGTCTAGAATGATCATGGTCTGAAAGAATCCAAAATGCCGAAATATAATCAGCTGATCCATAATCGATTTGTCAAACATTTAAAATTTAAAATTAATTTCCAGAAGAAATATAGTCTTAAAAATTAAAACCATCTTCCCACCTTCTAATTAAAACATATTTTTACCTTTTGTTAAATAAATTAATAAAAATCGTATTCAAATGTAATATTTCAGTTTTTTTATTTACCACTTTTTTCCTATTTTTTATGATATGGATATTTTCCTTAATTCTTCTTTTCATTCTATTCCTCTCTTCCTTCTTTTTCGAAGTAGCTGTTCCGATTCCACTATATATGATTTATCACAGCCATTGCAGTCAATTTTGTAGATATTGTATTTAGTGTCCCTAAATAATTGACTGCAATGGCTGTGATAAATCATATATAGGGGAATCGGAACAGCTACTTCGAAAAAGAATTAAACAGCATGCGCAAAGTATTGATAAAGGAGAGAATAAGACAGCGTTGGCTTATCATGCTATAAAATATAAACATAGTTTCGATTTTGAAAATATTAGTACATTAGGTAAAGAGAGAAATAGAATGAAAAGAAGAATTAAGGAAAATATCCATATCATAAAAAATAGGAAAAAAGTGGTAAATAAAAAAACTGAAATATTACATTTGAATACGATTTTTATTAATTTATTTAACAAAAGGTAAAAATATGTTTTAATTAGAAGATGGGAAGATGGTTTTAATTTTTAAGACTATATTTCTTCTGGAAATTAATTTTAAATGTTTGACAAATCGATTATGGATCAGCTGATTATATTTCGCCATTTTGGATTCTTTCAGACCATGATCATTCTAGACGTGGCCGTACTGGTGGAAGGTTATCCTCCTCAGATTGAGGATGTAAGTTTTATATATGTAATTTTTCCCCTGAAGAGGCACCAATAAAGGTGTGAAACATGTAGGGACGGAATAAAGTTGGTGATACTGTATAGTGAAGTTTTTATTAATTGACCTTCCGCCTACCACGAAAATAAGAAGATTAAAAAAAGGGTCAGTTGAAGAATAATTATCTTTAGGAAATATAATTTACAAGCATGTACTAATGGCTTATTACTAAAGTTACTGTAATCAGTTATGATTTTATGTTGTTTATTGAAATATCAATATAAAATGTACCCCAATAAATGGGTTTTATTATTATAAAATTGTGACTCTTTTATTTCTAAATTATTTTAAAATTGGAGAAAGGTCAAAATTTAAACACTTCATCTTCACATACTAAACTTTATTTTATGCTCTACATGTTTCACGCCTATATAAGCTTCTTCAGGAACAACGTAACATAATACACCACATCGAGACTAATTAGATTAATTAGACTGGCTATTTTTTTTTTCAAATCAATTGTTTAGAATATCTGACTTGAGTCTCTTGGTGTTACACACACTGTTCATATTTTATAATTTTTATCCATATTATTCATAATTTTAATTATTAATCCTTATTATGACTATTTTTAAAATCCATCATCTTTAGAACTTATAACTAAAAGTTTATGGATATCAACACACGAAATGGAAAATGTTGAACATGATATTCTCAAGAGGTAGCGCACACCTTCACTGCAGGACTTAACTAATTTTGAATCAACTGTGGAAAGATGACCTGACCTAGGCTCATTTAAGAGGCTGGTGTTTTTAGAATTGAACTAATAGAACCAAACCACTGCATAATTAAATAAAGTTTTACTATAAGTGAATAACGACAAAGGCAATTTACAGAACTTTTGAAAGACTTAAATATTTAAAACGAGACCAGTCATAGTAAACCATAGTCAAAAGCCAAACAAGGGCCTGAGATATAAGTTTCAATTACATGGAATAAATAAATTTTATTTAATAGCATGCTACTTAATAATTTTCAGACATTTCTGAATGATCTTATCATCTGCCCCACATGTAGTTTTGAAAAATATGAAACATGGATTCTTTTTTGCAACAGCAACAAACTAACTAATATACTCTGAAAAAAATCGATTTTATATAATTTTAATTACTATTTTCTCCTGAAAAATAATTAATGAGCTCATAAAATAGAGTAAAACTGTTTCTTAATGGTGGCGAAGCAGCTAAAATGAGAAATATACGAGTTATCATTTTATTAATAGCAGAGAGGTCTCCTTGAAATTTTCAGGGCTTAGTACTAAAATATTAATAGAAAAATTGATTAAAATATTTTTGTTTTACCAAATTGTATGAATGTTGGCAATTCGAAAATGTGTGAGCTTCTTTTAAATCAACATTTTTATTACAATAAAGTTCTATTTCCTCATTCTGACAGGATTGAAGGTACCTATGTAACTCACTTCCCTAAAAAGAGAAACATAAAATAAATAATGAAGAATGTATAAACCTAAATAATAAGGAATGTATAACCCCCTACCCCTTAAGGTATGTAGTAAGAGAAGAGACTAACCCTAAAAGTATCAAGGCTCTTCAAGGGCGTTACAACCACCAAGGGGAGAGCAGCTACCCCCCCCCCCCCCCCCCCGTTTTTCTCTAATTAATTAACATTAATTCAAAAAGTGCTGATGACCTCAGCAGTCGATGCAACGGAAACAAAAACAAAAAAAAAATCAAAATTGGTGGTTAATTTGCTCTTGTATTATTAACTAAATACATCAGTTGTGCATTGTCAATTATATTCAATAGATTTTAACTCACGTTTATAGTGTAGTTATTATTTGAAACACAAAAATAAATTCTTGGATGTTTATCATATTCTAACTTTAGTTGAAATTTAGAAAATCTAGAATATAACAGTAGGTATCTATATAATCAAGGAAACCATAAAATACCTTCATTAAAAATGTCATTAGAGAAGTAAATTAGAATGTATAACATAAAAACTACATGAAAGAGTGTAATATTAATATAACTAATGTATTCTTTATATTACATATAAATTATACAATCAAACATGACCTAAGAATTTAATTTAAATGAATATTATGTGCATAATTTGCAATCAGATAATAGTGAAATCACTATTATTCGATTGCAAATTGTTTTTTCAAACAAAAAAATAAAACTGAATAGTTGCCTTAATAAAACAATGAAATAACTTAAAACTAATACTAAACTTATTTTAACGTATTAGGGGAAAAAGAAGCTACATTCCGGACATTTTCAATACATTTGATATAGCTCAGGGATTGATAAATTATACAGTAGCTTAAAGGAGGAATGAACTATATCTACTTAATTATTAAAAATGGATTATTTACATAGAAACAGATATTCATTCTTTTGAATATTTTAGACAATGAATTACTTTTACTGGAAGAGTAATATAAAAATGTTAGATGTGATGCTTCAGAAATCTATTATAATACAGAATAGTTCCGTACTAAGTTAATTTTAATTAACACCCTTCTTAATATAACTGTCCTTAAATATATGAGTAATTAGAGACTGCTTGCACCAAAAAATTGATTAAAGACAAATAAGTAAATACTTATAATATATATTATAGATCATATAAACAGCACTGGAATATTTAATTCTAGCAACACATTATTCAATATACTTCAACAACGTATTATAATCTGAATATAAAGTTAGGCATAATGTAACAATGCCAGCAAAAAACAATTTTTAAACTTTAAATATCAGCGAGAATTTGTCCCATGTTAAGATTATACTCGTTGGATAGCGGTAGCCTAAATCATTATATAGAATCTTACATCTAAAATTAGTTCCTCTTCGTCATCTGCAGCTAACTCATTATTTCTTATGCAATTACCTTCACGCATTTTAAACTTTTCAATACAGAGAACTCAACTGGCGGGCATATGTCAAAGAAAGATAACACAACAGAACAAACCAAAGAGACTATTGAGATTAATAATCTACAGGACAAAACTAATCATTGAGTATAATTTACTAGCAGCCAAGTCGATTTTAAATGTATTTAGATTATTCTAAATCAAAGAATAAACCATTAAAAATAAAATTATTTAGGCGACATATTTGATATTATAAAACATATGATTACTGACAAGTTCCCGATAAGAATCGAGGACAATATATGAAATGTTGGAACTTAAGGCAGCAAGTTCCAGCCTAAGGTCACTGTATGTATATTACATGAGGTATTAGAGCCGATTTTTACCCTATCGTAACTCTCAACCAGTTAAAGATAAACTTATGAAATTTTACACAGATATTATACTAATATATGTAAGACAAACTGGAGAAACAACTGCGAAAACATTTGTTATCAGTAATCACTATGTAACAAAAGACACAGGTATACCTCCATTCGGCGCCATTTTTGTAAACGACAGTGGCGCCGCCGTTGGTAATGTGAATTCCCAATTACTAGCAGAAGTAACACCGCTATCAGTCAGTTCTACTGATGTATATATATATATATATATATATATATATATATATATATATATATATATATATATATATAAATCAGTCCCGTAACAGGCCACAAGGGCCCAGAGGGGCAGATACTGTAGAGGTATCTGATTCTTGACCATACGACACACTAGGGAGATAGTTTGGTCAATACTATGCTCCGGCCGCCTGATTTTCCCCATGGCTGCTTCGACTGCTAGAGTCATTAGCACCCAAGGTACCCAATATTAATTAAATTAATTAAAGGCTGGGTGAGCCTAGGGACGATCTGGGACCCCAAATCCAACCCTCGAACGGCAGCACTAGAAGAAAAAATCTTTAGTGCGCGCTCGGGTTTTGAACCTGGTCCTCCAGTTCATTAGTCGAGTGCTCTACCACTGAGCTAACCTCGCACCCATATATATATATATATATATATATATATATATATATATATATATATATATATATATATATATATATATATATATGTGTGTGTGTGTGTGTGTGTTTTAAGCTACTTCGCTGGGAATTCAATGTCTTGGTAATTCGGCATCTTTCTCCGGCAGTCTAATCCTCCTGTCATCGCAATATTTCGCCGGATTCCCCGGATGAGACCTTATTCTTTTACCCACCAGCAAGGACGAGTGACAGCCCCAAGAAACCGTAGAGGAATCCGGCGAAATATTGGTAGCCGAATTACCTATATATATATATATATATATATATATATATATATATATATATATATATATAAACATTTTAACGGGGGTTATTTTCGGTGTGTACTAGGTAGAATCCATGAACATTTAAGGAATGTTTTCAAAAATTTCGTCATGAGTGCAACCCAATAGCCACTTTCTTAGAAGAATTTTAAATTTCCCTGACATACAGTCAAATATCCAGTTCCTTGTCGAAATTGCACTGCCAGTTTCTTGGTGGACCTGCAAGTGATCCGAATTTCCTCATATTGTGAGCAACGATCGGGAAATTTCTGGAAATACAATATGACTCCACGGTGAGCAAGACCGCCTTTAGAATAAAACATTGGGCATATCAGTTATTTTATTCTGAATGAGTTCTTAATTTTAACGAGTCAGAAAGAATGATTGATATTCTTGTGAAACATGTTTGTCTCCAGGGATTAAAATTCACTATCATATGATGATTTGGCTTCACGAGGACAAAGAATGTGAACAGCTTATCCCATTCCCATAACGTCAAGAGGCTTATTTCGATTCGATCACTAAATCTTCAAAACAAACCTACTCTTATGAATTTGAGCTAAAAAGATAACAAAGAAGAAATTGACAATTTTTTTCTAAAAAATAAAAATCGATAAAATTATTATTTTTTCATTGAGAGGAGATCGTTGACCGTTGATGATGATGCAAAGGTAGGGATTGTTGGGGTTCGGTCATTGATTCTTAATAAAACTACATTTTACAAATGAAAATGGTTTTATTGTTGCCGACGTTTCGGCTTGAAATTCAAGCCTTCATCAGGACGATGAGAAGATTGAGAACTATGCCTCACATATGCGGGATCATTTTTGATGATAAGTATTGTTTTTTCTTTAATGTTATCTGACCAAGTCATATTCATCAGGGCCATCTAAATGGGTCACCCTGTGTATTTAATGATAAAATCAAATTATAATAATCCCTTATTCTGAGGCCTGGTAGGTTCTCCAGTTTGACAAGCGTGCTGTAGAAAATCAAACCTCATTGGAATGTTCTTATCCTGACGTAGGTTTCAAAGTTGATACCTCTCGTTTATATGAGTTTGTAGACTTTCTTCCATTTTCATGTAGAATGTACTATGTTTTTCCCAGCAATTCTTTTTTTGGCAACTATTGCAGCTTTAAATATTTTCGCAATTGAAGGAGCTGTCAACTGTGATCCTCTTGTAGAATATGCATCGCACGATATTATGGTAGAATGCCTCAGAAATCTACAAAAGGACTACCCTAATCTGTCTAAGGTATATTCTATAGGAAAATCAGTGAGTGGAAAGGACTTAACTGTGATAGCAATCAGTGAAAATGTTAAGGCCAGAAGTATCGGTAAACCTATGTTTAAATATGTTGCTAATATTTATGGAGGAGAAGCTGTGGGTAGACAATTGCTATGGGCCTTAGCTGAATATCTGCTGTCACAGTATGGAAAGGACAAAAGAATCTCAAAACTTTTAAATAATACTGAAATACATTTATTACCGTCTATCAATCCAGATGGATTCCAACAAGCAAAGGTTTGTTTTCTTATTTAATTGAAGAGTATTGTTAAATTTATTTGATGTGACTTGCCAATAAGTACGTAATTGTAGAAAGCATACATTTTTTGTTACTATTTTTGACGTCAAGATTAATTATCAGTATTACTTTATGTAACAATTTATTGTAGGATCCTTTATGCCAATCTATACAGCAATACATTATAGAAAAAACAGGGAATTTATTTAAAAGCATTAACTTTTGAAAGATTCCCTTGCCAGGATGCATTTTGAACTAAGTTTTCCAGTATATTTCCAAATTCCCTAACTGAAAAGCCTCCTGAGTATATAACACAGGCACACACACACACACACACAAAAAGTGATATTTTCCAAAGTCACCATACATATAGTCTTATGTACTTTGACACGCTGAATTCGAATCCGAAGTCTGTTTCACCCGATCACGTCAGGTTTGAGAGCATTTAAAGGTCACCTCAGTTTTATGACACTTCTCTCCAGATCCCTGTCCTCTCCTACCACCCTTAACTTAATGATTGGTCAACCCCCCCCCCCTGTTCTCTTTCTCTAGCTTACTGCAATCCAACACATTCAGAAATGATTGTATATCTGTGAGATATAGTTCTCCTTCTTCTCATCGCTAAACCTATTTTCATCCTGTACTTATTCATTTTATATCTATTCCTATGTTACCCATTCAAATTTTAAATTTATATTAATCTACCTTTAATTTAACGTTAATACTAAAATTTAGGCTCCTCCGAACTGATTATTTTCACATTTTGCACTATAATGTATTTTGATGCACTAAACATGAATCTGTTAAAAAAAAAAAAAAAAAAAAAAACCTAGGAAAATAGGGTAAAACTGAAGGAGAGCCTCCTCAGCAGCGATTTTTCTTCAAAGTTTGCACTATAATGTATTTTGATGTAAACACGAATCCGTTATAAAAAAAAAGTTGGTCTCAACTAGGAAAGAAGTTATTATGCACTAAAGTCCACTGTTATGTAGGTTATAAAAGATGGTGTAAACAGAGTATTTGTAAACATGCGCTTGGGCAAAAGTGCTTAATGAAGAAGTATAATTGAAATTTAGACTCACCTGTCGTAGCTGACCTGTCGCTTTTGGGCATACGTGCTATGCGTTTCCGCTCGCTCAATAAGGTATCAAAACCCTAGTCAATAAGTGTTGGTAAATTTTAATAATTGATGGTAAATTTCAATTACACGTCTTTATTAAGGACTATTGCGCATGTGCGTGTTTACAAGTACGTTGTTTATGCGATCTTTTGTAACCTCCATAACAGTGAACTTTTTTTTAAATAACTTCTTCCCTAGTTGAGAATTATAACAAACGAATAATTATAAAGGCATTAGCTAATTATTAAGGTATTTCTTAATTAATTATTAAGGGATTTCTGTTATGTAATACTTTTCATGAACAAAACAAGAAATGTGAAGAATGTTTCATTATTTAAAAAATGGTTGTGAATAAATAAGTGCTGGTAAATTAAAAAAAATTGATTGTAAATTTCAATTAGACTTCTTTATAGAGGACTTTTCCATACCTGCGCATGCCCATGTTTACAAATACGCTGTTTACGCCAACTTTTATAACCTTCATAACAGTGAACTTTAGTGCTTAATAATTTCTTTCCTAGTTGAGAGCAATTTTTTTTTTTTAACGGATTCGTGTTTAGGGAAATGAAAAACGTGATGAATCTTCTTGTTTTTGAGGAGGATGAGGATGGGTTCAATAGGGTTGTGACTTAAGTAGGTGCAGTCTTATGTAGCTAGTAGGATAGAACATTCCAGATTGTCATAGACAAACTCTTTCTTTTTTTTTTACGGTGCATCGACATCTGGGCTATTAGCGCTGACAACAAACTCATGTTAAAAAAAAAAAAAAAATGATCTGCTCCACATTCTTTCCTGCTGCTTGGACTTTGGAATAGGTGACAAAGACAACAGCCCTGTGAGGCCACCAGAAAAAAAATACATTAACAAACTTACAGCTAAATAGCCTTTTTTAGCTGATTTGGATTAGAAGGTAGTGCATATAACAGTGACACAAACTTGCTATGGACCAAGGACATGGTTACCCTGTGGTCCCAACCCCTTAAATGTTACAAAGGTAATATTAAACAGATGTTAAAGAAGTAGGAGATTTTATTTAAGATAGATATAAAAAATGTGTAATTAAGATTTATTTAAATTGAAATAAATAAGAATATAAACGCTGTGACACTTCTTTTCAGTTTTATTATTTTTAATGTTGTTTTTTTAGGAAGGCATCTGCTCTTTACAAGAAAATGGACGTTTCAATTTAAATAATAGAGATTTAAGTGAGGATTTCCCTGGACTAAACAACACTACCATTAAATCTTCTAGTAGGCAGCCTGAGACAATGGCTATGATGAACTGGATTGCTTCCAATCCATTTGTATTATCGGGAAGTCTGCAAGGAATCTCAACTTTGTCCTACAAAATGTAAATTAATTGATTTTATTTAGTCATGATCGTCATTCTAGTAGATTAGATTGGATCAAGGCCCACTTTTTTTTTGGGGGGGGGGGGATGTCTATTGGGCACCTGTTGAACTGCTGGGTCACCTATAATACCCCAACATCCTTACCAAATCCCCTGATCTTCAGTGGTGTGATCTCTGGATTATTCTTGTAAAAATGTATTCATTTGGTTGGATTTCCATGTATATATTTTTACAGAAAATAAATGATAAATGGATTAACATATATAATTATTAATAAGTACAATATTTTTTTATTATTTTGCTTGTATTATTAACCCAATCATGTATATTCACTATCTTCTTTGTATATGGTATGGGCCATTAAAAGGTGGCACAATATTTTCTTTTTACAATACTTTATTTGAATAGTACCCTACATGTTTTGTGGCCTCTCATTACCAAGAGATGTCAATGAGTCCAGAAAAAATTTAGGACAGTTTTCAAAAAAAGTGGTGTTAAAAGAAAATGTCCATGCCTTATCCAAAGAAGTCAGTGATCAATATTTTTTTGTTTCAGTCAAAATATTTTTGCATTTTTTTTTTCTATTCATGTTTGCTGATGAATCACCTGTCTTTAGGTTGCTTAGTAACCTATGCAATTTGAATTTGTTTATAATTTGTACAAGTCCAATTAATTTTTACACAAACAGATGAATAGATGGAATGTATTTTCGAAATTCACTTTAAAGTATGCTAAAATAAATATCTAAACTCTCAAACCATTACTTTTAAACAACTTACATGTTGATATATTATTGCTTAATGAAGCTTTATATTATTGAGTATGAAGCTTTAGTAAGATTCTTATAGATGTGGGACTCTCAATTCATTGGAAACTAAAACCTACAGGAGATAATTGAAAAAAAAAAAAAATAGACTTACAAGAATGTACAGTGGTTCAAAAAAGTATTGGCACACTTACTTTTTTTTCTGTTTCTTTTTGAAAAATTAAAAATTTTATTTTTAAACATTTTTGTACAATATAATATTCATAAATACAAATAATTGAAAAATAAAAATAAATGAATTATAAAGTATATAAAAATAATAAACAAAATATCCTTTTTAGAGAGTTAAAAAAGTATTGGCACTCTTATTAATAATGTACATTATATTTAATAAATTTAATCTGTGTGCCCCTAATACTTTGTTATCATGCCATTGGCATCTATAACAGCCTGTAATCTTCTTGGCATTGAAGAAACAAGGTTTTGAGTTACTTCTTGGCCAATTTTATTCCATTCCTCAGATAAAGTTACCTTCAGGTCATTTTTTGAAGAAATTTTATTTTTTCTTATTTTAAGGTCCAAAAGATACCATAGGTGTTCAATAGGATTTAAATCAGGAGACTGTGGTGGCGTTTTAAGTTGTCTCGGAACATTGTACAGCATCCACTCTTTCGTTTTGTTAGCTGTGTGCTTGGGGTCATTATCATGTTGGAAAATAAAAGTATCCTTTACCTCCAGCTTTTCAGCACTACTGGCTAAGTTGGCCCGCAAAATGTCGACATATTTTTCAGCATTCATAATACCGTCAATAAAGGTCAAGTTTCCTATGCCATTCCACGACATGCATCCCCAAACTAGAACGTTTCCGCCTCCATGTTTCACAGTGGGCCTCACATGTCGAGCTTGAAACTCGGTGTTAGGTTTCCGCCAAACGTACTTGCGACCATCAGACCCGAAAATATTATATTTACTTTCATCGGAAAATATTACCTCTTTCCAGAAGTCTAAGTCTTTATTTAAAAAAGATTTAGCAAACTCAAGTCGCTTTTTACGGTTAGTCTCGCTAATTAAAGGTTTTTTCCTTTGAACTCTGCCATAATAATTAAATTTGTGGATAACATTTCTTAGTGTTTGAAAGCAGAAGGTTGTGTTTGAAGTTGACGCGACCTCTTCCGCTATCCTGGAAGCTGATGTTGTGGGATCACACACAACAATTTGGTGTATGTCCCGTTTTTCCCTTTCACTGAACTTCGGTGGCCGCCCTGAACGAGGTTTGTTCAACACAGAACCAGTCTGTCTAAACTTCTTGACAATATTTCAAACAGTACTGAAACTAATTTCTAACTTATTCGCTATTTGTCGGTAACTTTTTCCTTTAGAATGTAGTTTTATTATCATATTTTTAAGAAAAGTGCTATGTTCACTGGTTTTAGCCATGATTATATTACAAACACAGAACAAAGACTGAGTTTAAATGTTATTACATTGACCTTTGTAATCCTCAACCCATATCTACTGAAAGAAAAAGGATTACCTTGTTTTGACTGGAGCTAATGCTAAACATTTAAGACTGCCAATACTTTTTTGACTCTCTAAAAAGGATTTATTCTTTCTCATTTTCGTATACTTTATAATTCATTCATTTTTCTTTTCAAATTATTTGTATTCAGGAATATTCTATTATAAAAAAATGTTCAAAAATAAAATTTTTAATTTTTCAAAAAGAAACAGAAAAAAAAGTAAGTGTGCCAATACTTTTTTGATCCACTGTATATTTTTATAAACTGATACATCATTCTGTCATATTTTTAAGCTGTGCTCCTCGTAGTCTTTTACAAATTTAAAATCTAATAATATCCTTGATGTAGGAACTCAGCTTTTCTCCCCAGCTGTCTTCATTGTAAACATTTTGCTGCGACCCCACCTCAGTTTCTTCCGGTACATTGTACCTAACGAAATAGATGTAGAATCCCATTAAATAATATGTACCACAACTATGAAGGCTGTGCTGATGAAAGAAGCTGAGTCAAGAACAAAGGACCAGTGAGTCAGTTTATGGAATAAAATTAATAATATGTTTAAGGGCAGAAAGTATAGATATTCTTCAAGAAGTGCCAGAGAAGTGTAAGTTTTTAATAAAAATGAAAGATTGACAAATTACTTTGTCAATTTATTTGATTTTAAAAATTAATAAAAATACGAGAAAGAAAGCATTATTGCATTTTCAATATATGTATTTCATGAATATGTGTATTTTTATTTTCTATATTTTTTTTAGGGATCAGTATGATTTTCCTGATGAAACTCTTTTTCTAGAACTGTTCAAATTATATGAAAATAAATTAAATAATAATTTTTCAAATTGTACTTATGACTGGTCACAAACAACATCTATGATGCGTGAGAAACTCTTAAGTGTCGTTAAAGGTAATTTTTTCTTGTTAAGATTGTAATTTAATGATTACCTAGTTTATCTTTATATGTATGTATGCATATATATATTAATTCTTGTGAAAGATGACCCGATATATATTTTCCACTTTTTCTTGTATCTTTTTCTGGCAGGGGGTCGAAAAAGCAGTACACTCTTTGTTCACATTTACTACTTTATTTGGTATGTTTCAACTTCCACCCGACATGTTTCGTGCCTTTTCGCTCCTCTTCAGGGGCTTTCCTTATCAGGAAGTCCTCTCGTCATGTTGTCTAGTTTAAGTCAGGCGCAGTACTGAATAGTCATCTAAAGGTCAGATGGCTGTACATCTAAAAACATGTGGCTGTACATTCCTTCAGAGTCTAAATTGTTTTGTTACAAACAAATATCTCCAAGGGAATAAGCAGATAGGGAACTAAAAGGGAAGGTCTGGAGAATGCAAAGAGCTTGTTATTGCAAAGTTAAATTTTTTGATTTTATATATATATATATATATATATATATATATATATGTATATTTATTTATATTTATATATGTTTTACTTTAGATCGCTTCACTGGGAATTGCATGTGTTAGTAATACAGCATCTTTCTCCAGCGGTCTTGCTCCTCCTTTCTGGGCAATATTTTGCATGATTCCTCTCCAGCTTCTTCTGGCTGTCATTCATCCTTGCTGGTTGGTAAGGGAATGAGACCATCCTCGGTCTGGTCACTCTTCATCCGTTTTGGTCTAAGATTATGCGAGACAATAAGATTGGAGGTCTGTGGGCCAATAGGGAGTCGACTGTCTCTGTTCACTTCTTCAGTCGTCTCCTTGGGGCATTGGTGGTCAAGAGTTAGTGGCTTCTCTTCTATCCTCTTCAGGATGTGTCGCCATGTGTTGGATAGGACGAGTCCTTCTTCTCTATTGAAAATGGCTGGTTACTTGCGGATCTTGATTGCCTCCCTGATGGATCTCCTTGTCATTGTATCTTCCTTGGCCAGAGTCTTGGCTTGGTCAAACAGGACTTGCTCGGGGCAATATTCTCCATGTGTTGCCACCGCAGAGGTTTTGATGCATCCTACTCTGTCCTATATATACCTTCCCACAGTAACACATTAGAAGGTATACACCCTGGTCTTGTAACCACTGCTTGTCCTCCTCTTTCCCTTACCAACCAGCAAGGATGATTGACAGCTAGAAGAGGCCGGGGATGAATCTGGCAAAATATGGCAGGAGGAGAAAGATGTCGTATATGTGATATTTATATACATAGATGCATACATACATAAATATATGAAAAATTATATTCAATATTTTATGACAATAAGTAATTAATTGAGTCTATGATTAAAATGTTTATTGGTGAGCAATCTTAAATTTTCAAACGAGTATAGATTTACCGACACTCAGAACATTATTATGAAAAAAGTTTGAATTCGAATGAAATTATCTGAAATTCTTTATTACGATCAATGATTATGTAAACTGAATTTAATACATTTTTTTACAGGTTTAGGAGGAATGCAAAATTTCAACTATTTATATTCCAACTGTTTCGAAATCCCATTAGAAGTTAGTTGTTGCAAATATCCAGAAAAGTCAGTTTTGCAAAAAGAATGGGAAACCAAAAGAGATAGTCTGGTGTCCTTTATTGAAGTCACTCATTGGGGTATCAAAGGTATCTTATAATTTGTCTATTTGGTTGATAACAGAAAGAAAGTCCAACCATTATATAAACATGTTTATTTATAAACAGCACTTTTATTTGGAGTCATTCTGTCTTCACTTGCATGAAAATTGTTTAGTTGTAATTATAAAGTTATATAGAATATAAGAAAGCTGCCTCTCTTCTAAATTCGTTATCACTCATGATTTTCTTACAGAAATACAAGTTGGCTATTAATAATTAAAACATTTCTTTTAAAGGTTGAATATTTTTAGCGCGGTTCCTCCCTCCCCCATAGGGAGGAACCCCGCTTATAAGGTTGATCTCATGACGCAATCCAGAAGTGCCGACTAGAAAATTTTGCGTTTCAGAACCCCTAGAGACCGAAAATGATGGTGGTTCAAATTTGTATATATATATATATATATATATATATATATATATATATATATATTTGTCTGTTCGCTCTCTAGGTAGAAGACGAAAGGTCCAATTTTGATGAAATTTGGTACAAAAATCCGTCTTCCAATTTGAAAGGTCAAGTTCGTTAACCAGCAAAATCCGTCCTGGAAGATGGCGTTTGGGGCGAAATTCGCGCAAAAAGAATTGTAACGCTTACGTTTTTGTGTTCATAAGCTTGTAAGCGCTCATTTTATAGGCTTCTTGGGCTAGGAAAACGAATGAAACCATTTTCAAGGCGATAGCTTTAACCATTTTCGAGAAAATTGGAAAAATAGTTTTTGAATACCGTTTTTGGTTTGGGCACTTAGAATCATGGGATTCAGTTGAAACATTTTCTGCATGTTCTACTTTCATTAAAACTAATATGTTGAAATTTGTGTTATGTTTGGAGTTAAGGAAGGGTTAGAATTAAATATTTTATTAACAGACATAAAAAGTTTTGGTAACTTTGTATACTTTCCTTAATATCTCGAAAATGGTTGAGAATCTTGCTAAACGGAAGGATACCATTAGAAAGCTTACTAAATGCTCTACAAAAAAGGTTCTGATGAAAGTTTTGATTAGACGATGTCAATCGGAGAAATAAGTGCTTAAAACTTTAAAGTAATTGATTTCGCTTATTCGAACTGTTCTTTTTGTCTGTTTTTATTCCTTGTTATTTTTTAACTGCTTATAGTTGGATAATGTATTTGATAATAAATCAGGTTAAGAAAAATAAGAAAAACAATTTAATCTTAGAGATATAGATTTCCAAGATATAGCTTTTCAAATGCCTAGCGGGGTCCTTCCTAGGGCGGGGACCCATCCAGGTAAGATCGTAAATAAGACCTTTCTTGAAAGTAAAGATGGAACTGTCAACTTTGGTCCTCCTCTGCCTCCCGGCACTTTCATTGATGATGAAGGCTACCAATGAGTAGCCAAAACGTCCTAAATATAGATTTTTAACAAAACTCGTATTGAGGTTTCTTTAGCCAAATCCCAACCATTCCATCTTTACTTATCACCTCGACGGCTAACTATCTAATCTTCATGCTTTCTAGAAATGTGGACCCAAAATAATAATAGCTTCTATTTTAATCATTTTAAATGAGTCTAGAGATAAGAACGGAACCGCGCTAAGATGATGCAGTTCCTGCGAGTCGGACTTTTGTTTCTTTCTGACGCAAAGCTATTACATGTAACCCCGGATAAACCGCACCGAATTATTAAAACATTTTTCACATTTCACTAATTTTGTTGGTAAGCGTGAGTATCAAGACATGAACTCTTTGTGCCTCAGGTCATGGATTCAATTCTTACTGGAGGCAATGGATTTTGAAAAAAAAAAATGAAAAAGCATCAGGTCTAACCAGGCTAGGATATGATGGTAACCTGTAGATATCCTGTCCCTGAAATCTTTGTTACGTATAATTGAACATTAAAATTTAACTAAATAATTAATGTTTATTTTTATTTTTTTTGTAGTTCTTCTCTTTTGGCTAATGCTAATTAGTCTTAATTGTATTTTCTTCCTTTTTTTTATTAGTACAACAGCATATTGATTTAATAATTTCTCTTAAAGGAATTGTATTGGATGAAATAAATAAGCCAATTACTGGTGCTAGTATATTGATTGAAGGTCACAATCATAGTGTAGTAACTTCCATGATGGGCGAATATTGGAGAATTTTGCTGCCTGGAATTTACAAGTTAACAGTTTCTGTTCCTGGGTAAGATAACTTCAGTTAAAATCCCTGATTACGCGTATAAATTTCTTTTGGAAGCATCTTCAAAAAATATTAATCTCATTTGTACGTATGGTATAAGGGGCTTGGGAAGTCTGGCCCTTAGAGCATTCTCATTGTTTCGTTATTGCATGTATATTCATTATTTTTGTCATTTGTAGTTACACCTTAGAAACTAGGACTGTTACAGTTTCTGAAGGAGAAACATCCATTGAAAATTTTACATTGAAGAAAGCTCATCTTCATGAAGGTAATGCATTTTTTTCCATTTAATCAGAAAAACCAAAATATATCCTCTCTGGTGCTCCTTTACTCATAACTTATTGAGCATATTACTTTTTGAAGAATGCATAGTCTATATTTATTGGAGGAGTGAAAAGTGCATCATAATGGGATGAGTCAGAAAAAATTACCGTTTTCTTTGTGTTTGAACTTTGCATCGTAATTCCTCTCTTATTTACATTCAGGAGCTAAGAATTGTGATAAGAAGTTGATGTTTGATCCTGTCTGAATGATTTGGTACACAACATGCCCTCTATCCGGGCTTAGTACTTCTTCAGCTTTCTTTTGTTCACAATGACAGGAAAGTAAGAAATTTTAGTAATTTTTTTCATTATTAGAAAATGAAGTTTTCAGCAGCTGAAGCCAATCATTTAGTGGTTGAATTTGAGGATGAAGACTCTTTGAATGAAAGGACGGTGAGAAGTTGGTTCCATAAATTTAATGAATGTGATTTGAGCCTTGAAAAGAAATCTGTATCAGGGCGTGTTTCAGTAGTCAACCAGAACGCTCTGTGCCCTGCTATTAAAGCCGATCCTACAAAAAGCACTCGTGAGTGTTCAGCTGAACTTGACCACTCATAATCTACTGTGGCTCGACACCTGCGAGAGCTAGGAGATGTGAAATGTGCATGCTTACACCCCGGCAAGCCTAACACCCTGTGGAAATTTGCGAGTTGCTTCAGAAAAATCCGACTGCTAATCGTTTCATCAAAAGGATAGTAACATGTGGCTTAATCCTAAAACAACAGGTCAATGGCTTGACCAAGGTCAGGTAGCTCAACCCGTTGCCAAGCAAGGGCAATTCGAAAAAATAACGATGCTTTCGTATTTTGGAACCCTGGAGGTCATTCTTTAAATTCAAAACTCTATTCAGAACAACTGCAGAGAATTTACGATGTTTTGGTTCAGCGGTATCCAGGTTTAGTCAACAGGAAGCAAGTCTTGTTCTAACAAGATAATGCCAGACCCCACACCTCTCGCCTTTCGAAACAAAAACTAGCTGATTTGTATGGAATCGAGCTTCACCCTCACCCGGCATATAGCCCAGACCTAGCACCATCAGACTACCACCTGTTCAGATCAATGGCTCATTTCCTTCAAGGAAAAACATTCAACAACTTGAATGATGTTGAAAATGGATTCAAAACCCATCAAGGATCTCTATACCTGGCTTCAAGAAGGCGTCTAACCATAGAACACAATGGTATATATTTTGATTATTATAAACCTTGTAAGTAGAAGAAAAATAAATTTTGATTTTTACCTATAAAACGGTCATTTTTTTTTACTCACCCCATTATTTTATATGTGATTATGTTTAGCTTACTGATACAGCATTATTTTACAGTGCAATACAATAAACCAGAAGTAAAGCCTGATGAATATGGATTTTTGGTACCTGTAAAGTTTGTTCATCATCATTATAAATCTTTAGAGCATGTTTTAAAAACATTGTCTGCGGAGTATCCAAGTATTACTAGACTTTATTCGATTGGAAAGAGTGTTCAAAATAGAGAACTCTATGTGTTGGAAATAAGTGATTTTCCAGGGCAGCATGAACCAGGTTTAATTTTATTTTCTTAATTCTTGTTTTGTGTTTGACTTAAGTGTTACCATATAAATGAGAAGCTTATTCTGTTACTATCTGACTTCTTTTTGTCATATGCTGTTATTAATATTAAATCACATCAGGTTTTCAGGTATAATTCCCTGAATGCTAATTCCTTTATTTTGTTATTTCTTATTTTTAAATCAAACAAATGGTATATTCAGACACACATACACACACTGAGAACATAAATCGTGTACACATTAAAACAATTGGTGCCTATACTTAATACCTATTTTATCAGAGAATTAAGATTTTGAAAATTTATGTTATTAACAAACCTCACACAGGAGGGTAGTGGGACTTTTTGGACCCCAGGTTAACCCTTAGAGTGTGGTTAGCTGCTGTAAAAGTCAAGGGAGACCTTGCCATGGGTGCAGATGACGTCTCCTTAGTCGGGGTGAGACGTATCCCTGGTGCTCTGACTTTTTCCAGCAGTTCTTGCTGTATTATGAGTTATAGTGTTGAATGCGGATGACTTCTGGCCACGTTCTGTTCTTGGTTCTATCTAGGGAATTTTAGAGAAACTAATAGTTTCACCATTATCATCATCATTTTAGATTTTTAGTAATTGAATATTTCTAATTAGCATTTTTTTTTTTTTTACAATTACATTAATATTTACAAGTTATAATCATAACCTATTGGTCTGCTTAGCTTTCAACTAGTAGAAAAAATACACATGACCATCATGTTAACATATTACAGAACATTATGTTACCTAGTACAGAAAAATAGAATACACTTTACAAACTTATAGTAAATAAATGAAAAGCTCAGGTGGAAATAAAAATAAAAAAAAATGTATTGACTGAAAAATTGCAATTTAATTTTGTTATTGAATGGTCTTTTTTTAAAACTAATTTCTAATACAATAAATTCTACATATTTTTTTATTAGCTGGAACCTTTGGGAAGATGCCCGTAGCGTTTTTTTTATTTTCGCATTAAAGTTCAAAATCTCAATTCAAAAAAGAAAAACATATTCAATAAAAAGACATCAAATGACTTTCAGTTCATCAGATTTACTAATTCTTGGGAGATTTGAACAAAGGGGTGACCTTTCTGGGTAGCTGGAGGGATTTACAACTGCCAGTCATTAGCCCCATTGACCAGGCACAAGATGTGTTAAATAATTATTAATAAGCAATTAGGGATTAGTTGGGATTCGGCTAAGAAAACATCAATACGATTTTTGTAAAAAATCTATACTAAGGATGTTTCGGCTACTCTTTGGTAGCCTTCGTCAGCTAAAATGACAAAACAAGAAAATACAGAATTAATAAACAGAAAAAGGTTTACCAGTAAGAAAAATGATAGATCTATACATACATACTTTTTTGAGAACAGTTGTTAAAATATGAGAACAATTATGTTGTTACTAAACGGGTAAGTGAACAATAGTTATATTTCTAGAACTTAGTTCTAGAAAATCAATAAAAACATAAAAAAACAAATTTTAAATGAGGTCTTTTGCTGAGTTTATCTAGGGCTTTGTTGTACCACGTGATCAGCGTGGCTGCAAAACTGCCTACAGACTGCCCAGGGTCTCGAGTTACTCTCAGCATTTGCAAGAGGTCCTCTTCCACTGCCCATCTTCCTCCGCCATAGGCTTTCTTTAGCCTAGCCTTGAGGGTTTCCCAAGGTGTGCTGGTATCACTTTGAATGTAATACCACCTTTTCACTCTGCAACTGAGTGATGATCATGCCTTCAACATGATCGCATCGCTGGGATCCAGCCACCCGGCTCTTGCTTTGGCAGTGATGGCGTCAGCCAGTCTATCACCATCCTTCAGGAAATGTGCCAATTCATTGATGTCTCCAGAAAATTTTTCAATCTGGCTAATCGCGGTCCACACATCCTGAGCTACTGAGGCCTTAAACTCAGCAACTCGATAACAGTTGATTCGTCTTGACTGTCAGCCATTCTGTTCGAATTGATCCTGTCCTGGATCAACGAACGTTGCCTACTCTCCGTCATGCATTCCCAGTGCTCTACTTACTCTGGTTTTGGCACCACTTATGTTCGATAAGGAGGATTCAATGTTTTTAAAAAAGTAAATAGATCCAAGGAGGTATAGGTACTACTCGACTGTGCGATAAGGACTGACTATATTTGATCCGGCTGGGCAAATTTTTAGGCCGAGCCTGTTTATTTGCATTTAGATGTTTTCTGCACCCTTAAATTATATATATATATTATATATAATTTAATATATAATATATATAATTATATATTATATTTAATATACAGGGTGTCCCGTAAATGTCTAGTCATATTGTGATTGGTGATAGAGGACCCTTAGGGGAACAAAAAATGTTCTATGACGATTTCCCGAATTCTCGCCCCTAAGGGAGAAAACGTCGTTTTATTGTTTTTTCGAGACAAACGTGGTTTTTAGAAGAATAATCGTTGTAGCTCCGTCCTAGGTGGTACTACTAGAAAGGGGGTGAAACCTATCGAAAGCTGAGTAAATTTACTATAAGACTAGTTGGGAGAAAACGTAAAAATGAATGAATGTAAGTATGTATATCTTACCAAAAGAAAGCTATTCTAAATTTCCTGACATTTTATTGATATTTCTTTCCAGCGTTACTCCTCAATGGGCGGGGTCTGTGATTTCCGGGTTTTAGAAAAACTTTCTCATTTAACCAGCTTTCCATTCATGTATCACAACCCTGTGTTATTGAAGTATTTGAACGGTTTAAGAACAAAAGTTTTTAAAAAACATGGATCTGTGAAAAGAAAATTATATTTTTTTCTTCAGTTTATTCAAAAATCTGAAGAGAAATATTTATTTTTATAAATTTTTACATAAATATTAAATAAATATTTACTTATAACAATAAAAAAAATTACTTCCACGAATATAAAAAAAATTCCTAAAACAGTAAATAAATAAAATACACATTTATTTTGAATTTATTAATTCAGGTAACTAATAATGGGTCCAGGAGTTGTCCATTAATGAACCCCAACCATAAATTAACCTCAAAAATTACTATTTTTACCTAGATCACGCATTTGAACACATTTTTACAGGTATTTATATTTTTTAAAACAAATGCTTTACCTTGAATTGATACTGATGGCTATGCTTGTGAAACTCACTGGGATTCTCGTGAGCCCATGCGTTGTTGTTGTGGTAATTAAAAATTCTATCCCTCATAAATAAGACATACATAGTCCTGTAAAAATGTGTTCAAATGCGTGATCTAGGAAGAAATAATAATTTTTGAAGTTAATGTACGGTTGGTGTTCCTTAATGGCCGCCACCTGGACCCAGTATTAGTTACCTGAATTAATAAAATCAAAATAAATGTGTATTTTATTTATTTACTGTTTTAGGAATTTTTTTTATGTTCGTGGAAGTAATTTTTTTATTGTTTTAAGTAAATATTTATTTATTATTATGTAAACATTTATAAAAATAAATATTTCTCTTCAGCTTTTTGAATAAACTGAAGAAAAAAATATAATTTTCTTTTCACAGATCCATGTTTTTTAAAAAACTTTTGTTCTTAAACCGTTCAAATACTTCAATAGCACAGGGTTGTGATACATGAATAGAAAGCTGGTTAAACGAGGAAGTTTTTCTAAAAGCCGGAAATCACAAATCCTGCCCATTGAGGAGTAACGCTGGAAAGAAATATCAATAAAAAGTCAGGAAATTTAGAATAGCTTTCTTTTGGTAAGATATACATACTTACATTCATTCATTTTTGCGTTTACTTTCAACTAGTCTTATAGTAAATTTACTCAGCTTTCGATAGGTTTCACCCCCTTTCTAGTAGTACCACCTAGGACGGAGCTACAATGATTATTCTTCTAAAAACCACGTTTATCTCGAAAAAACAATAAAACGACGTTTTCTCCCTTATGGGCGAGAATTCGGGAAATCGTCATAGAACATTTTTTGTTCCCCTAAAGGTCCTCTATCACCCCTCACAATATGACTAGACATTTACGGGACACCCTGTATAATTATATATATATATATATATATATATATATATATATATATATATATATATATATATATAATTTCTTAATGAAACGAGACGTTATTGGAGATGTAATTTCACTATTTGGTTTTAATGTTTGGTAATATGATCTGGAAATATGTAAATGCATTTATGATATTGTACTTATACTATCATTGGGAAAATATAGAGAAGATTAGTATGGTGATTTGAAACAATTGTTTATTTGTTTACTGTGACTCATAAGAAATACACATGAAGCAATCTTGTGTATACAATAGTTTATCACTGTTTTGATTGGTAAATTAAAATTTTTTAAATTGAATTCATTTACTTCTATTCTGCATTAATAGTTAATTATTTACTCGTCCAAAGTGATTTCATTGTTGTTTATCATGGAAAATCTTTATATGCAACAGGTGAACCAGAAATGAAGTATGTTGCTAATATGCATGGAAATGAAGTAGTTGGAAGGGAAATGTTACTGCTACTTGCGCAATACCTTTGCCAGAATTATGGCTTTGATAAAAGAGTTACAAAAATTGTTAATTCTACAAGATTGCATTTGCTTCCTTCAATGAATCCAGATGGTTATGAAAAATCCATGGAAGGTAAGTTTTCTCTTAAGCTGTGTTATATTATAAAAATTGTGACCCTTTCTCTTTCAATATATCATTTGAATAGGCGGAAGGTCATGAATATACATACATGACCTTCCGCCTATTCAAATGATATATTAAGCTGTGTTGTTTTCTGATTCTGTTTTTTATCCTAAACTGTTCCTTAGTACCACGTTATTTAAAGAGAAAAGGAATAGGCAAGGGTCTATTTCAAATCCCTGAGTATCTCCTGAAGAGACGTCAATAGATGTTGAGAGGTTGCTATTCCTCCCAACATCTATTGTTACAAAAAAAAATGATTTATATAAAGAACAGAGAAAAAGCAATAAAGAAGCACTATTATATAGAATGTTTCATCCCTCCCTCCATTGAGTGGAAACCCACTTATGACATCAACCCGATAACACAATCTGGAATTGCCGACAAGAAAATTGACATTTTAAAACATTTCAGAAGTTTGAAAGGAGCTTTTGCTTTTCATCCTAAAATCTTGCTCCTTGGGAAACTTGTGTTTTGCCTTTCAAAACACAAGAGAGAGAGAGAGGTTCAACAAAATTGCTGAAGAATTTCATAAGCTTCTGAGTTGTTATTTAGTGAATGGCATTAAGGCCCATGTCAAAAAAATGAATCTACTTTTCCATTATCTTTAAGTTTCTCAATTATGATTATTTTAGCTGTGACCTAAATACCCCAAAAAATGCGTGAGAGTAGAACAAAAATGCGACCCCAAAGTAGTGCTTTGATTTCCGGATTTAAGCTGGAGGTGAGCAGAAATTTGCTTAGCGTGAGCAAGAAGTGGCGCAAAGCAGAAAGGAGAGGGGGGGGGTCCTAGTGGGAGAAGCCCTCTGGTGGGCTCAACGGGCAGCCCCCTTGGAAGGTCCATAGGAACGAATGTTTTTCCTGAAGCTAACTGTAATTTTACTCATTGATTTTCTATATAAAGTAGGTACAAGGCCAATAAATTTATTAACCTTCTGCCTATTTTATATAGAAAATCATTGAAGACATTTTGAGTCATTTTTAAAATTTCTCTGTTTTTGGTTTGTGGTAGAAGCTCATTTATTTTATTTAAACATTTAAAAAATGTCCGTTCCGCAGGAGCAAATGTTATTACATGTAATTGTTGTCCCTACTCCATGTACATTCTTCATTTAAATGATACAATTATTCATTTTTGTTTACCAGGGGACTACTCTTCAGTAATTGGACGAAATAATGCCCATAACATTGATTTGAATAGAAATTTTCCAGACCAGTTTGGATTATTCGAGGTATTTTACCATCCATTTTGATATGTAATGTTTTGTTAACTTATATGTATGTTTTACCAATATTGATAACATTTTTCCCCCATCTGGTTAGGGAACTTCATATATTTCTTCAGTAATGTTCCTAATCATAAATGGCCTTAAAACTTAGTTTGTGGCCAAAGTTTCCCCTTGTTTTTCGTTATATGTTTTATATATAATTATTATAATAATTTAACCTATTTAATTCTGGACAACATTTTCCAGAAAATTTGCCTATATTCAAGGATCAGTTGTCTAACCTACTAGTTGATAAATAGGTTTTTCATTTTGTAAATTAATTAAGCATGAACTAATTTATAAACTAAAAAAATAAGGATGCTAAATTATATTTACAAAACATAAATATTCAACAAAATAATATCATCTTACAGTTAGCTGCTCAAAGACAGCGTAATATTTCCATTTTTGCCAGATGACCAGCCCAACGCAACCATTTTTACGTCTCCAGGAGACGTTTGATTGTTGGAATTTGCCTGGGATGTTTTGCCACACCCTCCATATAGTTCTGACCTTGCCCCATCAGACTACCACCTTTTTCAGTATCTGTAAGATTCTTTAGAAGGACAACATTATACAGAAATGGATGCCGTTAAAAGCCCTTTGATAGTTTTTTTAGGAGACGCTCAAGTCTTTCTGGGAAAAAGGGCATCATTGATCTCCCAATTCATTGGCCAAAAGTGCATGACAAAAATGGTACATACATAATTAAAATTAATTCAAGTTTGTACATAAAAAAGTGATATTTAATTAGATCAAAAAAATCGCAAATGTTCTGACTGACCCTATATATGATTGTGATTTTGAAATTTTTTTGTACAAAAGGGTCCCACCATGTTACTGTTATATGTTCTACCACACTGTAGAAAGAATTATAATTTAGAGAAACGGTATGAGGCATATTTTTGTAGTACATTTTTTATTAAAACATTACAGATCTCATCTACCTAAGCATATTCCTTCAAGTTACAACCCTTATTCCTTGAAAAATAACTTAACTACAAGCTTCACGATTTAGAGAGTTTTATCCACACGGAGTATGCAAATGAGATCTATTTATGTAGTATTGTAGCCGTGTTAAAGACATAATATATTATGGTTGGTTTATCAACTCGTGCAATAATTGTAAGCTTTTGGGGGGATATTTATTCTTAATTATAAATGTTTTATGCATTGATTCTAAATTAAAATATTACTTAAATTTTAGGACAACCGTATAGCTGAGCCTGAAACGTCTGCTGTCATTAAATGGATAGGGGAATACCCATTTGTCTTGTCTGCAAATCTGCATGGTGGTGCATTGGTGGCCAATTTTCCTTATGATGATAATCGCCAGCATCAATCTGGTATTCCAAATTTAGCCCCTGATCACAAAACTTTTATTTCCCTTGCGAAGACATATTCTTATGTAAGTAATTCAGATTTATTTTATTCCATTAGCATTTTTTTTTTTTTTTCAAACTGTTATTGGAAGATGTTTATTATCTTTATTCATTCTTTTAATTTTATGTTGATAGTTTTTCTTTTAGTATTTTGGTATGATTACAGAGAATGCAGTGGAAGATGCTCTATTCATTTGTTTGTTAAAATATTTTTTTTTTCTTTTATTTCATATTAGTTCAAAATTATTATTTTTATTTCTTTCATTGTAAAAAAATGTTTATAAAATGTAATCGATAATGTATGTGGTAAAACATTAATAAGTATTAATGTAAAACCCTTTTAGTCAAATATTTTATTTAATGGTTTGTATATCAGAATGAATACAATAAGCTGAATAAGTAGTTTTTTACATTAAACTGTTTTCTTAGCTTAAACCAATTATTACTTAGTACAGAGGAAATAGGCTTTCTAAGTTTTATCAACTTAATACTAATTTATTTTCTTTTTTTTTAATATTATTATCTGGTTTTGTTTTGATTTAATCTTGTAATGTGTAAAAGCATAATTTTTGTTAGTTAATGATTCATTCTTGTTCTTATTTTGAACATTATTCCTTAATAGTTAACTGACTGTAGTATTGCAGCGTAATTATAACAGCACACACAAAAAAAAGAAATAAATAAAAAAAAAATAATAATTGGGAAGTGTATTTCGTTTCACACAAAAAACATGTTTTTATTTTTCGTAATTACAAATAAGACAGAAGGCCAGTGCTGTTTCCTTGGCATATTTTTTCTAATATAATTATGTTGTAAATCTTATTCCTGTGACTGAAGTTTCAAAGACTTTATTTTGGCCCATTTAATCCTGACTGCACAATGGTGGGATGGATGGATGATAGTATGTGATGACTTATCAGAAATGTTATAAATTCCACACATTCCCGGAGGTATTTGAGAAATATAATTTATTAACTTTCATTAAAATTAAATTTCTATTACTCCCATGTCTCATTGTAACATTTTAAGTATGACCTTAGTTTACAGTTTCTGTTTCATCTTTGTTAAGATTGTTTGTTGATTAAACATTTATTACAATACTAAATAATTTATGTGTGGATTTTCTGGATTGAATTTTGTTTGTTCATTTAAACTATTAGTACCGTAATTTGTTTTCTGAATGTTGAAATGTTTGTTTTGAACTTTCCAACCAGAACAATTAATTAACTGATTTTCAATTTGTAGTGGCAATGAAAAAAGAGATAAGAGGCATCCCATGCCTCTCAACCAGAGGATAAAGTACAGGGTAGTATGATAATTAAGTAGTATCATTATTTAAAAGGTAATTTTTATTTAAAAACCAGTGTAAAGACCACTAGAATATTTTTATTTTTGTAATAATTGATTTTGATGTTTGAATTAACCTCCCGTTATTAAAGGCATGTTTCAATTGTATCAAAAGCTTACTTTTTTTTTTTTTTTTTTTTTTTTTTTTTTTTTTTTTTTTTTTTTTTTTTTTTAAGAGACAAATTGTTATTGGAATGCAAAAGTAGGTTGTAACCTTTCCATTTCTGCGATCTTTCCTTCTTCTTTTTTAGCATTAAACATTTTTATGTTTTATTATTTTTGTTATTACTGTAATATAGAATACAGCACAATAATCTCTCAATCCTAATAATAGCATTTCTTCATATTTTACCAAATTATTAGTTCGAATATTTATTACGTTTTGTAGTTTGAATCCTTTTTAATGCATGGAACTAAAACTGCATTCCTAAAAGTAAAGAACTCTGTTAAATTTGATAGCTTTATGTATATTTTACTTTAAATTCAGTTTGTTTGTGTGTTTGCATGTTTTTCTCATGTAAATAAATAGTGTTTTGCGATTGTCAGATATTTGTAAATTAAAGAAATTGAAAAATGTATCAAAATAAAACTTGCAATTGTACTTATTATATTTTGGTGTAATTGTGGCATTTAAATTTCTGAATTGTTTGCTATTATTTAAAAATGCCTTTTTTTTTTTACTTTTAAAATTTGATTAATTTTTGCTTGTTATATACACAATCACTTTGGCAATACTCTTTCTATGGTACAGTTTATAAACTGCCCAACAAGTTCTATCTCTCAGTATTTATGAATTAATCTCAAAGAGATTACAAGTAGGATTTAATGATTAACTTAATGGTATTGAATGGAAACTATAATTAAATTCAAGTACTACATTAGAAAAGGAGGAAGTGAAATAAAATCCAATTGAAGAAAAACCCCACTCATAGCTATCCAAATGAGCTGGGGAATGCTTCCTCTTCTGGCTACTTGGCAAAGAAACTAATAGAATTGAAAATACTGTAGACGAAGAAGTTCCCATTACAATTTTTTTTTTCCTATGGCGCTTCTAGGCCATTAGCGCTCGGCTACCTACCGGTTGCCACCGTTAATAAACACATGGTTTCATCAGTGCTCTAGATCTAACTAGTTCTTACGAGGGTTGCCCAATGATGGCGTCTTCTTTCTTATGAGAGAGAACCTCTCATAATTCCCTCATGTTCTAGAAGAAAGAAAATTCTTTTTTATACTCATCCTGAACTACATCTTCCACCCTCCAGGAAACCCCATCAAAGAAATTCTGTCTGTCTTATTTTTACTTAACTGTTCAAATGTAATTTTTATTTTTAGGCTCACCCTAGGATGCATAAAGGAATTCCTCATTGCCAAGATTTGAATGATACATTTAAGGAAGGCATCACAAATGGAGCAGAATGGTATGATGTTACCGGTGGGATGCAAGACTATAACTATAATTTTGCTTCATGTTTTGAAATAACAATTGAAATGGGTTGTTTTAAATTCCCTCCACAAGAAATGCTGCCCACCTTTTGGAATGAGAACAAGGAGTCTCTTCTATTATTTATTGAACAGGTAATATATTATGCTTTTTATTTTTTTTCATTATGAAGCTTTCTACTGACGGAGGCTCATGAAAAAACAAAAACAACTTTTTTCGTTTTTTTTCCCAGTACAACAATGTGAAGGCAGGCAGAGAATAATCTTTATAGAACTCATCATATTAAATCATGAAACAACACTGCCCTTGAATGGCTATATATATATATATATATATATATATATATATATATATATATATATATATATATATTTTACAATGCATCTGCTTCTTGTCCATGAACTGACTATTAGCAAAATTAGGAATAATAACATTTTGATTATTAAATGAGCTTTAATTTGTGCCTTAGGTACATAGAGGAGTTCATGGGTTTATTTGGAGCACATCTGGTAATCCTCTATTTAATACAACTATTGAAGTAGAAGGAATTACAAAAACAGTTAGATCAGGAAGAAATGGTGATTACTGGAGACTTCTAATTCCAGGAAATTATACTGTAACTGCTTTTGCCGAAGGGTAAGTACTGTTTAGTTAGTTATTGTTGCATCTTTATGATGTTTTCTTGCATATCTGTTTAATTTTAAACAACAACTCAAGGAGGTGAAACTAGACCAGAAATGTAGTAAACCACTGCCATCCGAACGTTTTTGCCCATTTTTGTTCCAATATATGCAAAGGTTATTTCGAGAACCGTGTTTTTTGTACAGGGTGTCACAAGAATAATGGTCATTCGTTGGCTAGATGATTCTCTCATGTGAGATCGGAAAAAATAACCCCCACATTGCCCCCACAAAATTGACCTTGTAATCTTATTCAAGGTCAAATTTTTTTATTGCATATTTCACATCGACGAATCATGAGGAACAAAAAAGTCAATGATACCATAGGTGGGAAATGACTTCTTATGGTCAAAATTACCATTAACAACGTATGCGGGGCCATTCCATTCCAATTGACGAATGTAACCCGATTTTGATCATTTTTTTTTTTTTTTTACATGTTTTACTAACGTCCCCTTACGCAAAAATACGTCACTTGGATTTTTTAAAAAAGCATATTCTAGTATAAAAAATTATAAGTATATTGAAAAACGAGCCTCTCAAGGGCAATCATTGGAGGAACATATTTTACAATTGACAGGAATGCCTTCATGAGGTTATTCTCGACGCTCGCACACTGTAACGTCCAATGGACAAATACATACATATAAATATATATATATATTTTTTTGTTGACTAATTATCACTTATTCCTTAACAGAAGAATTGTGTAAAAAAATTCTAATTTTTGTACAAATTAGTATCAAATCTAAAATGAACGCCTCAATTAGACGTGAGACAATAAATTAATAACCAGTAATTTTTGTAACTACCTAATATTTTAAATTGGAAAAAAACAAGGATGAAAATAATTTCAAATGTCTTTTTAGTTGGTTTATTTAAAGAAATATAAATATAAATTCTCTTCATGTAATTTAAATTGTTTATAAAAGTAGCAATTTCCCTTATTTAAAAAATTTAAAAAAAAATAAAAATTTTCTTCTAAATTAATATAGCGCAGACGGTTCGCCGGGTCAATAAATGTCTTACTCTTTATGGAACAAAGTGTCCACCCAATGGGTTATTCAAACACGATTATCTCGTAAAATATTCAAGCTAAGACGCTGAACTTGGTCTCATCTTAAAGATAATTTAATAAGGTACAACTTTTGTATTGAGGTGTTTTTTTGTACAATGCTTCGTTTAAGTGATGAATTGGGATTTGTACAAAAAACACTGTTTTTTGTGTTTTTCTCAAAAAAAAAAACAAAAAAAAACGAGAAAATAACCAAAGGACTTTTTGACTTAGTTTTTTTATTCCCCATCGATATACAAAGTCTGTCGTTTTAAGACTGAGACACCCTGTATATATACACAGGGTGATTCAGGTCTAAGTAGCCAAACTCTAGGAGATAATTCTAATCATCATTTCCAACAAAAAAGTTCATTTAAAGTATGGCCCAATTCCGAAGAGAAAATCAGCTTTGTCCAATTTTCTGGTTTTTTTAACGTAGTTGTGTTTTTATTGAATAAGAAAGGTCAAAAACTGTTCTAGATAATTAAATTCTACTTATGTCATCATAAAATAGACAAAATTTCCTTTTAAAAAAACAGTGATTTAAAATGGATTCCCACAGTTTAGCCAATAAAAATTGAATAATTTATAATTTCTTCACACAAGGTATTTGAAAATAACAGTACTATGTTCCACATTTTTTTTTTACAATGATTCAATTTATACCTGAATAAACTTCCACTTCATTCGTATAGATTTAATGCTTACTAAATGTAGAAACGATTTTCTGTAAGTATTGAATCTGTAGTCCGTTAGGGGGCTGAGGAAAAAAATTCGCAAGAAACATCTGATTCATTGAGAAAAACGGAAGCGTGTTATTGGATGTTCAAAAAGTATGTTCTGGGAATAGATTTACTGAATTAAACCACTGTTTTTTAAAAGAAAATGGTATCTATTGTATCATGGCACAATTGGTATTAATTTATCTTGAACATTTTTTGAGCAATCCTTTTTTATTCAATAATAAACATGACTATGTTAAAAAAACTGATACTTGGACATAGCTGCTTTTCCCTTCGGGATCGGGCCATAGTTCAGATGAACTTTTTTGTTCTAAATGACATCTACAATCACCTCCTAGAGTTTGGCTTCATAGACCTGAATCACCCTGTGTGTGTGTGTGTGTGTGTGTGTGTGTGTATATATATATATATATATATATATATATATATATATATATATATATATATATATTTGGTGAAGAGGGTCTCCAATCATGGTGAATTTTATTTCTGGTCTACTACATATATCCTCACTAAAAAAATTTGGCTGGTTCATGAAAATCATACATGACCTGTGAAATCCCCAATGAGTAATTTCACTAATTTATTGAAAGCTTATGACAAAGAGCTCTTGATAAGCTTCGAGAATAACCTCATGAAGGCATTCCTGTCAATAGTAAAATATGAGTTGTGGTCCTCCAATTATTGCTGCCGAGAGGCTCGTTTTTCTATATACTTATAATTTTTATACTAGAAGATGCTTATTTAAAAGTTCAAGGGAGGTATTTTTTCGTAAGGGGATGTTAATAGAACATGTAAAAAAAAAAAAAAAATATCAAAATCGGCCACCGTTTGTTAATTGGAATGGAATGGCCCACCTGTACATTCTTAATGATCATAAATAGTCATTTCCCGCCTATGGTACCATTGACTTTTTTGTTCCTCATGATTCGTCGATGTGAAATATGCAATAAAAAAATTTGACCTAGAAAAACATTTCAAGGTCAATTTTATGTGGGGGTCTATATGTGGGTAATTTTTTCTGATCTTGCATTGGAGAATCATCTGGCCACTGGATGACCATTATTTTTCTGAAACCCTTGTATCTCAACACAGTAAATACTCCCTAAGTCAGGGCTTAATATATTTCACTAAAGGAACTCGAAAGCAATTCTGAATTGACCCTACCATAGTGTACATCACTGTAAAGTTGCAGAGAATAGTCTATTCTCGTCCCACAATATCTCTACACAATAAATATTCACCAAGTCAGGGCTGAATATATTTCACTAAATGAACACAATAATAATTCTGAATTTACCCTGGGCATAGAATGTGTACAAATACTAAACTATCTATACATAATAAAAATTACCCCAAGATCTGGATATAAAGTGTATGTAGGCTCGTCACATGTAGCAGCTATAAGGTTAAGGTCTATTTTGTAGAAAAATTCTTATCCTGGTTACTTAATAGAGCTGAGAAAAAGATATATGGAAAGAGCAATAAGCACAAAGTTGACAGGAACATATGCAGTTTTAAATTTGACACAGAAGGTTTTAAATTTCCGGGTGAATTTTTTACGGAGGATAGAAAAAATTTATTAAAGAGAGAAAGTGATGAAAATGAACAAATAACTCAAAAACGAATAAAACTTAACCCATTTAATATAAAACCCAACGGCCATAGCCACGTTGAATGCACCGGTACCCGTTGATCACCGAAGTTAAGCAATGTCGGGCGTGGTCAGTACCTGAATGGGCACGTGCTGTTGGCATTATAAAAGGGCGGCAACCTATAGATAGCCCGGTGTTAATAGCCCAAATGTTTATACACCGTTAAATCTTAAAAAAAAAAAAAAAAAAAAAAAAAAAAAAAAAAAATTAAAACAACTCGCCAACTACAGAAAGCCTAGAATTAATTTATGCGAACAGATTAAAAGGAAAAAGATATCAATTGATGAATCAGATGAATACACTTGTGACATAAAGAGAACTAAAATAAAACAAGCAAAAATTAGTGATTTTCTTGGCAGGGCAATTCAAACGGTTGTTGAGTAGAGTAAAAAAATAGCAAAAAATAATATTTGCCCTGGTGAGCTCAGATAGCAGAAAACATAAAATAATGATATACTTATAGAAAATAGAATGGTCAGCCTTACCATTAGGACATTCACCTCCAGGTGCTCAGCATTGAAAGGTGAGAAGAAAGGAAAAGGATTAAGAAGAGAATTGAGGGCATTTGGGGAAAATCTCACCATTCCGTGAGAGGGCAGTCTGTAGAATGAAAAGCTGGAACCAGGCATAAAATATGCTTCGATAAAGGGTAACTTGATGACGCCAAGGGCAGCGGATTACCATAAACCATGAGAAGCTACTGGCATAAGTAACACCAAATAAAACTGTGTCGGGAGCACTAAGCACATGGACACGAGGCGGTAAGTCTGTTAGAACCTTTCTCAATGAAGTCTGAATTAGGAATGGGGGACCAGGCTGTCTCTCACAGATTAGAGGACCGGTGGCTCCTAGATGAAGTACACGCGACGCGTATAATGGGTGTCACAAAAAAAAAAAAATTATTTTATTTGAATGCCTCTCACACAAATTAATTCTAATAAAAATTAATTCCCAAAGTGATAAACCCCAATAAAGTGAATTCTCAAAATAATTAATTTTCATGAAAATAACAAACACATAAATTGGAGAACAGTGATACACCATATAGCAATTACATTTTTGATCAAATAGCTAAGAAAGTTAATAGCTTTTTAAAAGATCAGGACCCAGAAATGATGTTATTTTTCCTTTAATTTTAAGCCAATAATTCTAAACAAAATGTGACATATACGCAAAGATATCAGGAAGATCGCGTTAAAGTATGACAACAAAATTAAAAGTAACTTTAGTCAAATTAAAGATAAATTAAAATTAAAGGAAACTAATTAAAATATATACACAAAATTAACTGCAATAGCTGCTATGGATTCTACATATGTGAATTGGAATACACATTAACCATCATGCTCAAAATATTGATAAAAGAGAAAATAAAACAGTCTTGGCTTATCATGTTATAAAATATGAACATAATCTCAATTTTGACATTATCATATTAGGAATAGAATGAAATAGAACGAAAAGAAAAATTAAGCAAAACATCCACATCATTATTTGTATTCTGTCTTAGTTTTTGCTTAGTGTTAATAAGCTTTAAACACTATCTCCCTTGCCTGACCTCTCAAAGCCTTTCCTGGTCCTAAACGAGGCATAATCAATGTTTCATGAAGAGTGTAGTTGTTTTTATATATAGATTTTTTTTCTTGAGATCAATACAAAATATTTGTACTTACATATTATTATGATTTTTTCTAGGTATTCTAGCCATTCAGTAAATGTTACAGTTCCAGATGATTTGAATGGGGTTTCAGTTAATTTTACACTGCTTCGAGATGACCCTCGTTCATGGTCTGTTGAGAATGACTATAGTCAAATAGACAACATTAAACCCATTGACAAATATCTGTCCAATGATGAATTAAATAGAGAATTGCGTTTACTGGATAAGAATACCCCTGATCTGGTTCAATTTGTAAATGGTGAAGTTCCATGCTTAAAAATGTCAGAAAATGTAAGTTATTCATTAAATTAAGTATCGTTAAAATCCCAATTTTTAGGGATAAAGAAAAAAAAAGAAAAAAAGATTCACTATCAATGCCTTCTCTAACCATAACTGTCGGGCAACTGTAGAAGTATCACTTTGTTTATTATTTTCTAATTTGTCCTAAAAAGTTCTCTGTTTATGTTGAAAGAAATGTGCCTCTATCATATTAAAAAAATAAATAGTATATTTCTTTTACTTATATAAATAAATAATCTTGAAATGTGGGATAAATTTCCTCTACTACTTATATTTTTTGATTGATGATTTTTTAATTTAATGAAGTTTAACATATTCATTGTCTAGTCATGGGCATGCTTCCCCCAGTGTTCCCTGTCACTCAGATGTGCGTCAAATTCTTCTTCACCAACAAGAATCTAAGTGATGGAGCAAGTTTGCCCGTCATACAGATGTGGGTTATGTGGCGAAAATTGTGTTAACTTTGGACTAATAAATTTTTTTTCTGGTGCATCAGCAGTCAAGATCATTTATACCATTGTTATATCAGGCCTCATAATTGAACCATGTTAATCAGAAAGGAACCAAGCGACAGTAAGAACATTCTGAGAAAATTGCTCTTTGTTGCATATCACAGAGACTGACTTAACTATTCTTTTTCAAGTATTTTGTTGTCAAACTATACAATATTTTACCAACTATTTTCATGTTGATTCCATTTAGAATAATATTTCTGACTACTAAATAGCTGAAAGTAAATAACACAATGTTTTCAAAATAAGGCGCTTGGTTCCTTTCTGATTAATTGAATCCAATTATCCTATATTCATACTTATTACCATTATTACTTCTTCTTTGAATCTCTTTATATTTCATGATCACGTGTGTTTTGTTTATTGCAAGTGTGGAGTAGTTGGTTTTTATTTCAAAACTATTTTTGTCTTTTGACTTTTTCCTGTCTGAAGAAGAAGTTGTGAATTTTTTATTCCCCTGCCTCCTACAACAGTATCACTCTTTTCTTACCAATGTGGAAAATACGTTTCTCCCTTATATAATTCACAGTTGTTTTAGTTATTGATTACTACATTGATTATTTGCCAAATCATAGTACTTGAAGGAGCCATGGAATCATATATGTTCACAGTTTCCTTCGAATTTTCTTAAAGCCATTCATACTATTTCCTGCTCTACCACTATACACGTGTTAAAGGATAAGCAGTTAACAGTTGCCATTCGAGACAACGATTTTTTATCGAACACGATCCTCAGGAGCGATTTTTTTTTCTCTTTATATTCTTCATTTTTAATAAAAAAAAACATGTTTAATATGAAAATCAACCAATTCATAAGTGAATTCACACCAATAAGATCATTGCACACCGGGTGTGCAGCTTGCTCTTCGGAAAATTTTTATTGCGAGGAGCGGATTGAGGACCATTTTTATTTTGTTTTCTTGTGCATTTCGGATTTCATTAGTTTAAAAAAAATATCATATTTTGACGACTAGTTTACTCAGAATAATTGATAACTGCTCAGTACTGTTATTTACACACGGTGGTGCAGGCCATCTTATAGCCTCGGAAATCAATTATATCAAGCAACTTTTAGCTTCAAGAAATATATTCTCTAGGTTTTTTCTAACCATATTTTCAATTTTTAAGCTCAATTATTTATTTCTTGTGATCTTAATTGAGTTTTTAATTTTTATCTTACAATATAGGTTGCGGCAGCTAGCGAAAACAAATTACATATTGCTATTGTAGGAGGTTTATATAGTGTAGAGCCTGCAGGACGAGAATTGGCTCTAAGACTTGCCAGACATCTGTATGCTGGATATAAAATGAAAGATAGTAATGTTCGTACATTATTTCGTGAAGCAGTAGTTCACATTGTTCCAGCTGTTGATGTTATTACAAGCACGATGTGTGACAATACTGATGTGAAGAAAAATCATGTTGTCAATAGCATTCTTACCCCTTCGCTAAAAAATAAAATAGCATCTTCATTTTTACAAATGATTAGTGATGAAAAATTTGATATAATAATAAGCATTGAAAGTGGAGGCTTAGGATTAAGGTTTGTATCTCTATTATTTTCACACACAAACACACACACACACACACACACACACACACACACACACATATATATATATATATATATATATATATATATATATATATATATATATATACGTTCTATCCTTTCTTCATTTTCAAAGAGGAACTAAGTTTCTAAGTGGAAGTTTTACATTTTTCTTGAAATTATATTGTTTTCTAATTATAACCAGCTCTCTATGGGAATATTTTTTATTTTTATTTAACCCTTATACCACCATGCCCAAACAGTTGCAGGTTGCAACAGGTACTCTTATGCTCTCCCCACTCCAGAGCAGGCTGTTATTTTTTTTAAGATTACTAAATCCCCATTGTCCCTGGCAATGTATTATTGAATTAAATATGCTTTTTTGCATGCTAGAAGACAGTTATTATTCTGTTTTTGATAGTTGCTCCAAAACTATTGGTTTTAATTCTTTATTCAAGTTAGGTATTGTTTTGTATAGTTAATGTTTTTGTTTCATGTTTTGCAACATGAAACAAAAACTTCTCATTCCAACTTTCCTGTGTTACAGTTGTTTTTTTTTAACAAAAAGGTTTCCTATCCTACTTATTACTTTGCATTGTTTTGCCTATCGTTTTTCAATATATAACAATTAGTTTTTAGTAAACCAGTCCATATGACTGCAATTATCTATAAATTAGATTCATCTTCATATCAAGATGTACAACAATAATATCTATATCTGGTAATAAAGTTTTTATTTTCTGATATTCTATCTAATTAATTCTTCATTTCTAGACATTCTCAAGACCATGATCTTGTTCGTTCAGCTGTTTATGATATGTTTGTTGAAACATACAAGAAACATCGTCCTCGGAAGGTAAGACTTTGTGTATGTATGTGTGGCACACACACATTACTGTGGGTTGTTGGTCATAATGAAAGCTTTTTAATTTAGAAGGTTCACCACTCCTTGTATTCAAAATTAGTTCTACATATTTTGTTGCTTTAGGCTGAGCTTTTTCAAGATCTTAAATTTATGTTTAATCAAATATGTAGAAATAAAACAGCCCTAGAGGAATAGAACTATTGGACAACAGAAGGTTCTATTCCACATGGACTGTTCAATGTAATCGGTTAGCTATTAACCAAATACAAAGAAAATTCTGAATATAAAGGGAAAATTCCAAATATATTTATAAACATTTTATTTGTTTTACTGCTTTTGTTTACTTGTAATTATTACAGCACTGCTACTGTTTTTTAATTAATAACATACTTTATACCTTAATGTTATTTATTTCTTTTAAGGTTGGTAAATGCTCTGAAAGTGACTCAAAAATGTTGCATCAGAAACAGAAGTTATTGGATACTTTACAACGTCAATATAATGTTACATCGGTTAGTATAATGAGATTTAAATATTCTTTATTACTTCATTCTTCAAGTGCAATGATCAATTCATTAAAAAAAAAACTATTAATTAATAATAAAACTACATTTCTTATAAGAAAATGTGTTTTATTTTTTGCTGATGTTTCGGCTTGCAATTCAAGCCTTCATCAGGGCTGTAAAACAAGGATATCCTGCTTAAAATCCACACCCCTCCCCCCCCCAAATAAATATATAAAAACCTTTCATACCTGCCTCCCTTCCATTACCACCTCACTTTTATGACAACTCTCTCTAGACCCCTGTCCTCTACTACCACCCTTAACCTAATAGGCTGTCAAAACTCCTCCCGGTATGACTAGGTATGACAACAGTATATTTACTAGCAGATGTAACCCCTTAGATTATTTACTCTATTATTATATTATTTGTATTTGATGAAGTACCTGGATACTTTATGTGAATGTCCTGGGGTGGGTACCTTCCAAATCACGGATAAAAATCTAAATTGTCAGAATAAATAGACGAATCCTCCTAAACTTTTTAGTGAAGTGATAGAACATCATGTCAACAATAGTTTTGATATTGACATGTATTTAGATATATTTATTGGTAGCCTAATTTTTTAAAGCAATTCCAGTTTTCTTTGAATATGAAGAACTTATAAGATCGCTTCTATCTTTTAATATTTTATTTAGGACGAAGAACTTATTCATTATCAATTTGAATTGTTAATAGCAATTCTCATTGACGATTTTTTACAACCATATATTCTGTTTGTAATTAGGTATGATTTGTTTACATTTATCTACTATTTTTATCTTATTGAGCTAAGCTATTTAAATATTGTGTTTAAGCTTTCTGCTCAAATTCACTGCTGTAATTTTATTGAGCCTGGAGTAATACCAAAAATCTGGCAACATTATTTGGAACCTCTATCTTCATTACTGTACATATCAATGCAAGGTATTCTTTCATTCTTTTTTTTTAATTTATTAGTTTTATGTCGTTGAAACTCCTGTGTTATTCATTATTATCTTTATTTGTATTTGGTTTCTAATTTTTATTTTATTTCAATTTGAAGGAATTAAAGGTAGAGTTGTTGACACATACAATTATCCAATGAGAGAAGCAGTTGTATCTATAAATGATTCTACTACTTTTTTAACTCCTGTTACTTTGAATCAAGGAATGTTTAAATTTTCCTTACCTCCAGGAATCTATTTATTAAAGGTATGAAAATATTTATTTGGAATTTTTTAAATATTCTTGAAGGTTTTTTCCCCTCTAATTTTGCTATTAATTTATTTTTCTTAAGGTACAATGTCCTCATCATAAACCTAAGGAGATTACTGTTAATGTATTAGATTCACTGTTCACTGAAGTGAATGTTATTCTAGAAGCTGAACATTTAAATCTTCCTCCTATTGTAGCTTTACCTCAAAAATCAGGAATTGCTGGTAATTATTTTATGTTCATTAACTCTAGTTCTTATAATTATGAAGGTATAAAGAAAAACCAATTATTTTTTCGAAATAGTATATCAATGAGATTCTTTATCAACACTTTATCAAAATTAATTGTTTGAACTGTCAGTGAACAGTTAAGGGAGGTGATTTTTTTCTGTTACAATAGGTTTATTGTAAAATGAAAGATAACACGGTGATTATTAAAGGAGTTGAAATTCCTTAGATAAGATTTTTAATAACAAACATTTTTAATATGAATGCTGTTAAAATAATTTGGACGTTAAGACAGCATGGGTATTTGTTAGCATGCTATTTATATACCTGCAACCACATTAAACATTTTAGTAACAGTGAACTCATTTCAAGATAAGAAATATTTTTATTTTAAAGTTTCTCCCCTGTGGTTCAGTGGCTAGTGCACTGGATTCTCATGCGGAAGATCCAGGTTGAACCTTGTGGAAAAAAGCCAATTGTGTCAGGCTGACTTTTTTCAGTGATGGACTCACTTAAAAAATTCCCTGCTACACATGAATGATGTTGAAGCAGATGCCCCTTATTCCCTTGGACTTATAGTAAGTGAATAAAGATAAGAAAAGGTTGGATGTCTATCACTGGAGATGTGTTAAAAACAAATCCGCAAACGCTGTGTCTGGGTTGTTGGAACCGCACACGGCTGACACGTAAGATAATTCCCATAAGGTATAAGAACTGACAAGAGTTGCCTTGTCCAGTCATGAGCTAGAACAGAGGTGGTAGTGAAGGGTTTAAAGGGGCCAGCTTATTAGGGTCACAGTCCACACCCATTCCTGAGATCTCGGCTCAGATGGTTGTCAAAGGTAGGCCAGCCCTAACATTCTCTTGCCTCCCAAATTGATAACAGTTGTTAACTCTAACAAGTTCTCTCTCTCACTCAACCTTTTCTCTCATCTTAGTGATGGTTTATGATATTTACGTATGTTACAGTAACCTTAGTATAAATTATAGTTTTGAAAGGGAATTCCTCTTTTCTAAAATATTTCCCAATTGTCTATTCCTTTAAACCCTGTTCTTGCTAATCGATCCCTTACACTATTATTAAAATTAGCACAAAAACAGTATACGTTTAAGCCAATAATTAGTTGGAAAGGAAAGGGTTTATGAAGAATACTGTAATAATTGCAGTAAAAATCACTACCTACTGGATAAACCTGGATCTCAGTCGAACCATACCGGAAAATAAAGTTTCACCAAGAAAAAATAAGAGCACAACTGGGGGTAGAAGCAACAGAACAGTGTACAATATTCTTTTAAGTCCAGGTTGATACTTGCTCAGAGTTCTCTGGTTGAAATATATGAGGAAAATAAGCAAATAGTCTAATTTGAACAGAGGCAACTTCGAGCACTTACTCAACAAACAATAGATGCAGCCTCTCAAAGAGATAGACATGGGCTGTCAACTTGATTGATTCTTACCAAGTATAGACAGCTTATCTCACTGAGCCAAAGAGACTCCATGATACAATAGAAAATGAATTCTTATTGGTCAAAAAGTCTGACTCCCAAGAACTGCGTCATCTTAGCGGTTCCATTCTTATCCCAAGATGAGATTATGATTCTTAGTGTCATTTGGAATGTTTGAAATAGAAACGGTTATTATTTTGGTTTGACCTTTCATGAAATACGTTTATGGCCCTAGATACCAGGGCGGGTGTACGCTTACCTGGAATTACACCCTGCAACAGGATCGGCTTGCCCCCATCACCCACGATAATACAAAGTAGAAATACTTATTTTACAATTCAATACATTGAAAAATATAAATTTTCTTGTCATCTTCTACTATAATACTAATTCTACAAATAAACAAAATTTAAAAAAAAAAAAAAAAAAACAACCAATTGAAAAGTAAGCTAAACTACAAAAACCTGTTCAAAATAACAAAACAAACACATTTGAAGTTTTAAGTACTTATTTCTCTGATCGACATCACCTAATTGAAAATTCCTTCAGAACTTTTTTGTAGAAAATTTAGTAAGCTTTCGAATGTTTACCTTCCACTTACCACAATTTCCCAACCGTTTTCGAGATATTAAGGGAAATGTACGAAGTTTCCAAAACTTTTCATGTCTATTAAAAAAATATTTTATTCTAATTCTTTCTTAACTCCAACCATAACCAAAATTTTAACATAATAGTTTTGATGAAATTCGAACATGTAGAAAATGTTTCAACTGAATCCCATGATTCCCCCAATCCCAAGTACCCAAACCAAAAACGTTATTCAACAACTATTTTTCCAATTTTCTCGAAAACTGTTAAAGCTACCACCTTAAAAATGGTTTCATTCGTTTTCCTAGGCCTATAAAACGAGTACTTGCAAGCATATGAAGTAAGCGCAACGATTTTCTTCGCACGAATTTTGCTTCAAAAACCATGTTCCGGTGGGCGGATTCTTCTGGTTAACGAACTTGACCTTTCAAATTAGACGAAAGATTGCAGCTAAGAATGCAAGTGCAATTCTTTCTTTTGAATTGTTCTTTTTTTTTTTTTTTTTTTTTTTTTTTTTTTTTTTTTTTTTTTTGTGGTTGAGAAAGTTGGTGTCTGAAATTTTCAAAATATGCTGTCTCCAAGTTAATCACATTGGTTTGTGACGTGTGGTGGGGAGTTGTTAGATTGTCCTTTAATAAGTTTACCTCTCTTTTATTGTCAGAAACCATTTGCAGAAAGTGGCTCAAAGTATAGGAGTCTTACCTTTACACAGGAAAAATGATTGTAATTTATGTTTTTTTGCAAGATTCAGTATAACCTTCTTGGTCACTTATAAATTAACTTAGACTTGAGGGATAGTCATACGCTCTTTTAGCACTGTATTTTTCTAAATGGACTTCCCTCTTATAATTCTTATATCAAGGAACAATAAGTCTTTAAACATTTCTCAAAATTGTGTACTTAATGAATTTTACTTGACTATAATTTTTAGTTTTCAAGACTTATAACACAAACATGCACTTTTACATGTAAGAAGACTGGAATTTGTTTTAGGTCTAGGTCAGAATATAACTCACATTTAGATAACACATATAACATCCCATTATAGCTTCTGAGCATAGGGCCACCAGTAAGCAAGCCACTACATAGATCTGCCTGAATATTAACTATTTTTTTAGTGAAAATCAAAACATGGTTGTCTCTTTGCAGTATAAAATTAGTAGAATCCTATAATATATTTTCAATTAGATTTTATTAATATGTGATTTCAGGTTATGTTATTGATTCTTACCACCATCCTGTTATTAAAGCTAAATTAATTGTTGAGGGAACAAATATTTCAGTGAGTGTAAATGACAATGGTGCATATTGGATCCCTATTTCTAAAGGTTGGTAGTTTTTTAATGTTGATATTATTATCATTAAATGTTAATTTCATGCAAATTTTGAATTTTATTTTAGGTGAGCACACTGTTGTTGCAACTGCTGATGGGTATACAGCATCCACGAAACTTCTTCAAATTAATCATAACAAACCCGAGCAAGTAATATTTAATCTTGTTAAACTTGACAGCTATATGGGGCTTCCTCGTTTTGCATTTATTGTTCTTTCAGGTAAAAATTCATTTCCAGTGTTTATGGCTTCTTTTTTTAAATGTTTTTTATTATATTCACTACACTTTCTAAGCTTGTGTTCCTGAAGAATATTCCAACCACAGTTTTTGAGTTAAATGCTGCCAACCACATGATTTTCTATCTGTTTCTGTTCCATACATATGCTATTCAAAAAAATATACATACATAGGTTATTTAAAAAAAAAAAAAAAAACGTGCCTTTTTTTTAAAAAAGAAAACTCCCATTTTTTTCTGCTTGCAAACTTGCAAACAACAAAAAAGACTTGTGAACATTGAAAGTACATTAACCTTAAAGCAAATTTAATTATGACTTAAAAAAAGGTAAGGTAATGTTGATAAATGGTGTGTACAAGCAGAAACAAATTGGGGTTTGTCTACACAAAACTTTTTTTTTTTTTAAATAGCCTTTAGAACAACAAATGTCTCGAACAATAACAGATAGTTTCACTCCCATGAGTTTTTCCATCTACTTGTGATTCACCCTGTATATTTATGTTTATCAAAACAGGTTTTAATTTAAATTAAAAAGAAAAAGGCCGACTCTCAGGAACTGCGTCATCATAGCATGGTTAGGCTCTTATCCCTAGTCTAATTTGAAAAGATTACAATAGAAACAGTTATTACTTTGGTTCGACTTTTCTTGAAAAGGTTTTATGATCTTACCTGAGTGGGTCGGCCAACCTCAGAATGGCTCCTCACTGAGGCAGTTGGAAAGCCTTCTCTTTGAAAGCTATATTTCTACCAATAAATTGTTCTTCTTATTTTACTTAATCTGTTTTATTGTCAAATACATTATCCAACTATAAGCAATTAAAAAATAACAAGGAATAAAAACAGACAGAAAGAACCGTTCAAATAAACAAAATCAATTACTTCAAAGTTTAAGCACTTCTTTCTCCGATTGACATTGCCTGGTAAAAACTTTCTTCAGGACCTTTTTTGTAGAGCATTTAGTAAGCTTTCGAATGGCAACCTTCTGTTTACCAAGTTTCTCAACCGTTTTCGAGATATTAAGGAAAGTATACAAAGTTCCCAAAGCTTTTCATGTCAGTTAATAAAATATTTTATTCTAACCCTTCCTTAACTACAAACGTAACCAAAATTTCAACAAAATAGTTTTGATGAAATTCGAATTTGCAGAAAAATGTATCAACTGAATCCCATGATTCTAATTACCCAAACCAAAAACGTTATTCAACAACTATTTTTCCAATTTTTTTCAAAAACGGTTAAAGCTATCGCCTTAAAAATGGTTTCATTAGTTTTCCTAAGACAAGAAGCCTATAAAACGAGTACTTGCAAGCATAAGAAGTAATCGCAACGATTTTTTTTGTGCGAATTTCCCTTCAAAAACCATGTTCAGGTGGGCAGATTCTTCTATTTAACGAACTTGACCTTTCAAATTAGACGAAAGATTTTTGTACCAAATTTCATCAAAATCGGACCATTTTTGAGGCGTCCAGAGTGCGAACAGACAAATGTATATATATATATATATATATATATATATATATATACATATATATATATATATATATATATATACATATATATATATACATATACAAATTTGAACCATCGTTATTTTCGGTCTCTAGGGGTTCTGAAACGCAAAATTTTCTAGTCGGCATTTCCGGATTGCGTCATGAGGTCAACCTTATAAGTGGGGTTCCTCCCTATGGAGGGAGGGAGGAACCGTGCTAAAAATCATTCATAATATTTGAAACATCCTGAAGAAGCCTGCTTTTCTAATCATCAGACTAACTGTTGATTTGTTTAAAGATCATTGATTAAATTGACTTATTCTTTTTAAGGACTTAAATTCTAATTCAAAAACAAAAGTAAATAATAATTTTTAATGATTTCTGTGCTATTGCTATAGAAACCCATGAAACAGTTGTTAAAATATACCTAAGTTTTTCATGTTTTATCATCTGAAAAGGGACATTATTTTTTATTTGTTTCCTGTCTGTAAGTATGCTCACATTTTCTTAAAATTTCAGACATGTTACATGTATTTATTTTTTCAGTATTGATCACAGTTTTGGTGTGTGGAGTTGGATTATTCTGTTATATTCTCTGTCTGCCTGAAAATAAGGGGCGCTCTGGATTCTCATTATTGCCTCAAAAGTCATCTCTTTTTGAGGAAGATGAGAATGAATTGTTCAAAACACCTATTCGAGGTAATGTTTATAGAAGATAATTAAATGGATATACAACCTTTTAAAATGTTAAAACTACACACATTCCCTATTTAGATAATACGCAATAGACATGTGCCATTTTTTTAGCCCTTAGAATGCTATGAACGAATATATTTGTGCTCAAATATATTCGAGCCTGTGGTGCTATGCTTGAATATATTCGTTTTCTCATTCTTTTTATAATTGCTGATGATATTTTCTCCATTTGTAACCCAATATTTTTAAAATTTGATCCAAATATCCCGAGCTAAATTTTAAAATATTTTCATTTGACAATTGTTTCTGTATACTGCGAATAGTTGGCACGACTTTTTGAATAGCATGCATTTAATTTATTTTCCTTCGTTTAAGACATTTTGTGAAATAAAATTTCACCCCAAGGATTTTCTTTTCTATGTTTATTTTTATTTGAAGGAGTTGTGAACAGGCAAGTGGCACCAACAGTTTTTCCTTCCTTCACAATTGAGTACACTAATCTGACCAATACCCCAGTTGCCTCACTTGTGGAATCGGCCATGTTATAGTGTAAATTGGTTTCAGCCTTAGCTTTGGCTAAGTATTGATAAACATTAAACACTATCTCCCTCTGATAAATCAGTTTTTATAGTGATTCACATTAAGTGTTTAATCATTAAAAGGCTTTGCAAATGGCGGAACAGAAGGGACAGTGTTGGAAGAAGTTCCCGCCCAGGTGTTCCCGCATGCACAATTGAACTCCTGGGTTTAACCTAACAGGCTATAGTTCTGGATTCATCATGTTAAAATACATAACACAGTACCAACGGAATCCTAGACTCAACATATGTTTTTACTCACTCGTTTTAGCTGTTATTTATTTTTATTTTTCAGTTTACTCTTAAACTTTGTATGTCTGAGCTAAACTAAATGAAAATTTATAGACATCTGGCAAAAATAAATAACTATATCGCCCTTCTGCTGTTGTCGGTAGGTTGGTAACTTGTTCCTTGAGTTAGATGTGGCTGGCTCGCTAGTCGCTGCTACAGCCGCAGTAGTCCCCAGAAGAGGTAGGCGATAATATTTATGCGTACAGAGATGGATGGAGAAATGAGGAATTTGCACAAGTTAACACTCTGGTTAAGAGAGGAATGGCGGATATTGCGTCCTAGCCTACTCGCAAGGTAGCAGTAGGAAAGGATAGCCGCCTGGTTAGCTCACCAGGCAATGCCAGGAAGAGAAGTCTACCTAGTTAACACACCAGGATAGACATAGAGGAAAATAGGGCTGCAGCCAGGTTAGCACACCGGGCAGTAGCAGAGGCAAAGTGTCCGCCTAGTTAGCAAATCAGGACGGATGTAGGAGAAGAGAGTGAATAAAAGCTCAAGTTATACATTGGGAAAATGTATATTAATAAATATGTACAGGAGAGGAATAGGTAGTGGTGAATGGAGGCATGTTTTGCAAAGCTAGCCAAGGGAGTGAGGGTGATCCTGCTTGCACAGCAGGCGAGAGAGTAGTCTTTGCTTATCAAATGCCAAAGCGGGTGTTCATACCCTTCTCTCTCCCCTCCACCGGGTGGCTTACTCTACTGTTAAAGAGAGGAGGTGATGCTAGATCTGATAAATGTATTTCTTTTTTCTAAGATTGATAGAACAAAAAAACAGTGCTGGGAATTTTTTTTTTTTCTTTTTTTTTACGGCGCATCGACGTCTAGGCCATTAGCGCCGACATCCAGGGTGCAGTGAGAAATTTCCCCAATGAGCCGTGGGATGAGAAAATTCCTGCTGCCAGTGGGAATCGAACCCACCATCTCCCGCTTATAAATCCAATGCGCTAGCCACTAGACCACGGAAGACCCCGAGTGCTGGGTATACGTTTAGTTTACTTATAGGATTCATAAGATGAATAATGTTTGCTGAGTTGCTATTTATTTATTTTTTTAAAATAGAAAGTCTGAGAAAAAGTAAGGAGTTTGCTAGTGGCTAAGTGATGGGCAGCTGTGTTGTCCTCATTAGCGCAGGAGTCTGCTGAACCATCCTTGCATTGGTTCAGCCATACTTGACCTGACATTAATTCTCACACAAATTGTAGTATTGGGTTGTGAAATAAGTTTGTGGCATTTTTTACTGGTGATTTCAATAAAAACTTCAGATTCTTATGAGAGTTTTGAAGGGCCTGATATGAGTAAAAATCTGTTGGGGCAAAGTCTGATGAGTAGCGTGGGAAGAGCATCACATCTCAGCCAAACTCCAATAATTTCTGCTTGGTCTGTAAAGACATGTGAGGGAGGTGTTATCGTGATGGAAAACTATGCCTTTGCGATTAGCCAATGCTGGACGCTTTTGCTCAACCACTGCCTTTAATTGTTTCAACTGGGCACAGTATACTGCAGAATTAATGGTCTGGTTGGGCGGGAGGAACTCAAAATAAAAGACACCTTTCCAATCCCAGCAAATGCACAGCATAACCTTCTTTGGGAGTATTCCTGTTTTTGGAGTCGTTAACGGCGGGTCACATTGTTTTCGCCAGGACTTTTTCTGCACAGTATTATTGCACAGGACGCACTTTTCATTCCTAGTTTTCAGCCTCTTTAAAAATCAGGAGGTAATCACAAATGGAAATGAGGTCCAATAAATTATTTTCCGTCAAATTGTGAGGAACCCACATATCACTTAGAGGAACATATCCTGCGGCTCCCAAATGATTTGAGACGTTTGCATGAGATATATTAAGCATGTCTGCGATATCCCGTGTCGTAGAGTAAGGGTTGTCTGTGACGAATGCTTGAATTTGGTCATCATCAACAGTTGAAGGATGATCCAAGTGCTTTGTGTCTTCCAAGTCAAAATTTCCGGTTCTGAAGGATGGTGCTTTTTCCTAAGGCATCATCGCCATACACACTGCAAAAGATGAAACAGGTGTCAGAGCAAAAATATTGGCTTGATTGGGAAGGGAAACAAATAAAAGTCACTTTCGAGTAATCTTGTCCAGAGCTTTGAGGGACCAGGCACTGTTACGTGAGATAACTCGTTCAGAGCTTGGAGAGACCATCTCTCCTGATGAGGAAACTCGTCCAGAGCTTGAAAAGGGTTAATGCCAAATGCTTTATTTTAATAACTTTTTGTACAGCGTTTTATTGCTCAAATGTTTTTAATTTAAGTTGAAACAAAATTGTCATAGCTTTTTCCAATTACTAGCTTCTCTTACTAGAATAATGTAAATACTTTATTTTAGGAAACACTTTTAAGACTGTTCCCTACTATGACAACAGTGATATAGAAGAAGAGTGCAGTCAATCAGATGAAGACATTGTTGATGTTTTAAAGATGCAACAAGATATGAGAAAACAATATCCCATATGAAATATTTAAGTAATATATGATGTAAATATTGTATTGTAAAATATATTTTGTTAATTTTTTATGTGTCTTTTATACCTTACCTTTACACCATTTTATATATATATAAAATGGAGTCCCCTAAGGAAGTGTTATCCGTCCTTTTTTATTTAACTAGAAAATGAATAAAGTTCTCAAACAGTTAGAGCCATGTTATTCGCAGATGACCTAGTGATATATTGTGCCAATAAGAATCCTGGTAGGCTACAGAATCACACTCAAGATTTGTTGGGTTCTATAGGAAATTTGTTTAATAATCATGGTTTCACAATATCCCTAAACAAAACACCTGCCATTCTTTTCAGTTTAATTTGCTCAATGAAAAATTAGCTCTACCTGGGATGGGGAAAGGCAGCAAATTAGTGAAAACAAACTAAGTGAAATCAAAACATCTAGATCTTCCTGGATTTCTTCAATACGTGGAGCTACAAGGCAAGAGATTTTTCTTACATGCCTCAGAATAGGCCACACAAGGCTTATGCACTCACATTTAATATGTTGGCTTCAGCACGAAATTTCAGTGGTTTGTTGCAGGCTCGTTACATGTGTCCCGTAGGGATTCCAACTGCTGAGCGGTACGGGACATATGTGTCTAGTAAACATATACATATATATATATATATATATATATATATATATATATATATATATATATATACATACATCTCACGAAGACAAAAAAAATAATTCTGAAGGTGAAGGGGGAGAGGGAGAGGGAGAGAGAATCTAAAGGAAATATTAAAGAATTAAAATAAAATGTTCTAGAAATCACTAAAGAAGAGAAGACGTAAACTTTCCGAACAACAGAGGAAGGAAATATTATGAAGAATGAAAAAGTACTGCACTTGACAATTTATTTTTAATGTAATTTGATTAACTAATAATAACAGTACATACAAATTATGTTTAGTAACTTTTTTCTTTAATATTTATCATTTATTGTTACATATACAAGTATATAAATAAAAAATATGTAAAATAGTGTGACCCAACTTTTATCTGGAACCTTAGCTCACGGTGAATTAGAAGCTCTAAGCATTTTGAGATGGCAAATGAAGCAGGAAAGTTCACACAGTAAGGAAATACTGCAGTGCACGATGATACAATCTGCAAAAAATAATATGGAATGATTTATTAGTAAAATGCAAAAACTACACATTTAAATTAGTCTATGGAACAAAACACCGACATGTTCAATTAAAAAAAGAAAATAATAATAAATAGTAAAAAATGGTTTATTTGAACTACTGACTGTACTGATCTGATATTCTTTTGACACGTTAATTAAGGAAATTAGTATGGAAATTGTGTATACACACTTGCGCAAATGTAGCAGTAACTCAATTCATTTTTACCAGAGATGGCATAAAAAAAAAAAAAAAAAAAAAAAATCAGGATATGGTATTTTTTTATTGTTTTTACGATGTACCAACAACCAGGCTATTAGTGCCAGGCTATCTACTGGTTGCCACCCTTTTACAATGCCAACTGAACGTAGACGGTCACCCATTCAGGTGGTGTCCATGACCAACATTGTTTAACTCTGGTGATTAACAGGAACCAGAGTATTCAAGGTGGAAACTGTTTCCTGGTTATCCCTTTTGCAGGTACCCATGAATTGCTAGGTAGGCCTAAGGATGTTCTGGAATCCAAATTTGGCTTCCACAGGTCACCAGAAGATAAAATCTTTGCCCTAGCAGGGTTTAAACTCAAGTCTTCTAGTGCGTAACCAAGTGCTTTAACATTGTGCCATACACAAGCCCAAGGAAATTAACGTTGTTTTTAAACATGTATATACACACCATTGTACTTACTATCATTTTAGAAGAGTATGGCACTTCGAAGTTAAATCCCTTGTGTCCAAGGGTTCATTGAGTCTCCAAATAATAGTTGACTGTAATTCTCACTTAACATTTTTCTTAATTTGTTTGCATGTTCCTTGTCCATAGTTTCGCATACAACTGTGACCTGAAATCAAATACAAATAATTTTTTTTTCAAAATTGTTGCTTAGGAAAATAAATTGTACACTAAGTTTTATATTTCCAATTGGATAAGGTATTTTAGGACAAAATACATCACCAGCCTATGTATTATGCGTCTATATAAATCATAAAAACAACAATAATTTTTATTTATTTTTCCAGCAGTGGTTTTTAATTTTCTTACAAATTATACTTTACTTCAGATCTAGTTCCGGCCTATGCACACTATGTGTATATTACACGAGGTATTAGAGCCGATTTTTACCCTCTCATAACTTCCAACCAGGTAAAGATAAATTTATGAAATTTTACACAGGCATTACACTAATGTGAGTAAACTTGGAAAGTTTCATAATTCTTCATCGAATAGTTCCTGAGATATAGGCAATTGAAAATTGGAATTTGTAGGACTCACTCACTCATCAAAATTATTAGGCACTTCCCATGAAGACTTGAAATTTTGCCTGGTGATAGACATTAGGGTGCTATTAATGGGAAAAATCGAAAAATCCTAAAATGTTGTGTTTGACTCCGCTTCCGGGGGGGGGGGGGGCAGTTTTGTACTTGTCGTTCGTTTGGAAACACATCATTTCATCAGAACCCATCATGTGGGGTATCAAAAGAATCGTCTCGGTAAGGACAACCTATATTTGATGTTTTAAGAAACAATTAGATGCATCTTAGAATTTTTATATACATGTCTATTATTTACCTACATCGATAAGGCGACATTAGTTAGACTTGAAATTAATAAATGTCAGACAAGGGCATTTCTAAATAATGATCAGACTAGAAGGCATTATCTATCTATCTATCTATCTATCTATCTATCTATATATATATATATATATATATATATATATATATATATATATATATATATATATAAAAATCTGCTGTTTTTGAACTCCACACTGTTTGGCCGATTTTGACAAAGCTTGGAGCACAGGTAGGTCTTGATACAGGGAGTGTCATAGGCTAGGTCAAAATCGTCTACCAGCTGTCTGTCTGTCTGTTTGGATCTTATACAAATCCACACCGTTCGACCGATAGGCTAGGTCAAAGTCGTCTAGGACTCACAGTTCAGAGGTCACTGGTTCAAAACTGTGAACACTTACAGATTTGTGTTACAGATTTTATTATAAATTCGATCATTAAAGTGGCTATCATTTGACGAAAACTGACCCAGTTGGAATTGCACAAATAAGTGAGAGGGTATTATTAGGTTCTTGACAAGGATTAAGAGCCTAGAACTTGGCCCAATACTATGATATCGTAACTTTCATAGGAAAACTGTTTTTGGGAGGGGTCTGGAACTTGGCCTTTTTTTTTCAACGTTAGTTTTTTTTGGGGGGATTGGTTTTTACAGATAAGCAGGATATATCACTATTGAGATAAGGTCACTTACATAAGGAGAACTCCGGAGATGGCTAACTAATTAGCTGAAGAAACCATGTAAGCATTGGGTTAAAATTGATATTAAAAATTCTTAAAAGTTCTTAATTTGTATTTACATTGAAATATTTTTCTATTTAAGGAAAAATAGCTAAAGAAATAGTTTTTTCAAAGTTTTCTTGGTTCTGTTTTCATAAAGTGTTATGTCATTTATTTTACTAATTAATAGCACGTAAGTCCCTGTAATGAGCAACTACATAAATTCAGAAGTTTACCTGCACACAAAAAACATCAGAAGTAGTCCATGCTCTTTCATGAATGATATCTTTAATAGACACTCCAGTTCTCCTAACAAGTCGGCAAAGATCAGCTATTCCTCCTGGTCTATCGCTCACTGTGACAGTAAATTTAACTAATCGACCATCTACTGCAAGCCCTCTTTCCAAACATCTCCCAAGAATAGTAGTATCAATATTTCCACCACAAAGAGGCAGAACAACTCTAAAAAGTTTTTATTTGTAATTAATAAATTAAACAACTCTATTTTTTTTTTTTTTTTTTTTTTTTTTTTTTTTTTTTTTTTTTTTTTTTTTTTTTTTTTTTTTAACCTAAATGGTATTAATTGATAAAAATAATATTACTCTGTTTATTAACATTAATATATGAAAAATACCCTTCATTTCATATTATACTATAAAACAATAACCAAGTAACCCATTTGTTTCTTTTGTTCCTTCATTTGTGTTTAAGAGCAAAAAAAAAACTCATTGCCCGAGTAACCCATTAGCAAAATTGATATTCCTAAACACAATTTAAGCCAGACATTATTATCAGAAAATATTGGTTATCATGCACTTCTTCAGAAAAAAAAACTGAAAATAATAATTTTGCTTAGAAGTATAATAACAAATATTAACAAATTTTGTTTGGTTCTCCGCGTGGAATTGTGGCTAACACTTTAGATTCATATGAGGGAGATGGTGGGTTCGATTCGCACTGGCGGCAGGAATTTTCTCACCTCACGGCTCATTGGGGAAATTCCTCACTGCACCCTGGATGTCGGCACTAATGGCCTTTGTAAACATCCATGGTGCAGCAAAGATTTCCCTCCACAGGCCCTGATATAAAGAAACTCAACCTGCTGCTAGTGGGACTCAAACACACATCTGCAGCATGAGAATCCAAGATGTTAGCCACAGGACCATGGGGAGATTTTCGGCAAGAATTAAATGAAAATTTATCTTCTTTGAAATTAACTTTAAATATCTGTGACTGAAATATTTTCAATTTTTTTTTTTTTAAATCGTATTGAACACAGTATGAAATAATTATAGAAAAGTACAAAAGTAAAACTGCCGTTACAGACCATGCTGCAAAGAAAATGAAAATGAATTTATCCAACTTTAATATTATGTTACACTTGACTAAGACAAAAATAATATTAGGAAAATATTTATATTGTTAAAACCATTTATTTGTCAGTGACTTTTTATTTATTTCTTTACATAAATGCTGTAGAATCTTCAATTATTATATACGTATATGATCAAGATGGTGAAATAATTAGGGTTTTATGGTATAATGAAATGTAAAACAATTAATCATCTCTATTGGATGATAATTCAATTAACTTCTATGTAATTTATCAGTCAGTAAACTGGTTTGTTGTAGTCACAGAAGAATTGTGTCATTCTCATAGCTCCTTCATATGACATCAGCCACTATATCGAAAATTAGTGTATACTCTTTCATTCCTATCTGAACTTAATGTCTTACCCCTTGACTCCTAGAAAGCCTGAAGCATGTCCTACTCACACATTTCTTCTACTTACATATTTTACCAGGACTATCATTTTAAATCTTATAATACATGTATTATAATCAATGAAGATCAAATTTGTATTATCAATAGATAATTTTGTTTTTGAGAAATATATGGTATAACTTGGTGAGGATAGAACATTAAACAATTAACCACAGCGGGTAATAAAAATTCTGTAATTTGTAGTAGAAACTGTTTGAGTTTAACAACGTAATCTTATGTAAATACCAATGACAGCCTTCCTTACTTTTTCCCCTTTAGTTCTTGAAGCTGTCCTGCTAGTATTGCTGCAAGTCCTGCTGCTCCAGCACCTTCAACAACACATTTCTCCAGTTCAACCAGCCTTAATATTGCAATTGCTATCCATTCTTCTTTCACTTGAATCTGAAAGCATTATTGTCTACTAGATTGCCATTGTTAAATGTTAAAAGGAAGATATTTTCGTCCTTTGTGGATCAATGTTGTTTTCCAAATTGTTTTGGAGATATAGCAGCAAATTTTTACATTAAATGTTTATATATACCACAAAAAGAACCCTGTTGTCAAGTTGGAGACAAACTACTTTGGTTTATAAAAATAAAATGAGCTTATTTTATTATCATTATTTTATATCTTTATGCCTTTTGTTCCCCCCCTCCTCCTTCCTGTGGTTTGATTAAATGGGACTGGGTAATGGCTTTTACTGGGTTGAGATAAACGGAAGTTAGCATGGGCAGGTATTGGGTACAACAGATCAACATATAGTGAGGGTTCTGGCAGGTATCATAGAAGGATCTAATGAGAAAATGGAAAAAGATAGCCAAGATAGGTATGACTGTTGATAGTAGGACAGAGATTAAATTTTGTGAGGATTGATTGAATAATATGATAAGGTATTAGAAGATGAGTATAGCTTTTCAATTCTGAAAATATTAGTATAGTTAGAGGGGATATATCTTTTCTATATATATATTTTATGACCTTGACAAAGATCTATTATTTGAGCAATTTATTTAATGAAATATTAGTTGTAAGTGCAACTAAATCCTACTTACCACTTTGTCAATAATAGGTGCTGCTGTCGCAAATGCATTATAACCAACCATTGGCACAGCAAGGCCATCTGCAAGAGTTGATTCTATTGGTATAGAAACTGGCTTCCCGTGCTTAAGAGCTTCAGTAAAACTGCTACATTTTTCTGATTCTACACCCTTTAAAACATCAGATTCTATTGTAATTGATGTTCTTTAAAGTAACTACAGAACAATAAAGCATCATAGTGACAGTAATAAAGTATAAATATCTTGAAGTACTCTGTTTCATACTATGTCTCGACAACTCAACGATTTAAAGAGACATTTTCTTCACATCTTGGAAGACGTGCTCTTCAAAAATCACCATTTTTTTTTAAATTGTACAAACACATCTATAATGTGTTATTACAATATTTCTTACCATTCTTCATTATTTTTTTCTGTTATGCAGTATTATTCATTAAGCTTTAAAAATTTAAAATTGAGAGCAGAAATTTGAGTTAGAACATGGATTATATTTGCATTATTCTTGTGGCAGGTTAGAACAATAAAAAAAAAATCAAATAAAAAATCGCAAAGTTAAGACTAAAACTTTCCAGGATGGAGAGATTTGCTTCAACGTGACATTTCTTGAAGAAAGATAAACTTACAAAATTCTCTAGTTTTTATCATCTCAAGGCTATTGTCAGCTGTAACTCTTGACAAGCTAAGTATATTATAGAACAATGATCCTGTGTGTTAAATTATTTTCCATTTCCTTATGGGTTCTTGTGTTTCAAATGTATTACTGACTACTTGTAACCCATTGAAAAATCAAGGTGTCAAACAAATAATAAGGAATAGCAAAGTGTTAGACACGAAATGAGGACACCATCATTATATTTACATTAAAAGGGGGTAGCATACTTACAATCACTTTTACTTTTGGATTTAAGTTTTTCACTGCAAGCGCTACACCTGCTATTAGGCCTCCACCACCAACTGGTACAATAACAGCATCCATTTCTTTTACCTGCTCAACAATCTCAAGACCCAAAGTCCCTTGTCCTGCTATAATGTGTGGATGATCATACCTATAAAAGAAAAAAAAATAATGGAATTAAAAAGCTAAGAAAGAAATTTGTTTTTCATATGATGTTCAATTTTTTCTGGAAGGCAAGTTGTTAGGTCGCGGGCTCAGGACTAAGAAGAAGTCGATCATTACAGAAGACCAAAATTGAGTAATCTCATTTCACTCAGGTTTAGCTCACACTATTGAACATTGTCTCAACCTTTTTATGAAGGAAATTTTAAATATTTTTGAGTCGTTTTATATAAAAAAATTTTATTACCATTTCTGAGACATACCGTAAAACGGGGTGAATAGAAACGAAACTTCATTTTTTTATGTATAATCTATTTCCTACTTAACTATGGGTAAATAGTGGCAACTATTATTTTTTTTAGGTTGCTACACTTTAGGTTGAAAGGGAAATAATGGTTTGTTTGGTTGGCAGCCCTGGTTTCTGTTTGTTTGTCTTGTTGAATTTTACCACGCGATTCTTGTGTTTTTTTATCCACTTTGATTTGTCCAGGCAAGTCATAATAAATAGTGTTCTTCATAGTAAATAGCTGTACAAAACATAGTTTAATTATTCATAAAAAAGATTAAGGCTTACTTTAAGCCTTAACTTTAACAATATTATTTCAAAAATTATTCATATTTTTTAGGTTAGGTTTTCAGAATTTATGGGGTGAATAGAAACACATAATTTTTAGTGTTTCTATTCACCCCACAAGAAAAATTTAATACTATATGCTATAGCTAGCGCTTAGATTAGAGGTACATGTATACAGATATAAAAATAATAAGATAGGCTTACCGATGAGAAGAGAGAATGAGTGGGTTACAATTCTGTGTGCAAAAACTATTGTATTTTATGAGATAATAAATAAGAATAATTATGGACATGTGGCTTCATTCAATGTTGGCAACAATAAAACCATTTTCACATGTAAAATGTAGTTTTATTAGAAATAACCGAATACTGTTCATAGAGTTATATTTCAGTGAATTTTTACTCCCATTCCTGAGCTAAGGCATGCAGAGGTAAGGAAGCCTAGGGCTAAATCTACAAGTCAACCAACAATGTCTATAATACAGTCACATTTATGTAAAATAATTACTAACTATTTAATGATAATATGGCTTTGACTATAATAGTACAGTCTCATACGTGGACACAAATAAGATATTAAAAACAGGGGCAGGAACCTAGCTATGGGTCGGACTCCTCGCCTCTTTCTTCAAGCCAGAAGCCTTTATAAATCTCTGCTGACTTTACAGACATATGGCTGCCATTCAAGAGATTGTTAGGTAAACAGACAGTCAAGAATAAAATTTTAAACTTATATAGATCATTGACATTTTAAAGGAAATGGATAGTTATATATTGTTTAAAAAAAAAATACTGAAGGTACACCAGGATTGTCTCCAATTTTAGTTATATTGTGTTCACGCTGTCATGACATTATTTATTGTAGATCAACAAACAATTTTTTTTTATTTCTACAATTACTTCTACAAGTAGAACACTAATCTTAAAATTCTTATCCAATTCAAAATAACTAGAAAAGAGTACTCAGTATATAATGTATACAAGTTTAATCTTAACAGTTTTTTTTGCATAAAAAAGAATTTTCCCTCATATAAATTCTGTTGTTTTACCAACTTTGTTCCAATTAATAATATTTACTTCAAAAAGACACGGATAATATCAATTACCCATTTATATAAGTGTATCCTTTCTCCTTTGCTAATTTCATTGCATAGTACTTGGCTTCTTTCATGTTATTTCCTTTAACTATAACTTCTGCTCCTTGCTGTCGACAGGCTTGTATCTGCACAGGTAATTCAATTATTCATAAACGTTTTTTTTTTATCAGGTTAAGATGAATGTAACTTGTGCAGTATGTATGTACAAAACGTTCAATCTACTAACTGATACAATAGAATTGAAAGATGTGGCTGTATGTTTTAGTATTTGGAAAATAACGCATAACAACATTTAGGCTCCTTAACACACTTATTTAAGAAAAAGCATCCCACATTTTTATTTTTTTGGGGGTTCTATGATTAAAAATTCATTTTATAGAGGAAGCGACATCAAGTTTCTTGAGTTTTTTTTTTTTTATGTTTATGGTTAACATGTGCTGATGAAGGCAGAGGATAACAGTGGTGAAGGTTGTTGTGTAATATACTTTGAGAGATTTAAGGGGCCTAAATGATAATCTTAATAAATAGATTGGCTTACCTTCATAATAGGAGCAACCAGGGGCATAACAACAGTGACATGGATGTTGAGCCTTTTACCATGATAACAGAGGGCCAGGGCATGATTCCCTAATGATGCTGAGATCACTCCACAATTTCTATGCTCATCTGAGAGCATTATCAAGGCATAGCAGGCTCCTCTCTCCTTGAAACTAATAATTAAATATTATTATCTTTCCTGGAATCCTACTTGTTAAGATAATTATTAAAAAACTAAATTTACATTGGTATGAATTTTCAACCAATGTTTTTGAGAAAAAAGAAAAGAAAAAAAAAAAAAGAACTTTTAAAGAAAGGTGAAAATTTAAAAATGTTTTTCGGAACGCTAATCTATTTTTAGTGGTTTCCTCCCGCCATAGGGAGGAAACCCGTTGATTACGCAATCTGGAAGTATCGTCTACGAAATTTCACATATCGGAACTCATAGATCACGAAAATAATGGTGGCTCAAATTTATGTATGTACACACACACACACGCACGCACGCACGCACGCACGCACGCACGCACGCACGCACGCACGCACGCACGCACGCACGCACGCACGCACGCACGCACGCACGCACGCACGCACGCACGCACGCACGCACGCACGCACGCACGCACGCACGCACGCACGCACGCACGCACGCACGCACGCACGCACGCACGCACGCACGCACGCACGTTCAAACCAATTTGAACCACCATTATTTTCGTGATCTATTGGTTCTGAAACGTGAAATTTACGGTCAATGAACGTTAAAGGGCGCGATCCGGTAGTGACCCGGGTGCGGACCGGAAGTAGTCCTGAGTGACCATAAGGATACCGGCAGTGAAACAGAGCTAACATGCGGACGTGGCAATAGTGGACCGGAAGTTGCCCACATATGACAGGAATAAGGCAGAATTCGACTTTAGCAGGCCGAAAGCTGAGGACCACAAGTTGGCTGAGTGATCCAGATAGATCCGGAAGTGGCTCGGTTGATTATGAGAAACTGGGACTGGGCCGGAAGTGGCCCCGGGTGTGAATAGTAGGCTCCAGGGCTTGAGCAAGAAACGAGCCGAGCCTGCAGTCCTCGAGTGAGAACAGCACCCAGCCGGTAAGGGCTCACTCTCCAGAGGGGCCCCCAGTCTCACCCCCGAGCCTTATTTAGCCCGAGCTGTGATGGCGCGGTACAAGGCTCACGCCTTGTAGCCTCTAAACTAGGCTTCTCTTTTTACTATATTAGTTATAAGCGGGGGTTTGTACTACGTATATGGATGGGAGAAACGTGCTGAAGTGAAGATCTTGGGACACATAAATAATTATTATCAGTTCGATCATGATGATAATGATAACTTACCTTCCAGTTACTTGCAAAAAATCTTTCTTCAGGTATATATCCATATCAGTTATAGTTGACAGTTGTGATTTCTAAAATTACAGAGATAATTACAGCTTACATTTTTGCTAACAAATTATTGAAAAAGTAAGTAAAAATGTGGGGTTGTAATATAAATTAAAGCTGACTGTTGCATTTAATAGTAATTTTACATATGTATATGAGCAGGAGATCAATAAAGTTGTCGTGGATAATAATAATAATTTTGGTATGAACGAATAGCTTGCGAAACATTACGAATTTACCTCGCGGCTCCCAAATTAATCATTCTTATTGATAATCACGAAGCCGACTCTCTACAGCATACGCGTTCCAATTAAAGTCTAAATATGGAAAGGCGTCAATGTTCAACCCGCGGTTTTTGCATTTGTGCGGTCAGATAAGCACGATATTAAAACCCAGGACGGCATCATTTCGCTCAAAAGGATAACTGGGCATGTTGGACGAGGATCATGGCATGAGCCTACCAACAGTTCCTGAGATGCGTCGAGCCAGACGTTTAGAAGACCTTCGTTCTTTGAGAGCCATAGTGCCAAGGAACGAGTGAATAAAAATATTTAATAATATGGACTGTGAGTAACTCGTGTAATAAATTAATTTTTTAAATATATTTAAGAGCGCGTCGACTTCCATGGCCAATAGCGCCAGCCATTTTTCGCTTTTAGGCGTTAATAATAGGTTATAATATCCATTTGTTTTCAGATTGATTGGACTTTTTATTATGAGCTACAAATCTATTAGACTAGTGTTCTCATTGCTTTGGAAATAGTAAGGAGCAAAGATGATTAAATAAATAATAATAATAATAATAATAAAAAAAAAAAAAAAAAAAAAAAAAAAAAAAAACTCACCATGCAAGGCGTTCGTGTAACACCAGATCTTATTTTAAATGCTGCCGAAGTAATATCAGAGAAAGTTATTTGTTGTGGGGATGTAGCTGAACATAGTGGGTCCACTAAAACTGCTGGGTCTTCATCCTAGGCACAAAAGAAAGTTAATGATTATACGACTGAAATTCTTAGATTACACAGCCCAACAAAAAAATTATTTTTGAAAGCTTTCTTTATTTTAGTAAATGATGTTTATAGCTTTTAATCACCTGAATCCAAGTCTTGCCTTTTTTGTACCACCTATAGTTTTATAGGAATTTGCTTTTAGTGCGCTTCCTCCCTCCATTGGGACGATACCCGCTTATGACGCAAACCGGAAGTACCCATTAGAAATGTTTCACTAGTCATAGATAACGAAAATAACAATGGAATCGGCTTGAAGCCTTGAAAGCAGACACACATCTCCCTTACGGTGGTTTTGGTATGCCGGTATTGGTGAGTCATTTGTGTGAAGTCTTGGTAAGGAAGTTAACATACTGTTCATTGAACTATCTGCAAAAGCTGGTCAATTTTGGACTTCTGGTTCACGAGATATGAGTGTTTTCGTAAGTGAAAACCAAGGATTCCTACTTGCCCGCAGTGGAGGGAGCAGTCCTGGCTGCGCTTGTTCGCCCCCACCTCTGGTAGCAGCCCTGGCCTACGATCTAGCGGTTATCGCTATCTACTAGCGTAACGCAGCCTTACTTAAAAATCGTTACGCATACGTTTTCGAGTTTATATGCTTGCAGCTAGTCTTTTTATAGATTCTCTAACGTAGGGGGACAAATGATATCATTTCCAAGGTGATACCTGGAACCGTTTTCGAGAAAAATGGATAAATTTGTTATTCAACCTAATTTTCGGTTTGAGTACATAAAATCGTTGGATTCAATTGAAATATTGTCCACATGTTTGAAATGTATCTAAACTAAGATATTAAAATTGTGATTACATTTTTAGTTCAGTAAGTATTCGAAAAAAAATAATATTAATAGATTATTTATTTTCCTTATATTTTCTTAAATATCTCGAAAACTGTTAGAAAATCGTGATAAGTAGAAACTGACCATTCGGAAGCTTACTAAATTACTCTTATAATAATTATTCTGGAGCATTTTTCTTTGGGGCGATGTCAGGTGGAGAAATAAGTGCTTAAAACTTCGAAAGCTTTTGTTTTGATCTTTTGAACGGGTATTTCTGTGTTTAACTAACTTTTTAATTAGTTGTTTTTTAAAAATAAATCTAACAGTAAAATGAGTATCTTAGTAAAACAAGGTAAGAAAATGAGAAACGTATTGGTAATAGTGTATTCCTAGAAAACACAGACATTTTAGCTTAGGATGCTTTCAGCTTCCTGTTGCGGGCCCTAAATATTCCTTCTCTTTGGGATTTTATTTTATATATTTCACGAAAGATCAAAGTCTACCAATAACTGCTTCTATGTATTCCTTTACTAATGTCATTAGGGATATGAACGGAAACGCGCTAAGAAGCAGGTCCTGCGAATCGGACTTTTATTTTTGTATTATTTGACGGTCATCGGAGTGTGTTGTAATAGTTTTCTTTTGATCATGATTATAGTTCGTCCCTGTAAAATCTCAGGAATGTAAGATGTTCTTACTAGACTCTGTGATATCTCTAATAACACCGGCTAACATAGGTTTTGTAACACGATTGAATCATTTTTGGTATGTATTCGACTTCCTAACCATACATCAATAAGTATTAGGTAGCCACCACGTCACATTTTCATTTGGTTACTTCACTAGTGTGAGCATTTGGACGAAAAGAAAATTAAATTCCTAAAACTATGGAAATTTTTTTTTTTTTTTTACGGCGCATCTACATCTTGGCCATTAGCACCTACGTGATTATTGTTGTTGTTTTAATAGTGAAAATGCTTCTGCTCCTAGAAGAGAGTGTAAAAAATTCATCAGATAAGTTTTTATACATTTTTGGACGTTATCTATTCAAGTCGCAGTGTAGACCTATCTCAGAAAAGGTAAATAAAGCATATTTCTTATATTATGCTGTAAGTTGTCACCCGTATTCAGTGGCTGAAGGGAAACAGAAGTTCTAAGTCGTTTGCTGTGCCAGTGATTTGCCGTGAACCAAACTATAACTATAATGATTTTTGCCTTTGAAAGACTGAAGGGCAGGGCCGCCACATCTCAGAGCCGGGCCCGGGACCAGATCACGGGCCCCCACTTCTCAGAGCCAGAATGAAAATTCTAGTACTTTGCTATAGGACTTTGGGCATTTTAAAATTATTTTCATCTTGAGTTTCGAGCAAAATGAGAATAAAAGCCGACAATCGGTGCTGCAAAGGTCACTTTCGGTACTTTTTTCCAATTAGCGAGGATCGGCCCGGGCCCCCAAGGTGCCCGGGCCCGGGACAACTGTACCCGGTTGTCCCCCCCATGTGGCGGCCCTGCTGAAGGGTATTCAAAGAAGAAGAAGCAAAACATAGAGTACCCTACAGTTCCCTCTGCCTGTTCCTCATGGAGAAGACTAACCAATTCCAACTTCTCCTCTGAACTGGGTTGATGTTCCCTAAGAAAAAATATGATGAATATTCTCATTCCCGAACCGAAGATCTATTCAAAAGCTCGATTGATCCAACTTATGTCCATCCGACAAGTGAGCCTCACCTTGTAACGCTAAATAAACTGAATAATTTGGTCCACGACTTAGGCTTATCCAATGTACCTGGCTCAAGATTGTAAGAGTGGATTCTTCTTGCAAAAGGTACGATCATAACTTGCTTTAGAAAGAGAAATTCCAACCTCTACATTTTACAAGCTTGAGGGCCCTATGTGTGTATGTTTCGATGCCGTGGGTTTAATGAGTGAACTTGAAATTACTCATATACCTTCAGAGTGGCGTCTTTTCATAGATTCATCAACATCTAGTCTCAAGGCTGTTTTACTACACTACGGGAATGAAAATCCGTCAATCCCAGTTGCTTACTGAGTTTCAATGAAAGACATTATGACAACTTGGCAGCAGTATTAAGGGCAATCAAATGTCAAGACTTTGAATGGAGTATTTGCGGTGATCTGAAAGTCATTGCTATCTTAATGGGACTTCAAGGACGTTACACTAAGTACTGTTGTTTTTTATGCTTATGGGACAGCAGGGGCAGAAGAAACCACTATGTGAAAACCATATGGCCCTCAAGGAAGTCTTACTTAAATGGAGAGAAAAATGTGTTGAATGAACCATTGGTGAATTTTCCCCCGCCCTAGCGAGGCCAAGATAAAAAAAAAGTCCGATTCGCAGGAACTGCGTCATCTTAGCGCGGTTCCGTTCTTATCTCTAGTGTTTATGAAGGCATAGAATAGAAACAGTTATTACTTTATTTAGATCAATAGCGAAACAGCTATCCAAATGAAATCTCAAACAAACCAGTCTTGAAAGGTCTTGATTTACAATCTTACCTGTATGGGTCAGCTATTCCATAAGTCGGGCAGAAAGGCCTCCGCTCAGAGGCATTTGGAAAGCCTTGGGATCTCTCTCTTTGAACGCTACATTTCTAACAATAAATTGATCTTCTTATTTTACTTAATCTGTTTTATTGTCAAATACATTATCTGACTATAAGCAATTTAAAAATAACAAGGAATAAAACAGACAAAAAGAACAGTTCGAATAAGCGAAATCAATTACTTTAAAGATTTAAGCACTTATTTCTCCGATTTACATCGCCTAATCAAAACTTTCATCAGAACCATTTTTGTAGAGCATTTAGTGAGCTTTCTAATGGTCATCTTCCGTTTCCCAAGATTCTCAACCTTTTTCGAGATATTAAGGAAAGTATACAAAGTTACCAAAACTTTTCATGTCTGTTAATAAAATATTTTATTCTAACCCTTCCTAAACTCCAAACGTAACAAAAATTTCAACATATTAGTTTTAATGAATGTAGAACATGCAGAAAATGTTTCAACTGAATCCCATAATTCTAAGTACCAAAATCAAAGAGAAAAAGAACAGTTCGAATAAGCGAAATCAATTACTTAAAGTTTTATGCACTTATTTCTCCGATTGACATCGCCTAATCAAAACTTTCTTTAGAACCATTTTTGTAGAGAATTTAGTGACCTTTCTAATGGTCATCTTCCGTTTCCCACGATTCTCAACCTTTTTCGAGATATTAAGGAAAGTGTACAAAGTTACCAAAACTTTTCATGTCTGTTCATAAAATATTTTATTCTAACCCTTCCTTAACTCCAAACGTAACATAACTTTCAACATATTAGTTTTAATGAAATTAGAACATGCAGATAATGTTTCAACTGAATCCCGTGATTCTAAGTACCCAAACCAAAAACGGAATTCAAAAACTATTTTTCCAATTTTCTCGACAACGGTTAAAGCTATCGCCTTGAAAATGGTTTCATTCGTTTTTCTAGCCCAAGAAGCCTATAAAAAGAGTACTTTCAAGCTTATGAGCTCAAAAACGTAAGCGTTACGATTTTTTCTGCGCGAATTTCGCCCCAAACGCCATCTTCCAGTGGGCGGATTTTGCTGGTTAACGAACTTGACCTTTCAAATTGGACGACGGATTTTTGTACCAAATTTCATCAAAATCGGACCATCAGGGAAGCCAGAAATGAGCGAACAGACAAATATATATATATATATATATAAATAAATATATACATATATATACATATGCAAATTTGAACCACCGTTGTTTTCGGTCTCTAGGGGTTCTGAAACGCGAAATTTTCTAGTCGGCACTTCCGGATTGTTTCATTGTATCAACCCTATAAGCGGGGTTCCTCCCTATGGGGGGGGGGGGGGGAGGAACCGCGCTAAAAAGGTGTTTTCACTGGACGAGACATCAGGAAGGAGCTCCATGAACCTTGATTTTAAAACATGCTAAATCAAAAAGAACTGCGAGCATGGGATGCATTTGTAAAGGCCGCTAATGGATTTCTTGACAAGAGAAAATAAGAGAATTACAAAACTTTAGTTCTCGACCTCTTGGAAACCTACAATGCTATGGGGTGCCGAATGTTTTTGGAAATTCATTTCCTTCATTCGCATATGGACTTTTTTCCTGAAAATTTTGAGACTGTAATTGACGAACAGAGAGACTGGTTCCTCCAGGATATAACAACAATTGAAACTAGACCGTTGGGATCCTGCAATGCTCGGAGAACGAAAAAGAAGACGTATATGTACCACATTTGCGCTAAATTGTACTTTTATTCTTCTGGTACCTAGTCAATAATAAAAATACACTGTTTTCCGAATTTGCTCTGTTTCTCCCTTTTTATCATACCTTAAGCAAGTTATGCGAATAACAAAAAGAACTAGACGACATGCAGTTTTTTTATGGTAATTTTCGGATTCAGCGCGACAAAATAAATAACTGTCTTTTGTTCGTGTTACACAAAAAAAATGTTTTGTTGGCCAGTGGAATATGAGACGTACCAACCGCCTTTAATGTCATTACTATGACGCCATAGGTACTAGAACTATCAAGACGCGTGTACTTAATTGCTCTACGCACAGCCTTGAATTACAATTATTTTAAATTATTTGGTTTGATAGAAAGTTCTGGTTCTCAGCATCTGTGCAAAACGCAAAGCTAACAATATCCCCTTAATTGGTGTATTAAAAAAAAAAAAAAAATTAGATATATTTTGTACGGTTAGATTTAATGTAAGGAATACTTGTAAATAAATATATTTAGGTGTTTATAAATGTGTATATATAATAATAATAAATAAAGCCTTTATTGTAGATAAAAAAATATGTACATAATAATAATAATGAAATAAATCAATAATTCTTCTTCTTACAAGCTTTATGAAATATAAATAATAAAAACATGTTAACATCTACTGGGCCCATCTCTGGGCAAAGGCCTCTCCCAGGGTTTTCCATATGGTTCTGTCTTGTGCAGATCTCCACCAAAGCGTGCCACAAAACATGTCCATATCGTCCCTCCATCTCTGGAATGGTCTACCTCTTCTCCTTGTACAGTCCAAAGGTATCCAGTCGGTAGTCCTTCTTGCCCATCTTGCTTCTTCCATTCGTGCCAGATGTCCTGTCCATCTCCATTTCTGCTTAAGTGCCGCAACGATGACATCTTCCACACCAGTCTTCATATGGATTTCAATATTTCGTATTTTTTGCCTCTTTCGGATTCCCAACATACTCCTTTCCATTGCATACTGGGTTACCCTAAGCCGATTCTTTATTCTTTTTGTCAATGTCCATGTCTGCGAGCCATAAATCATACATGGAAGGATACAGGAGTTCATCACTCGGGCTTTTAGTTCTACTCTCATACTGCTCTTAAAAATAAATTTAAGAGCAAATATCTATATATATATATATATATAGAAGTATAAGTGAAAAAGAAAGGAATATACCATCTATTGTTAGCTTTAATTTAATGAGAAAAAATATATAAATAAATAAGTTGTATACAGTTATATGTTATTCAATAAAAAAAAAAAAAAAAAAAAAGAAAAAAAAAAAAAAAAAAAAAAAAAAAAAAAAGGAACAGAAAGTGCTTACATATTTCGTAAGAGATAAAATCTTAAGTTTAATTATAAAAAAAAAAAAAAAAAAAGGTTCGTAGGACGATAAAAACAGTAAGTTGTTCGTCCTTTAATTCTTTCCATTCCATTCCATTAATTGGTGTATATTAGTAGGTGTTGTAGGACTGTGTAATTCATCATTGACCTAGCAATTTAAACTGTAATAGCGTTCGGCGCCCCCTCCTTAATTGCATAAAAATCTTTCTGGGTGAAATGGGGGCGGGGGCTAGGACCCCTCGGAAGCGGAAGTAGCCTGCAATAGCTAGAGGGGGATTCAGACCATACCTCAGATCAATATCTTTCTGCGTCTTCTCTGCACTGCCTAGGGTCCCTTCTTTCCCTGATTCGCAATGCAGATAAAAAACAGAAATAGGAAAGCCTAGAAGGGAAACAGTGCTTTGTTTTGACTATTCGTAAAAATGTAAACACGTTTAAAAATGTTAAATGAAATCCCAAAGAGAAAGAAGATTTTAGGCACCACTACAGGAATCTGACAGTATCCTAAGCGGAAATTACTCCCTCCGCCCTTCCTTACATTCAAATTAGGCAAAGTATTTTGTACCAATTTTCATATATATATATATATATATATATATATATATATATATATATATATATATATATATGTGTGTGTGTGTGTGTGTGTGTGTGTGTGTGTGTGTGTGTGTGTGTGTGTGTGTATAAATACATATAATAGAAAATTCCGGTATTTTCGGACTTTGATATTAATGAGGTTTTTCTCTTATGAATAAATAACATCCTCTGGAAACGCAAGCTCCTGCTGATATCCTGTACTGATGATATCGTATTCACAGTGGTTTAATTCGATTCAATGTTTGAAAATATCCAATACGAGAAGTCACGGTTGTTACCCAGCAGAATCCTCCTTCCTGTACATTGATCTTTGATGAAATTCGTGCAAAGGAATCATAGCAGTTAATAGCCTTCAGGTACATTTTTATCTATTTTTACGTGAGCAATCAATCGAATGAATCGACTTTCAAAGCGATATGTGGGTAAAGGTGGATTTTTTGTTTGGGGCGTTCAAGAAGGTTGACATTTTTAGCGCGGTTCCTCCCTTCCCCATAGGGAGGAACCCCGCTTATAAGGTTGATACAATGAAACAATCCGGAAGTGCCGACTAGAAAATTTCGCGTTTCAGAACCCCTAGAGACCGAAAATAACGGTGGTTCAAATTTGTATATATATATATGTATATATTTATTTATTTATATATATATATATATATATATATATATATATATATATATATATTTGTCTGTTCGCGGATTTCTGGCCTCCCTAATGGTCCGATTTTGATGAAATTTGGTACAAAAATCTGTCGTCCAATTTGAAAGGTCAAGTTCGTTAACCAGCAAAATCCGCCCACTGGAAGATGGCGTTTGGGGCGAAATTCGGAAAAAAAAAAATCGGAACGCTTACGTTTTTGAGTTCATAAGCTTGTAAGTACTCTTTTTATAGGCTTATTGGGCTAGGAAAACGAATGGAACCATTTTCAAGGCGATAGCTTTAACCTTTTTCGAGAAAACTGAAAAAATAATTTTTAAATGCCGTTTTTGGTTTGGGTACTTAGAATAATGGGATTCAGTTGAAACATTTTCTGAATGTTCTAATTTCATTAAAACTAATATGTTGAAATTTTGGTTGCGTTTGGAGTTAAGGAAGGGTTAGAATAAAATATTTTATTAACAGACATAAAAAAGTTTTGGTAACTTTGTATACATTCCTTAATATCTCGAAAAAGGTTGGGAATCTTGGGAAACGGAAGAATACCATTAGAAAGCTTACTAAATTTTCTACAAAAAAGGTTCTAATGAAAGTTTTGATTAGGCGATGTCAATCGGAGAAATAAGTGCTTAAAACTTTAAAGTAATTGATTTCGCTTATTCGAACTGTTCTTTTTGTCTTTGATTTTGATACTTAAAATTATGGGATTGAGTTGAAACATTTTCTGCATGTTTGAATTTCATCAACACTAATATGTTAAAATTTTGGTTACGTTTGGAGTTAAGGAAGGGTTAGAATAAAATATTTTATTAACAGACATGAAATGTTTGGGAACTTCGTATACATTCCCTAATATCTCGAAGACGGTTAGGAATATTGGTAAATGGAGGGTTACCATGTGAAAGCTTACTAAATGTTCTACAAAAAAGATTCTGAAACAATTTTTGGTTAGGCTATGTCAATCGGTCAATCGCTGCTTCACAAGATATGACAATAGGAAGCACATTCTTCCCACGTAAAGATATATATAAAGGAACATGGAGATCCCCTGACGGGCAGACAGTGAATCAAATTGATCACCTCCTTATATCTTCAAGAAGCCGATCAAACCTAATTAATGTGCGTACTTACCGTGGAGCTAATATGGACTCTGATCACAACCTAGTAGTGGCATACCTTAGGGACCGCATTGCCTTGGTAAAGAACCACAGGTCAGAAAGGGTCAAAAGGTTTAATGTTGCGAAGCTAAAAGATGACGAATTATCAGAGCAGTACCGGTCTAGCCTAGGGTCCCAACTGAGACAAATTCCAGCCTCGGAACTTGGTATGGATGGATATTGGGATGAAATCAGCAAAGCAATGAAAATTAGTGCTGAGGCATCGCTAGGGTTTTACAAGCAAGAGCCTAGAAATTCCTGGTTTGATGAGGAATGCCATAGGGCTACTGCGCAAAAAAATGAAGCGTATAAGCGCATGGTTAACCGTCGCACCAGGAGAACTGTAGACGAATACCGGGAGCTGAGAAGGGTTGAAAAGCACACTCATCGCCGGAAAAAAAGACAAGCCAAGAAGAGTGAACTTGTAGAGATTCAGGAGCTGAGAGATCGCAATGACTCCCGCGACTTCTACCAGAAGGTTAACCAGGGAAGAAAACCTTTCAAACCTAGGTCGAATGCTTGCAAAAGCAAGGATGGGACCCTTCTAACAGAAGAAGCAAAAATTCTAGAAAGATGGAAAGAGCAGTTTGAGGAGCAACTGGGGGTGGCAGGAGTGACATACATTCCGAACGAACGTCAAGAAGATGCTCTACCTGATGAACCCCCGATGAGGAAGAAATAATTGTAGCCCTGGACAATCTTAAGAATAATAAGGCACCCGGGTATGATGGACTCTCAGCAGAGCTTTTCAAGCAAGGAGGACCTGACTTAGTGAAATGCATGCAGGACCTTCTGCTGGACATTTGGACGGAAGAGTCAATGCCCCGAGCCTGGAAAAAAACGCTAATTTATCCCATTCACAAAAAAGGAGATCAGCAATCCTGTGAAAACTATCGAGGAATTTCTCTCTTGCCAATTGCCTATAAAATTTTGTCTCGAATCATCTATGAACGACTCATTCCGATTGCGGAGAGAGTTATCGGGCCGTATCAAAGTGGATTTCGAAAGGGAAAATCCACTACTGATCAGGTGTTTACCCTCCGCCAGATACTTGAAAGGAGCAGAGAATATAATATCACTACCCATCACCTTTTCATAGACTTCAAAAGCGCCTATGATAGCGTTGATAGGGGCAAATTATATTCCGCCTTGGAAGAGCTAAATATCCCCAAAAAACTGATTCGCATGTGTAAGGCAACAATGGATGGAGTAGAGTGCATGATCAGCGTGAAGGCTGGTATTAACCAACCCTTTGTTTCTGGGAAAGGTCTGAGACAGGGTGATGCTTTGGCATGTATGCTGTTCAACCTGGGCCTTGAAAAAGCTGTACGGGATTCAGGCATTCAAACCAACGGGACTATCTTCAATAGAGCTGTCCAGCTACTGGGTTTCGCAGATGATTTAGACATAGTTGGGAGAACCCTTGCTGATGTGCAGGCAGCATTTCAAGCTTTGGACCAAGCTGCAAGGAGGTTGGGCCTAGAAATTAATGTTTCTAAGACTAAATTTATGGCAATGGGGCAGGAAGCACAGCCAGGGGAAAATGTAAAATTTGGCTCCTACTCATTTGAGAAAGTTAAAGAATTGACATACCTTGGCTGCAATGTAAACATAGCCAATAGCATAACAGACGAGATAAAATCTAGAATTATTAAATCCACTCGCTGTTTTTTTGGCCTCAGGAGTCTTCTCAGGAGTAAAGTAATAAACAGGTCAACAAAATTGCTGGTTTATAAAACCCTCATACGACCGGTGTTGACATACGGCTCAGAGACATGGACCATCTCCAAAATGGATGAGCAGGCACTCCTAATTCAAGAAAGAAGGATACTGCGATCCATTTTGGGGGGAGTATGCGATGGCCGGACATGGAGAAGAAGGACTAACCTGGAGGTGTATGAGGCGTACAAAGGAAAAAATGTTGTCCATTTCATCCGTGTGGGAAGACTCCGATGGGCCGGACATGTTGCTCGAATGGATCCAGCAGAACTTCCAAGGAAGACAATGGAAGAAGTGCTCCATGGAAGCAGAAGACGTGGGAGGCCGAAGCTCCGATGGAAGGATGGAGTTGCACGTGACGCTAGGACCCTATTAGGCGTACAGAACTGGATGGTTGCTGCACAAGATCGGGACAGCTGGCGGAAGCTGATTCAGGAGGCCCTGACCTAGCAATGGGTTGTGCGCCAGTTAAGTAAGTAAGTATGTCAATCGGAGAAATAAGTGCTTAAACTTTGAAGTAATTGATTTCGTTTATTCGAGCGGTTCTTTTTGTTTGTTTTTATTCCTTGTTATTTTTTAATTGCTTGAAGTTGGATAATGTATTTGACAATAAAACAGATTAATTAAAATTAGAAAAACAATTCATTGTTAAAAATATATCAGGCTGTACCGTTTGAAATGTCAGTTTTGGATTTGTCGATTTCCTTCAAATGTCTTGAAACTGTCGAGGCTCCTACTCCGAGTTCTTTGGCATATTCCCTAGTGTTTTTAATTGCTTATAGTAGTCAAATGTATTTGTCAATAAAACAGGATACGTATAATTAGAATCAATATTTTGTTTGTTAGAATTCGAAGATGCCGTATGAATATATAGATTACAGTACTGGTGTTGATTTCGTTCTTTAGAATTATTCTTGGTATTCCCTATTTTCATCTGTTACCCATAGTTTTTTATTGTTAGTAGGTTTTTCTTATTGATTATAGAATATAAATCTATTTGGCTATAAAACAGGATACGTAAAATTAGTGACAATATTTCGGAGATTTCTTAGCGAAATACTTTTAAGATTTTCTACCACCACGAACGGCTTTTTTCCTCTATTTTTATCCACTAGATAGGCTTTATTTTGCATATTAATCTATATAAGTTTTATTCAGCAGGGGATTCTGATGAAATGTCGTGTTTTTGCTGTGGATTTTAAATACCATGTGTCTAAGATTGGATAACATTAGCGAGTCTACATAGTTAAGAACCGACGGAGGATTACTTGTTGCTATGATTTAGTCTACATATCTATATTAAGTCCTAAATCCAAAAAATAAACTTCACAACGGTTAGATACTATGAGCGAATATGGTGGTTCAATGCCCGTAGAAACAAGGGGGCCGCAGGAAATTTACCTGCTAAGAGTTAATCCTCAAGAGCTGTAAATATACCTCAGGTATCTGCCGACACAAATACAAAGCCTAGGCGGAGACAACCCCAAAAACTCAGATCCAAACATAGGTTGTATACTAAATATTCATGAAGACTACTTAGTTGTAAACCGATTCATCAATTAGCAATCAATAGTTTTCAACAAAGGTTATGTACTAAATATTGATAAAAAGTATTTAATTAGAAAAAAAACAATATTCCACAAGACTTGTTTTTGGTCCATTTGTGTCTACTCCATAGGCTTAATTAGGTTTATTATTCTATTGTAGTTGGGCAACTAAACTTTGTTTTATTTTGTTAAATAAAGTTTTTTTTCTTGACTTGTTATTCGTCAAGACTTTTATTTGTCCTTGTGTATTTACTAGATAGGTTTTATTCGGCATATTATTCTATATAGGCTATATTAGGCAGGGTGTTCTACTCACTCTTGTGTACTTCTTCTTGATCCTTCTGTACATGGGCGCATATAAAAACAATTTCGGGGGGGCCTGAGACCATTTCCAGGGTATGGAATACTAAATATTTAGAGCTTGGAATAGTTTTAGGCAACTAAAACGCTATTACACGTAAAATAAAATATGTTTTATGAACTAAGTGATCTTATTTAGTTTATTTTTAAGGGTTTTACGAGAAGTTTTTATTATCAATTCAAAATTTCGGGAGGGGCTGCAGCCCCCCCCCTCTCATATATGCCCATGCTTCTGTATCCACTAGAAAGGCTTTATTAGGCATATTTTGTATTGATTTATAGAGCTTTGCTTTAGAATTAGAGCCGGATTGTGTAATTTCCGCTTCTGTGTATAAGTTAGCTACTGTCGGTGTCCCTGACGCCTCAATATCACTTTTATTCGAGATGTTCGAGAGGATTTTGACAATTTTCACGAGATATATAAAAAAAAATAAGTTTATTTCTTTTCTAAGCTTATCAAATGGCACTAGGGACATGAAGGGAACCGCGCTAAGATGCTGCAGTTCCTGCGAGTCGGACTTTTACATATGACTTACATAATCAGAACTAAGATATTTTAATTTGGTTAAGTGCAATTATTGAAAAACATATGTTTTATCAAAAGAAATGAATAGAATTGGATTTCTCAAAGTATTTAAGTCCTCTTTTTCCGCTAAGGATACGTTAAGTTATAATTCGAAAGCCTAATAAATTTCCTACAAGAAAGATTTTGGTCGAAGTTTGATAGGATCATCTCAGCCCAAGAAAACGGCTCGTTTAATTATAAGCTTTCCACATCTCACCAGTTATAATTATTATTTACTAGCACGCTCTGACGGCTTTTTTGTTCTGAGAAAATTCCCGTTTCCGTAATTTTGAAGTTTGCTTGAGGAGATAAAATAGTTTCACACCCAGGGTTAAGCATTTTAAGAGACCACTCCGATGTGATGTTTTTCATTTCTGGCGGACACCAAGAATTTTTAATAGCAATCCGCCAGAGGCAGGAATTGATGTGGAGCAACAAGTAGCTGCTGTTTCGGGCGCACATCACAGACGCATTTCTGACACAGTCTGCGTGGTGCCGCGTTTGGATGAGGTCATGCTGTTGGGAGAAAGTTACGACACCATTCTTTATTGCTTATTGGATAATCTCCGATAATGATTTTGCTGTAAGTAAATGCTATTGCTTTCTAGAAAGCGAGTAATTTGAAATAAATGCCATTTAATTTCTTGTTGTTTATGTACTTTAATATTATTGTTAATTTAAAATGATGTTTAAAAGCCACTTTATCTCTTTCTCTTAAAAGAGAAATTAAGTATAAATACGAATCTCTCTTTTGAGACTTAAAGAAAATATTTTTAACCAACTTATAAATACGGAAATACGGATATTGTTGTGTAAGATCCTGCTTATTTGGAAACATTTTGAAAACTGAATTTTTGTGATTGTATATTTTCAACTAAAATCGAATAAAAAATATTGATTTAAAGGAAGGGGGAAATTAATAATTAAAATGTTAGTGTTAGCAAAATATTAAGCAGACTTTCATCAAATTAAACAGACTTTAATAGAATGGTAATTCTACCCGAAAAATCGAAAGTTGGTTCGTTTGAGTCGAATTTAACCATTCCCAGCTCTGTATTTTACTTACAAATACATTTGTAATATCTAATATATGGACAGCAAGATTCAATTTTAATCTTAGGAACAAATACTTTTTAATTTTTAATATGTCACAAAAATGCATGAGAGCATGTACGTTCGTAATTGCGAATGTCGCAATGTTTACCGTGCATCGCGGATTATTTGTTTGTGAATGTGGTATACTCTAAGATATGATTTTGTAAGCTTAAATTAAACAAGAAATATAGTTATTGATTTGGCACTTGTAGAAAATAAACTCTTTTGTGTTAAGATTCTATTAATATATCGTTCTTTTGGAACTGCTTGCTTTTTTGAAGGATACCTTGAGATGTATATCATGCATATGACTTAGTGAATATTTATTTCAATTTCATGAGAATCACAAAAAAAGGTGAATTTTGATATTACCGTGGAAACCGTGATTTATTTGTACTTTTATTGTTGGAGGGGGAGGGGTACAGAAATAAACTCGTATAAAATGACTCAAACTTCATTTTTTACCAATCGATGTATTAGAGCAACGTAACTCGAAGAGACGTAAACCGTGCTTTTCTTACCGAATTTTCACTCTCACACTCTGACATTCGTCGAAGAATCTAGAACCAAAATTTACAGGGGGATTCCTTATGAAAAAACTGGTATACATAAAAGATAGGATTTTAATGGCGTAGATTTCGGGGAAAAAATTGCAGTTTAAAGTTGCTTTAACAATTTTAGTGGTTGTGCGATTTGCGGATAATGATTTGGAATTCTGGAGACTACAATGTTCGCGGATCATCGTTATGTCTGCATCATCGATGTTCGATGTTAATATATGTATTTATACACCTTCAGGAAGTATAACCAAATCTCGCCGTAACAGACCTAAATTTTAAAGACTCATGTGGAACCCTCAACTCTACAAAGCAACGAGGAGGGGTAGAGGCTTGGGTAGGGCGAGGTTGGGGAATGATATATTCCCAGCAGGAGGGTGGCAGATGCTTTAATTGCATCCTCTAGTCTCCCTCCCTAGTCGAGGGCACTCGTTCGTTGCTACTATCAACCCACAGGCTGCATGATCAACCATAATCTTGCCTTAGAGCAATAGACATCATCATCTACGATACGTACAAGTACGCTCATCAGCACAGCGGCATTACTTAAATTGAATCCTCTAGGCTTCCTCCGTAATCAATAATCCTTCTTCGTTGCTATTATAAAACCACAGGCTGCATGATCAACCATAATCTTGCCTTAGAGCAATAGAGATCATCATCTACGATACGTACAAATACGCTCATCAGGACACCGGCATTACTTAAATTGAATCCTCTAGGCTTCCTCCGTAATCAATAATCCTTCTTTGTTGCTATTATAAACCCACAGGCTGCATAATCTTCCATAATCTTGCCTTAGAGCAATAGACATCATCATCTACGATACGTTCAAGTACACTCATCAGGACAGTGGCATTGCTTAAATTGAATCATCTAGGCTTCCTCCGTAATCAACAATCCTTCTTCGTTGCCATTATAAACCCACAGGCTGCATAATCTACCATAAATTTGCCTTAGAGCAATAGACATCATCATCTACGATACGTACAAGTACGCTCATCAGGGCAGTGGCATTGCTTAAATTGAATCATGTAGGCTTCCTCCGTAATCAATAATCCTTCTTCGTTGCTATTATAAACCCACAGGCTGCATAATCTACCATAAATTTGCCTTAGAGCAATAGACATCATCATCTACGATACGTACAAGTACGCTCATCAGGACAGTGGCATTGCTTAAATTGAATCATGTAGGCTTCCTCCGTAATCAATAATCCTTATTTGTTGCTGCAGGTATTTCTAATATCCTATTATTTTTTTCTCAGGTGCTTCCTTTTTTCGAAAAAAAGTCTATAAGGGAATTTGAAAGTCAATGTCGCTACACCTAGAAGATATTAGTATGCTGATGTACAGGGACTGCTAATTGGGTTTGGTTATCCTACAGTGTTCTGCATACTGCTGTAGCCTCTCAAGAACCATATTTCTGATTATCCAAGTTTGATGGTCTGGGAGTATCAACGGACTTACGGTCGGGTTATCCGATCCCCTGGTGCGCAGAGGCTAGGAGGGAATCTCAAATATTTGCTCTACGGTGCGTGGGCGAGTGGTCTTCAAAACGATTGGGCGGGGAGATTTCAGCGTCTTACTCATCATATCATGTAGATAGAAATAGAATATATATAGTCTATATTATTATTATTCACGTACAGACGACGCGAAGTTCAATTAATGATGAAACGGGTCTGTTTGCGAAGACCACGTCCAGTTACTTGTGAAGTATCTCTAGTGATTATAACAGTCATTAGCTTTTCCATTGGTCTATACCTATGTCCAATTCTATTGGTTGTTGCTGGTAGTAAAGTAACCTTTAACACTCTAGTCAATCCAACTCGCAAAAATTAATAGAATTCTATTAATTTTAGCGAGTTGGATTGACTAGAGTTTTAATATCTTCTTGAGCGAGCGTAGCGAGCGGAAACGTATAGCACGTATGCCCATAACGCGAAATAAATATAAAATGTAAGTATGTTATTGAACAACCGGACAACACAAATCGGTGAGGAGGCCCCTAAATTTCACAATTACCATTGATTTTTATAGAAGTAACCTTTTTATTACTAAATATTGCTTGCTGAAATATATTCTGCTTATTTTCATTTATGGTTTACAAGCCTAAAAGTATTACTTACAAAAAGAAGTTAACTAACGGCTCGTTAGAAACCATATTATATAAATATAGTAGTAAAAAAAAGTTACTTTTAGAATTGATGCAGTGATTTTAAATACCTTTTTTTTTTTTTTTTTTTTTTTTTTTTTTTTCTTACGGCACATCGACAAATCTGGGCCATTAGCGCCGATATCCTGGGTGCAGCCAGGAATTTTCTCAGCGAGCCCTGAGATGAGAAAATTCCTGCCACCGCGCCGTTGAGGATCGAACCCACCATCTCTACATGGTGGGTTCACAAGTAACTGGACGTGGTCTTTACATTTCTACCAGGAGCTAAATTGGCTATTCCCTCTTTATCGTCGTCAGTACTTGCTCGGCTCAGTCCTTTACCAAGTAATTCAATCCCGTAGACCTTCTTATATTTTTCAACTTCTTAAATTTAAATCCTCGGTTCACTCCCGTAACACCCGATCTCGTCCTTCCGATCTTTATATTCCTTCCCACCGAACCGAAATATTCGAAAAATCATTCGTCACCCGTGCCACCTCGCTATGGAATTCCTTGCCTTCGTTAGTCCGCCATTCTACCAACCTAGAAACCTTTAAATCCCGACTCTTCCACCACCTTCTATCCCTCCAAGTTTTACCCAACACCTAGTCTATATTGAAGCTGTACACTATTATATTGATACTGATAGCACTTATAAGTTTTCAAGTTTATACGTAAAATTCAAAATTATTTTGTAATTTCAAAATTATTCCTATGGGACTTCTGTCCCGGAATAAGAATAAAACTTTTCATCCATTCATTCATTCATTCATTCATCTCCCGCTTATGAATCTAAGGCGCCAGCCACTTGACCACGGGAGACCCACTTTTCATTACTATATTAACTTTTGATTACTATATTTATATAATATGGTTTCTAACCTTAGATTACACGTAAAGAAGTAATAGCTTACCTGCAAAAGATCTGAAAGCTAGTCAGTAAGTACCAAAATCACTGTTTAAAATCACGACAGATACTTCAAAGTAACTGGATATGGTCTTCGCAAACAGGCCTGATGAAAGTATTACAAAAAAATATGTTATCAACAAACATGGGCAGTTTAACAATTTTCATATATTTTGTTTACTTTCTCAAAAACGGCCGCCTAATAGTATATATATATATATATATATATATATATATATATATATATATATATATATATATATATATGTACGATGGCTAACACTTTCGGAAACTTCAAACACTGTCGTGTCTTATTGAGATTGTTCTATTCAAATTTATTTCTGGACGTTTTGTAGGGAATGTTGAAGGTTTTCGAATGATCACTTACCTCTTATAACGATTAGGCGGCCGTTTTTTAAGAAATTAAACAAAATATATGAAAAAAAAAATGTTAAACTATAACCGCCGCACACTAGGTTATTTAAATTTTGTTACATATATATATATATATATATATATATATATATATATATATATATATATATATATAAGATATATATATATATATATATATATATATATATATAAGATATATAAAAGAAATTATAAAAATATTTTGTTTTGTAATACCTCCTCCGGCCCGAGGAACGTAGTATGACCCCAGCCTTAGTAGTACAGCCTAAGGGTTCGTCGAAAATGACATCAATCATTAACGTACTCTATATATTTTTGGAGCTTTTCTAATCTCACAGACGCACGAAGTCTGTAAAGTTCCTGGGAGTCATTTTGTTCTCTTGATCTTGTTAATTACTTAACTAGTCACTTTACTGCTGGAATCTGGACATTAAAGGAGTCCTGGGAGCTAGAAAGCTTTCTGTACTAACATTCTTTCTTGGATTCAGGTATAAAAAAGACATATTCTATGGGGTTCGGAGGAGCCCCTAAAAACCTCAGTTCTCGGAACTTGCCTAATAGCTACTGGCATGTGGGAGGCGGTTGGTCTTTTTAGATTTACACCTTTTTTTTGTGTATGTTGGTAAGACCTTTTTCTTTCCAAGGTAGGCATTCCTTGATGAGCTTACTAATGACATATGAAATTTGGAACGACAGAAAAAAACAGCAACAAAAATTCTGATTCGCAGAAGCTGCTTCATACTCGCGCGTTTTGGTATTATGCTTTTCTCAGGCGTCATTTGGAAAGCTTAGAATGGTTTCTGTTGAACAAGTTCACCAGTTTTTTCACGGCTTCCTAAATAATTTAAGATGAAAAATAAGTTTATGGTGTTAACTAGGCATCAGAACGTTGTGAAAACGGGCTAAGAGGGCGTAACTAGAACTGTTTTTTTTTTTACGGCTACATAATATATATATATATATATATATATATATATATATATATATATATATATATATATATATATATATATATGTATATATATATATTGTGTCTGTGTGCGATTCTTATCTTTTGCATTAGACAAGGTCTTTTTGTGGAACATTTTAATAAAAGCTGACCATTTTCAGGGATGATAGAGAGGGAAAGGAAACAATTAAATTTATACATACATGTACTAACATTTTTATGAAATTTTATAAAGCAATACTAGTACACACAAAAACAAAATTTTAGCTTAACAAGTCGAAAATAATGAATTATTATAAAGCTGGCTAGGACTATGAATATCTGCTGAACCGATCGATCAAACCATAATAATCACTAATTTCATTAATCATAATCCTGACACTTTGGCTGTCACCAATTAAACTGAATGTTTACGAACCATTTCGAGGAGATCCAAATCCCTCTCGTCGCTCTCCATTGAATCGGAAGACATTGTTACACGATTGACGCTCCCCTTTCACTGAAGACCGGGACAGTTCCTATAGTCATAACACAGATCAATCGTTTATATAACATTATCTCATCGTATAGTGCACACATTCCAGTTGATACGATAAGGAAATCTTTAGCCTACATACGTACCACAGTCAGCGCTTTATCAGTGATCACACAGTTAACGAAACGAGCCACAATCGTGTTGAGCTTTGACCTGTAACATATTTTTATCACTATCCCCCCTGGAGGTTATTTTCTGATCGTACCATTGGAATTCCTTTCACTATAGTAGTTGAGTCGAACATATGTATTGCGTATTTGTGCACACAATATATAATAAATATGCAAATGGCACTGTATGAAATGTCAGTTTTGTTTACTTTGCGATTTAATCCTCTCCCTTTTTTATTTCAGTATTTACAAACATCATTGTTATTCATATAGAATTAAAGCTCTTTTATTCCTATTATTTAATCAGTAACTTGCGTACTGTGTTGTGATAACGATCCTCTGAGGAAAAAATAAAACTTAAATTACTACTTCAACGGAAATCCGTATTATTTTTCGTTATGAATTTAAGCTCGGTCATAGCGCTGCTGAGGCGTGTATGAACATTAACACGGCGTTCGGGGAGAGAACGGCGAATGAACGAACTGTTTACCGGTGGTTTTCCAGGTTTCGAAGTGGAAGTTTTGACCTTGACAACGAGGAGCGAGGAAGGCCAGAAACCAAGCTTGACAATGACCACCTGAAAGAAAGGGTTGAAGCTTGTCCCTCAAAAAGCACTAGGGAATATGCCAAAGAACTCGGAGTAGGAGCCACGACAGTTTCAAGACATTTGAAGGAAATCGGCAAGTCCAAAACTAGCATTTCATACGATACAGCCTGATATATTAAGTCTATCATAAACATCACAATTTTAACACAACAAAATGGTACTTGCAGAAACACTTAGGAACCAACACAATAACCTCGGTCACTATCGCCAGATAGGTTTGTAACTAGAGAACGACTCGCTCGCGAACGATGCCCAATGAGCTCAATCTCAACTTCCGCTAACATGAAGCAATAGTATGCGAGTGAGTCACCGCTTTAAACTGTTCGCTAGAAGTTAAATGTGTTCGTTGGGATGCGACTTTTTTCTCCAGCGGTCTTGACCCTCCTTTCTGCCCAATATTTCGCCGGATTCCTCTCCGGCTTCTTCTGGCTGTCATTCATCCCCGCTGGCCGGAGAGGAATCTCGCGAAATACTGCATGGAAAGGAGAAGCAAGACCGCTGGAAATCACAACACACACACGCACACACATATGTTTATATAAACCGACCGCTGTAGAAAGCCGTGTCAACAACAATAATGGTCCCCAGCGAAGAAACCTCAAAAAGAATATATACACTTAGATTCTCCCCGGGAAGGCTTTATGACCCTAGGCTTATGCCGTTCCTGTCGCGGCGTTCCTGCAATGACGCCTAGCTTAGCAGCATCTCTTGCTACCTCACCTTTCCAACAGCTTCTTGGCCTCACCATATACATAGTATATATATATATATATATATATATATATATATATATATATATATATGCATTCCCTTAGAAATAGTAGACGTAATTTAAATGAAAGTCCAAAACTCTCATTTCTACGAGACCACCTATGACTGGTGATAGTTGGTTTAAGACTTTAAAAAACTTTTATTTTATTTTTTGTTAGTTTTGGACTTTCATTTAAATGACGACTGCTATTTAAAAGAAAAGTTATCTTGTGAAGAGAGGCCAAGTGGCAGAAACTAGTCGACAAATATAAAATAAAATGGCATAAAAGATGTTTAAAGGAGAGGGGGCGATGTAAATCGGTGAAATAGATCCTTAAAATTAAGTTTTGTTCTTTTGAACGGAGTGTTGTCTCTGTTTAACTCACTTTTTAATTGCTTGTTTTTTTTTTGTTTTAAATTGCATTTAAAAAGAAACTGAGTATTTTAGTAAAACAATGTAAGAAAATGAGAAAGGTATTGATAACTGTTTTCATACGGTGAAAGTTGAGAAGGTGAGGGGAGTCATTTCCACTTACAATACTGTCAGTTTCCTATTGTGGCGCCTTAAATCTCCCTTCTCCTTTAGATTTAATTTTATATTTTTTTACGAGAGATCAAAACCTACTAATAACTGCTTCTATAATTTTTTAATATCACTAGGGGTATGAACGGAAACGCGCTAAGCTGACGCAGTTCCTGCGTGTCGGGCTGAAAACGAGCCACAGTTATGTTTGTAACGCATTGGGGCTTTTAGTCGGAACTGCCAGAATGCGCTTTCGGTTTGCTGTCATAAGCGGGGATCCTTAGGGTAGTCGCATAGTGAAGAGATAGAGGTAGAGGTAGAGGGAAGAGGTAGAGGTAACACAAACACATCTAAGTAACACAAACACATTGTTTGTAATGGGGGCTCGCATAGTGAAGAGGTGGAGGTAGAGGTGAACCGCGCGGGCCTCCTGGAGGTCTTTCCCGCCCGCTTTTAAAGACAAAATTGTTTGTCTTTTCGAGCGGTCTACAGTGCGGTCTATGACGTTGCTTCTCCGTGATTGGTTCTTTCAATTCTTCTACTATCCCATTCCACCCTCTGCTGCACGTGTGGTCGTTTGTGTACTATTTTCACCCTAGAAAATTTGAGATTAGTATTTTAGGATTGTGAATAACTATAACGGTAGTGAAATGAAAGTAGATTTAATTATCGCGGTGCATTAATTATCCACCATTTACGCGATGTCGGCATGTTATCACTATCTTCACTACTGTCACTTAATATTGTAAAAAAATTAACTGTCCTAACAACCTCTCTTCTTGCAAAACAGTTGAAGACTCACTCTCAAATCATGTGAAACTGGAAAAGCAGCGCGGTATCCCTCTTCACTATGCGACCCTCCCTCTATCAAAACCTCTACCTTTACCTCTACCTCTTCACCATGCGCTTAGCCTTAGGAAGGAAGGAGGAAACGCGATAAAGGCAGGCATGCCGGAGCATCCATCAATTGCCCTGACTCTAATCCTCCATGAGCATTCCAATGACCTCTCACCTTGTAGTCTGTATAAAGCTTGTAATCTTGTTGGTTTGTAAAACTCTATAATGGTTTGTAATGCTATAGTATGCTGACATGAAATCTACAAAGAGATTATGTGTAAGTACGCAATATAATTTCCTCTCTCGAGTATAGTACGGGGGCTGGAAATTTAGTTTAGTAGATTTTTGTTGCCGGAATCGACATTATCAATGGCCAATGGGGCCACAATATACCAGTCTTCCAATTAGAAGTAGCCACTGAAATAAGGTATTAAGGAGTAATACTGTCTTGTGCGATCAAAATCAAATTCATTTTCTTGAATTTATAAATAATAAAAAAATCGGTATTTTTTAATTCATTATATCAAACGTTTTAAATGGGATGTTAAAGTATCCAAAAAAAAATAAATAAATAAAAGTTTCAATTATTAGAAAAAAAAAAATAGTGGCGCTGTGTCTGACAAACGGAAACCCTCTTTTTCACGGGCGATAGTCTGCAGGCGGCAATTTTTAATCTAGAACGAAAAACCAAAATTATTTCGAAAGTAGAAGGGCAAATCTAGTAAAGTACGTAGGATTTTTAAGAAATATTCATTTTTTCGAAATTAAAATCGTTATAATTCAATGAATCGGAAAACATTCTACGTACTTTACTAGCAAATATCATTAGGAAGCTGCAATTAAAATTTGAAGCCGATCGGGCAAAAATACGCCCGGGCAAGAAGACGCCAGATTATCGCCCGATATTAAAAACGCAGTTTTGGGAAAACGAGTTTAAAGTTTTATGTTCTGAAATGTTCATTTTTTTCCTATTTAATTTAAAAACACCTTGGTGTGATCAATTCCTCAGACCTAAATTTGCCATTTATTTACATCATCATTATACATATAACGTTTCGGCTTTCAGGCCATTTTCAAAATCTAGAAAGAAAAATAAAGGAAGTGTTACATAAAAAATAAACCCTGTTATTAAATCATTTATATTAATATAACCCTATGTCAATAATTCATACTTTAGTTTACCTCAATTCTAGCAGCCTCTTTATTAAACCTTTTAAATTTAGGCCTTGTCATCCTGCCATTCTTCTCATGACAACTGAACATCCTATTTAATTTTTTTTCATAACTTCTTGTAATAAAGATTAAAAAAAAATTGGGTTTCGATTTTGGAATTTTCATTATAGGCGTGTTTTTAATTTAAATTTAATTTTTACAGAACATGAACAGACATATATATATATATATATATATATATATATATATATATATATATATATATATATATCATCTGTAACCAAAGCTCATTTCAAAGCGCTTCCGAAATTCACGAAAATAAACCAATTCCTTGAAATCAGACGTTTTCTCGGTATTCTGAGACTTTCAAATCACGCTCCTTTAACCGCTAAAGTTAAGACCGTTCTCTCTGATACAAAAATTGAACAATTGCAATTAAAAGAAAAGAGTTTTTTTTTCTGTTTTGTTTTTTAAATTGACAAAGGTGTTATAGATAAGCTATCTTAAGTACTGATAGAGGAGATCACCGTCATCGAGTCATTTCTCCCTAACCAGTGTTGTTGCGAACTCCGTGCCCGGATCGTGGACAAAATCCACCATATGCCCAGGTCAGTAATAATGTCATTACGTACTATGATTCCAGTACCCAGATAGTTATAGTGTTGTGAAAATATAATGGTTACGTAGCAATAATGTCATAAGGCAAAATAATCTTCTCCAAGGTCGTCTGAAAAATAATGCCAACGAATAAACGTACCTTTACAAAGGAATCCTATTATCTTATTACAAGCCACGATAATGCACGGCACAACACAAAATGCCTATACATTATGAATAGACATGCTAAAGATATACTAAAATATAATTTTAGATAGGTACATTTACTTCTGAAATATTGTGCTTGAAGGTTTGGGTCGGCTGCTCAACGAATCCAAGATGATAATTAAAATTGCTTTAGCCTACCAATTCTTTGGGGCACATTGAAATTTTATATCAAATGATAGAGCCATTATTATTATTATTATTACTACATGAATATTTTTGAATGATACACTTATTTATTGTGATGAATATATGTATTATAAGTTTATATAAATTTTTAGTTTTTACTTATTCACTATAAAGTATTTGAAAGTTGTAATTAACGTGCTTTTCGTTTGCTTATTTATTTGAAATCTTAAGATATAAGGAAAAATAACCTTAATTGTTGGCTCGTAATAAAACAAATTATTTCAAGTGTACAATTAGAAAGGAATATATAAAACAATATTTTAAATTAGACAAATTTTAATTAACACTATATTTTTTTAACACTTAGAGTGTTACTATTTAAGCCAAGCTGAAAATATTATTAGTATTTTTTCGCAGATTCAGGCTAATTTTTAATCTGATTTGTCTCATTTTGACGACATGAAGAATTTAGACTGTTAGAATTTCAAAACCATATAAAATATTAGTTAATAGTGGCCCTTCATATTTTTGCTTCTGAATATTTTAATAATACTGCACCAAACATGTTTTATACCATTATCCTACATAAGGAGACGCATTTAGCGTGTTTCCTCCCTAAGGGAATGAAAACGCGCCTATTACATCGGTCCGATGATGTAATTAGAAACTCCTGACAAGATGGTTCATTGGTTGATTTAAGTTTTTTAGGGCGGACAACTTCGAGGTTATAATTGCCAAATTATCTTATGTCGCGTATGTTTAGTTTCCTGGCGTAATATACTAGGGTTGTTTGTGTATTTTGAATGAATGTTATGTAAATTATATTTCTAAAATCGCATAATATGCCAAACTTGTATATACCACAATTACTCTACATTTTTTAATTTTTATTTATTTGTTGGTGTTCCGCTTCATGGCGATGTACACCTTACATTTGGTATGTATTAAGTATATTATGTATATATTATTATATTACGTCATATGTATATGCAGGGTTATTCAGATCTAAGTAGCCAAACTCTAGAAGGTGATTTTAGCCATAATTTCCAACAACAAAAAAAATGGTATGGTCCGATTCTGAAGGGAAAAGGAGTTATGTCCAATTTTCTGTTTTTTGACCGTAGACATGTATTTTATTGAATATGAAAGAACTGCTCAAAAACTTTTTCAAAATAATTAAATTTTGATCATGCCATCATAAAACACAAACAAAATTTCCTTTAAGAAACCAGTACTTTAATTCAGTAAAATAACGCCACTTGGGGTCTCCCGTGGTCTAATGGCTAGCGCCTTGGATTCATAAGCGGGAGATGGTGGGTTCGATTCCCAACCTCCGGCAGGAATTTTATCATCCCACGGCTCGCTGGTAAAATACCTCGCTGCACCCTGGATGTCGGCGCTAATGACCTAGATGTAGATGCGCCGTAAAAAAGAAAAAAAAAATAACGCCACTTTCTGGGCGTCCAATAACCCACTTCTGTTTTTCTCGCGATTTCCTCAGCGCCCTAAAGGACTAAAGATTCACAACTTACAGGAAACCGTCCTCATTTAGTAAGCATTAAGTCTATGCAAATGAAGTGGAAGGTTATTGAGGGATAGGATGAACGATTGACACCCTTTTGTCAAAAAATGGGGAATGGAATTTTTTTACTTTGTTGACCTTGTGTGAAGAAATTATGAATTACTCATTTTTTATTGGCCAAACATTGGGAATCCATTGTCCAGTCTGTATGAAATTTAAAAAAAATGTTTTCATTTGAGAGCTACTTTTCTTCTTCAAATTTTCATTGATTTATATTTTGCGTGATGTAGTTGCCACTTTTTAACAGAGAGTACTGACCAATTTTCATAAATCATACGTCACGATACACACACACACACACATATATATATATATATATATATATATATATATATATATATATATATATATATATATATTCTCCTTTTTACGCGCTAGCAGCCTTCAAAAAAGTACATTTACCATCAGAATCACAGACGAACACTGTTTTTTTTTCAGTGAAACAAATGGTAGCGTTTTCAGTTTTGAGTAAATAGACTGTCAGATTCACCTTTAACGGGTACTTTGCCGTGAGAAATCGAACAGAACTTTTTCAAGGTGACACCTTTAACTACATTGAATGGTAAAATATAAGCGGGGTTCCTCTCTATGAAGGGAGGGAGGAAACGCGCTAAAACCTTGTTTAGTTTCGGGTACTTCCAAACAACGCACAGCGGTGCTGCGAGGGAAAAATACCTCAAAATCGAAAATGTTCAATCGCCTTTGTACTAACATTTTTGTATACTTAATTTGTTGTAGAACACTGCTCTAATGTTGCTTTTCCATTTTATTAGTCATTCTGATCATACAACACCTTTTTGTTGACAGTTTTCTCCCCGAGTAAAAATCTCACAGTTTTTAGTGAAAAGTAAACAATATTTGATACTACTTATTTTATTCCTGAAGAATTGGTATTACCCAGGATGTATCATGTGTGTATGTAGCTTTTGAAAGAATTTTATTTTCAACCAAAATGTTCCATTAACGTGGTGCATTCAGGTTGTGGAGATATCTCTAATGAAACTCAATTATCCTTATTTTATTTGGTGTAGAAAAAATGAACTAAACTTGTTAATCTATAACCCGTTTATCATCAAAAATAATTATTCTATCAAATTGGAATAGGTTGCATTCGATTCAACATAAAAAATACTTCAAAAATTATACCAAAATCAGAATGATTCAAGTACCTACAGAATTTTTTCCCCAAAGTCGGGCGTTTGGCATCCCTATGCAACGGATTGATATGTAAAGCTTTTCACAGATTTGGCATTCATCAAAACTGTGATACATAAATTTTGGTCACGTTTAGAATAGAACAACAATAAAAAAAAAAAAATAAAAAAATAAAAAAATAAATAACACCAAGAAATTGAGACTCCCAAATAACATTTTAGTTTTAACTTCCCGATATTTTCGCTACATTGATTAACTCTATGTTACTGTTAAACAAATTAAATAACATATGAACAACTCTGGAAGCTAATGAATATGTGATGATAGAGTCCACAGGAATTTATACTATAATCAGGAAGGGAGGGGGTGGCAGAAACAGAGACAGAGACAGAAACAGATACAACGAGTTGTGAAGTTCTCAGATAATTAAATTTAATACACAACCATAATGAAATAACATAGATTTTTATTATAAGATGGTGACCTCATTTTTCCAATATATTTATATGTGGCAGACGGTCAAATTTCAAACAACACACTTACTTTCTACACAAATCCTTTATTTTGCTCTACATGTTTGTTGTCCTTATGACTCCTCTTCAGGAGCACCTAAAATAATATATAATTACAGCCTAAACCTTCGGGAACCCTCCACAGGTAGGGCCAAACCTAGACTGATACGACCAAACATGTCTATTACGTTTAAAATCGATAGTTTTAGGCTAAATGTCAATTTTCCAAAGAAGCCTTTGTCATTTTATAAAATAATTCATTTTATGTCGTCTTGTTTATTTAATTAAAAACTATTTTATCTAGGTATTTAATTTTAGTTTTTTTATTAACTGCCTTTTTCCTTTTATCCTTTATTTTATTTTATTTTTCATTTTATGGGGTTTTTCTCCTTATCTTATTTTTTTACTGTGTCAAAAATAAAAGTGTGGCTATTTTGAATAGGATGATGCACCAATGTAGTTTTGTTGTCAGTCTCGTCAAAGTTATTGGCATGTTGTTTAACTCTCTTTATTAATAGTTGTCTCGGTTCCCCTACATACACCTTGTTGCACATTGCACAATCAATTTTATATATGTTGTATTTGGCATGGGCGTATATAAGGGGGGGGGCTGAGGGGGCTGCCCAAAAAAAAAAACTTTGATTTGATCGGTAAAAATGTCATAAAACCCTTAAAAATAAATTAAATAAGATCATTTAGTTCATAATTCAGTTTTGGGTGTAATAGCGATTTAGTTGGCTGAAACTCTTCCAAGATCTAAATTGTGAATATTCCATACACCGGAAATGGTCTCAGCCCCCCCCTCCCCCACCGAAATTTTCCCAGCCCCCTCCGAAATTATTTTCTATATACGCCCGTGGTATTTGGTTTCCTTTTCTTTTAGTTTATCGTTGATTCGGCTGGATTTGATCTTGATAAATCCAGAAATTCTTCGTGGAACTTTACTTGTTTGTTTTATCTTATTGGCAAAATGGGTATTATAACTAAAAGTAATGTAATTAAGGAGTTCCAGATCTTTACTGTTCAGGGGGCTGCAGCCCCCCCCCCTCCCGATCATTTCATTTTTGTGAGATAAAAAAAGCCTATAACAACGAAAAATGCCTTATATATTTACCCTGGTCTACTAGGTGTCCAGAGGACCTTAAAACTCACCATTTTACACTAAAATATTAGCCCAAATGCCTAGGTGCTCCCAGCCTCCCCCCCCGAAATTATTTTCTATATACTCTAGTGTTACTGTCAGTATCCATTTTCAGTACGTAAATATGTTCATTATGTATGAATTGATCAGTTTCAACTCGATTTCCATTTAAAACGTTAGATATCTTACCATAGAGTTTTAGTGTTTGGGAGAAGTGAATTCCACGAGTTCTAACATCCTTGCAGATGGATGAATACTTGATGAGTGAGAAAGGATTAATATTCTGCAGGTGTTTATGGCAGCACGGAATAGGAATGAGAGGGAAATACTTGAAACACTCCCTCTACGTACTGAGAATACATTAGGACTTATTACATCTCCTTGCATCTCAAGTTCAAGTGACTTCCAACAACTCAGTTTGAATGAGAATATTATTTGAGTTGCGAGTATATTTGTTTTATGTCGGTCCTTCAATCAGAGTAAACTCTCCATGACTAATGACTAACGACTAACTACTTCTATATAAATGATTTATGATTAATGATTAGTGATTAAAATAGGTTTTGACTAATGACTAATGATTAATGACTAAACTTACGCAGATTGATGATCGAAGACGAAAAAACTAGATTTATGATTACTTCATAAAATTTCGAAATAAAAAAAGGTTTTGATTGATTTTTCACTGTTGAGCGTAATTGTAATCATAATAACACATTTTAAAAGGACACGGCTCAAAAGTTTCCACAGTCACTATTCTGAACAATTCTATCTTTTGAACAGTCTGTTCAGAAGATAAAAGTGAACTGCTTCGTGAAGGAATACCGAAAGTATTTACAACGTTAGTCATGTCAATCATTACTACAGACTCTCAATGATTTGACGACTAACGATAGATTAGTGACTAATTTCACATATGATTTATGCATAATATGATCTATGTCTAATAATTATATATATATATATATATATATATATATATATATATATATATATATATATATATATAAACAGTCCCGTAACAGGCCACGAGGACCCTGAGGGGCATATACTGTAGAGGTATCTGATTCATGACCATACGGCACACTAAGGAGATAGTGTGGTCAGTACTATGCTCCGGCCGCCTGATTTTCCCCTTGCTGCTTCGACTGTTAGAGTCATTAGCACCAAGGTACCCATTAATAAATTAATTAAAGGCTGGGTTGGCCTAGGGACGGTCAGGGAGGCCGAATTCAACCCATGAACGAAGACACTAGATGAAAAAATCTTTAGTGCTTGCTCGGGATTTGAACTCAGGCCTCCAGCTTATTAGTCCAGTGCTCTACCACTGAGCTAACCTCGCCCCCAATAATTTATATATATATATATATATATATATATATATATATATATATATATACGTAATATTTATTTGTCACACAAAAGATATACTTATTTTTTGGCTTTAAAATATTTTTATTCGCGTATTCCTCATTTATTTATATTTGGAGGTATATTCATTGTGTTTATGGTATAGGAAGAATTAAAATTATTCTTATTTAAGCAGTTATTTTTTTTTAATCGAAATAGTTAAAATTGAACTGTTTATAAAATAAAAAAAACTTTTATTTTGTAAGTTAAACAGCTTTAACACTTTTAAAAGTTTTAAGAGTAAAAGTTATGTAGGAACTTCTAAAAAAATAGGTACATTTCTTCTTTTTCAATATGAAATAAAAGTTTTAAGTATTTTAATCAAAATTTGAAGGTTGAATAAGATAAAAATAAGTGAAATGATCTTTGTTTAAAAATTTATTTTTGTTTATTCACTGAAGTATATTTCTTGATACAAAACAAAAATTAAACATTAGTAGCTTTAATTTATTCCTTTAAACTTTTTCATATAAAGTATTTTAATTACAATTACTTTAAAAATTCTATTTTTTAAGTTGAAAAATAACAGTTAAAATTTTTTTAAGAAACGTTTAAACCAAAAAAGTTATTTTATAAGTTTTACTTTTTCAAAATGTAAATAAAAGTAAAAGTTTAATAAATAATTTTGTGAAATAAAAGTTAACAATTATTTTCGACCCCTGCATATAAGTAAAGAAAAAAAACACAAGAAGTAATACGAAAACATATGCTTTCCTAGCAAGAGATTGGATGTTTTAGTATATTATTGTAGGAATGTATGATTGTGTGAATATATATATTGTATATAGTATATTTCTCTTGCAAGGAAAACATAAGTTCTCGTATTAATTTTTAAATTCGTACTCCTTAAAACTTTTATTTCACATTGATAAAAATAATAGTATTACTTTAACTTTTATTTTCATGTATCTAATTTTAGAAGTTCCTAAATAGCTTTTACTCTTAAAACTTTTAAATAAAAGTTTTTTTAACTTAAAAATAAACGTTATTTTTAACAGTTAAATGTAAACATTTTCGATAAAAGAATAACTGTTTCTCTCCCTGCTTATGTGTATAAACACCCTATAAATAATTTTATACATATTTTGAAAACCTCTTCTGTGGCTAATAATAGACCATACTTTGTTTTTTTTTTTTGTTTTGCAGGGATAAAATTAGATTTATTGATTATTATTAAAGATTTATCTTTAAATCTTATCGTTTCTACAGTGATTAAACTGAGAACTACTGATGGTATGATGGTTCTTGACCCCAGCTCACCTGACCTCAATCCTTGCATCCTCCCGTAATAGATAATGCCGTCTGGCTCTTCTCATTCATCATTCCCTATTTTACATTGCCTCTGTTTACTGTAGATTAATATAGATACTTTTTTATCTTATTTTACAGCAGAGAACTTATTTTATATTGAGCTTGATAAAGTAATTAGAGTCCGTAACGTCCATTCCAATCTAAAATTTCCCTAAGATTCTACTAAGCTATTTAGTTTCGTTTCATTAATGATAAAAATGTCTACTTACTCGACGATAGTTCAGTACTATCGATAGGCCGGTACTATCGGTTAAAAAATATCGATAATATCGATAGTTATCCGATAGTGGCTTTCCCTATTCCTTAAATACTCGTCCAATGAATAATTTAATGTTATTTAATTGAATTAATTATTACTTACAGGATTAGGTATATTTATAAGATTACACAAAGGTTTAAAACCAATTTATTAAATTTATAAGAAGCATTTCCAAACAATAAAGTATCAAGAGGTACAAAAAGTGCTATTATTTCAAACTTTTTTAGTTGTGATCTTTGGTCACATATTACCAGAAATGAAAACCAAAATTTCCGCTTTACTTTGGCTCATTCTGTTCCGCTGCTCAGAAATGATTTTTCCAGCGGCTGAAAATACACGTTCTGGAACACAAAGGTATTTTCTGGCTACATTATGTAGTCGGTTGTTTACACCAGACAGTTATTTTTCTGTATTTAATTCGCCAGACGTGTCAGTATTTAATACCAAAGCCCTCCAGATGCTGAGAACTTCAATTCTAGAAGAAAAGTAAAAAAATCTATCGATAGTGCATGACTATCATTAGCTACTATTGATGGTCATGAACTAACGATATATCGATAGTAACTATCGACTATCGCCCATCCCTACTACATGGCTGACCTATGAGCCCTTTTCTTGCGCTACTCCATGTACTAGTCATGGGCGATTCTCGAATATAAATCGATCTTTTGAATCGATTAAAAAGAACGATCCACAAAAAATATAGGCAAGTTCAGATCGATTCAAAAGATCGATCTTCTAGGCTCAGAAGATCGATCTACGATATGGATCTATCTTCGATTTGTATAGATTTCATGATTACTTATAATTACCTACGAAATTCGTATTTCATTTCGATTCGAATCGATTCACATTCGAGAATAACCCGTCACTACTACGAATCGACCTAAATAAGGCGTTTTGTAACCTAAAAGTAGAAAACTTTAAGATGATTTTTCATCGAATATAATATATAATGAATCTGCTACTGTTAAATTATATCAACATAAATGGCTATTATTAGATTTATATATTTATCAAAAGAGAAAAAAATAGAAAAAAAAAATCAGTCCCTTAACAGGCCACAAGGGCCCAGAGGGGCAGATACTGTAGAGGTATCTGATTCTTGACCTTACGGCACACTAGGGAGATAGTGTGGTCAGTACTATGCTCCAGCCGCCTGATTTTTCCCTTTGCAGGTACCCATTAATTAATTAAAGGCTGGGTGAGCCTAGGGACGATCTGGAACCCCAAATCCAACCCTTGAACGACGGCACTAGAAGAAAAAATCTTTAGTGTGCGCTCGGGTTTTGAACCTGGTCCTCCAGTTCATTAGTCGAGTGCTCTACCACTGAGCTAACCTCGCCCCCGAAAAAAATAGAATAAAATAATAATAGAGAAAAATGGTTATACAAATTAAGAGCACCGTTTTGAACCTTATTTTTATTTAACGGAAGGTATTGAGTCGTTGTATAATGTTATTGTTGTATTGAAAGTCTGTTACTGGATATAGGACGCTGTTCTGTAAATTTCTTCTTCAGTTAAATAATAAAAATGGGATTGAGTAACTTTATCCCTTTATCCTTCCCTCCTTTCATAACTCTATGACTTGGAAAGTATGTAACCATAAATCCTGATTAAAATTTGAAACGATTCTAGATAGATAAATTATTTTACAGATCGGCCCTTGGAGATGAATTCAAAAAATCGATATTAAGTATTAGACAGATCGATCTTTTAAAAGATCGATTCAGATCGCCCACCTCTGCAATGTACAACCGCACATATATCGCATAGTTGTTATTATTTAATTAATAGTTTACATGAGAACGATATTCTTACTTTAGGATGCTCCTACCTAACTTCGACTGAAGATTACAACACGACGTGTCTTGCTCGTCACTACCTCCAGCGACAGCAACCACATCTCCAAGGAAAGTGACGAAACGTTGCAGATTTCGGATCAAATCATCCGGTCTTTTTTAAAGAGCGGGATTTTGGGTTCTCAGACGGATGAAATGTTGTATAGACTTTCATAGAGGGATTGTACTATACCATCTCCGCCGGTACGGAAACTGGGAAAAAACCGTAACCAACTTTCATTTAAACGTTTTCGACTGCCTAGTTCAATAAGCAACAAGTAACCGGTAGCGCTGGAAGCTTTTTGAAATAGATTTAATTACTGATGTTCTTGTTTAGAGAGAGAGAGAGAGAGAGGGTGGGAGAGAGCGAAAGAGCGAGAGGGGGAAGGGAGAGACAGAGAGAGAGAGAGAGAGAAAGATACAATTTTTTTTCACAACTAACTAAAAATTTGTGGACAATTTTATAACTAAAAATATTTTTTATATGAATGATTCTAGAGCCATTATCTTACAAATGTGAAATTCCACTCAATCCGACAATAGTGGGGTGTATAGCTAACACCTTTATCTCTCCCAAATTGTTTTATATCGCCCATGGTTGAGAATTTCAAGTGCACTTAAAGAGATATGATATCAGTAATACGCGGAGTGACAGAAGGCGGCAACTGATATTTATTGTGAAGAATATAAAACAAAAAACTTTCTTTTTTTTTTAGTTCTTTTCATTTCTAAGATATTTGTATTATATAATTAGAAGTATGAAAGACCACTGATAACAATCCTATATATACTTAAACCATGTTTCCTCCCACTCTATAGAAAAGAAAACCGTTTATAAGGTCAACCCGAAAGGCAGATTGCTTCTTTTAGATGGTAGAGCGCAAATAAATACACACACACACACACACACACACACACGCACACACACATACACACACACAGATATATATATATCGTACATAGTCGGTCAGAAATTCCGTGCATTTTTTGGGGAAATTTGTAAATAGTAAACGTATAAAACGCAACATTTTAGTGAATGATATTTTTGTCAGCTTATACATTTTATGGCTGTAGAAAGACTCTGGTATTGATGCAAACAAATGTGAAAGTTAATTTAGTAGATCCTGTTTAGAACTTAACAGTAAAACATGTAGTTTCAGTAAAGGCACTAAAAGTGGAAATATCTTGGAGCAACGTCTGCGAGTAAGGAGGATGTGGAGATTTTCTCCCAAAATGTAGGGAGTTATCAAAGATATTTTGAAAAATGTTTTTAAACCTTCAAAGAATGCATAGCCTTACGAACAATAAATGAGCATTATAAAAATTCTATATACAATATATATATTTACTTTTTAATGATCATTTGATGTGAAAAAGCACAGTTTTGCTGTGAATTCATGGTCAGAAATTAATCTTTTAGCGCGGTTCCTCCCTCCCCCATAGGGAGGAACCCCGCTTATAAGGTTGATACAATGAAACAATCCGGAAGTGCCGACTAGAAAATTTTGCGTTTCAGAACCCCTGGAAACCGAAAATGATGGTAGTTCAAATTTGTATATATATATATATATATATATATATATATATATATTTGTCTGTTCGCTCATTTCTGGCTTCCCTGATGGTCCGATTTTGATGAAATTTGGTACAAAAATCTGTCGTCCAATTTGAAAGGTCAAGTTCGTTAACCAGCAAAATCCTCCCACTGGAAGATGGCGTTTGGGGCGAAATTCGCGCAAAAAAATCGTAACGCTTACGTTTTTGAGTTCATAAGCTTGTAAGTACTCTTTTTATAGGCCTCTTGGGCTAGGAAAACGAATGGAACCATTTTCAAGGCGATAGCTTTAACCGTTTTCGAGAAAACTGAAAAAATAATTTTTGAATGCCGTTTTTGGTTTGGGTACTTAGTACCATGGGATTCAGCTGAAACATTTACTGCATGTTTTACTTTCATTAAAACTAATATGTTGAAATTTTGGTTGCGTTTGGAGTTAAGGAAGGGTTAGAATAAAATATTTTATTAACAGACATAAAAAAGTTTTGGTAACTTTGTATACTTTCCTTAATATCTCGAAAGGTTGAGAATTTGGGAAACGGAAGAATACCATTAGAAAGCTTACTAAATGCTCTACAAAAAAGGTTTTAATGAAAGTTTTGATTAGGCGATGTCAATCGGAGAAATAAGTGCTTAAAACTTTAAAGTAATTGATTTCGTTTATTCGAACTGTTCTTTTTGTCTTTGATTTTGATACTTGAAATTATGGGATTCTGTTGAAACATTTTCTGCATGTTTGAATTTCATCAACACTAATATGTTAAAATTTTGGTTACGTTTGGAGCTAAGGAAGGATTAGAATAAAATATTTTATTAACAGACATGAAATGTTTTGGGAACTTCGTATACATTCCCTAATATCTCGAAGATGGTTAGGAATATTGGTAAACGGAGGGTTACCATGCGAAAGCTTACTAAATGTTCTACAAAAAAGATTCTGAAACAATTTTTGATTAGGCTATGTCAATCGGAGAAATAAGTGCTTAAACCTTGAAGTAATTGATTTCGTTTATTCGAACGGTACTTTTTGTTTGTTTTTATTCCTTGTTATTTTTTAATTGCTTAAAGTTGAATAATGTATTTGACAATAAAACAGATTAATTAAAATAAGAAAAACAATTCATTGTTAAAAATATATCAGGCTATACCGTATGAAATGTCAGTTTTGGATTTGTCGATTTCCTTCAAATGTCTTGAAACTGTCGAGGCTCCTACTCCGAGTTCTTTGGCATATTCCCTAGTGTTTTTAATTGCTTATAGTAGTCAAATGTATTTGTCAATAAAACAGGATACGTATAATTAGAATCAATATTTTGTTTGTTAGAATTCGAAGATGCCGTATGAATATCTAGATTACAGTACTGGTGTTGATTTCGTTCTTTAGAATTATTCTTGGTATTCCCTATTTTCATCTGTTACCAATAGTTTTTTATTGTTAGTAGGTTTTTCTTATTGATTATAGAATATAAATCTATTTGGCTATAAAACAGGATACGTAAAATTAGTGACAATATTTCGGAGATTTCTGAGCGAAATACTTTTAAGATTTTCTACCACCACGAACGGCATTTTTCCTCTATTTTTATCCACTAGATAGGCTTTATTTTGCATATTATTCTATATAAGTTTTATTCAGCAGGGGATTCTGATGAAATGTCGTGTTTTTGCTGTGGATTTTAAATACGATGTATCTAAGATTGGATAACATTAGCGAGTCTACATAGTTAAGAACCGACGACGGAGGATTACTTCTTGCTATGATTTAGTCTACATATGTATATTAAGTCCTAAATCCAAAAAATAAACTTCACAACGGTTAGATACTATGAGCGAATATGGCGGTTCAATGCCCGTAGAAACAAGGGGGCCGCAGGAAATTTACCTGCTAAGAGTTAATCCTCAAGAGCTGCAAATATACCCCAGGTATCTGCCGACACAAATACAAAGCCTAGGCGGAGAGCACCCTAAAAACTCAGATCCAAACATAACGTTATATACTAAATATTCATAAAGACTACTTAGTTGTAAACCGATTCATCAATTAGCAATCAATAGTTTTCAACAAAGGTTATATACTAAATATTGATAAAAAGTATTTCATTAGAAAAAAAAACAATATTCCACAAGACTTGTTTTTGGTCCATTTGTTTCTACTCCATAGACTTAATTAGGTATATTATTATATTGTAGTTGGGTTACTAAACTTTGTTTTATTTTGTTAAATAAAGTTTTTTTTCTTGACTTGTTATTCGTCAAGACTTTTATTTGTCCTTGTGTATTTACTAGATAGGTTTTATTCGGCATATTATTCTATATAGGCTATATTAGGCAGTGTATTCTACTCAATCTTGTGTACTTCTTCTTGATCCTTCTGTATATGGGCGTATATAAAAACAATTTCGGGGGGGGCTGAGACCATTTCCAGGGTATGGAATACTAAATATTTAGAGCTTGGAATAGTTTTAGGCAACTAAAACGCTAAATTTCGGGAGGGGCTGCAGCCCCCTCAGCCCCCCCCCTCATGTACGCCCATGCTTCTGTATCCTCTAGAAAGGCTTTATTAGGCATATTTTGTATTGATTTATAGAGCTTTGCTTTAGAATGAGAGCCAGATTCTGTAATTTCCGCTTCTGTGTAAAAGTTGGCTACTGTCGGTGTCCCTGACGCCTTAATATCACTTTTATTCGAGATGTTCGAGAGGATTTTGACAATTTTCACGAGATATGTAAAAAAAAAAATAAGTTTATTTCTTTTCTAAGCTTATCAAATGGCACTAGGGACATGAACGGAACCGCGCTAAGATGCTGCAGTTCCTGCGAGTCGGACTTTTTGTCTTTGATTTTGGTACTTAGAATTATGGGATTCAGTTGAAACATTTTCTGCATGTTCGAATTTCATCAACACTAATATGTTGAAATTTTGGTTATGTTTGGAGTAAAGAAAGGGTTAGAATAAAATATTTTATTAACAGACAAGAAAAAATTTGGTAACTTTGTATACTTTCGTTAGTATCTCGAAAACAGTTGACAATCTTGGGAAGCAGAAGGTTACCATTCGAAAGCTTACTAAATGCTCTACAAAAAAGGTTCTAAAGAAAGTTTTAATTAGGCGATGTCAATCGGAGAAATAAGTGCTTAAACCTTCAAAGTAATTGATTTCGTTTATTCGAATGGTTCTTTTTGTCTATTTTATTCCTTGTTATTTTTAAATTGCTTATAGTCGGATAATGTATTTGACAATAAAACAGATTAAGTAAAATAAGAAGATCAATTTATTGTTAAAAATGTAGCGTTCAAAGAGAGAGATCCCAAGGCTTTCCAAATGCCTCTGTGCGGAGGCCTTTCTGCCCGACTTATGGGATAGCTGACCCATACAGGTAAGATTGTAAATCAAGACCTTTCAAGACTGGTTAGTTTGAGATTTCATTTGGATAGGTGTTTCGCTATTGATCTAAACAAATTAATAACTGTTTCTATTCTATGCCTTCATAAACACTAAAGATAAGAACGGAACCGCGCTAAGATGACGCAGTTCCTGCGAATCGGACTTTTTTTGTTCTCGACAGGGTATCTCTTCAACGGTGAACCCAAAAAATAAATGTTCCATTATATTGGCAATGGTTTTGCTAAGACCGTGAGTGCGTAAATAACGTTTGAAAGAAAGTACATAAAATAGTAAAGTAATATATATTATTGAAGTGAATGGAATGCACTACAATCCTATAACCGACATTTATTTTTTGGGTTCATCGTTGAAGAGATATCCCGTCGAGAATAGAAAAAAGTGTGTTTTCCCCCAAAATTACAGACATAGTGGATATTTCGAAAACTAAAGTATCTCGTAAAACTTTATCGAATAGAACTTGCATATTTAATCAGCTTTCATTTGTTATAGAATGGTCATGTCGCTAGGACGCAGGGTTATGCGTTATGCAAAGTTATGAAGTTAAAAATTGTGTTCCAAACATTTCCATCTATAACTCTTAGTTGCCTGGACTATCAGTCGCTAAAGTTCAGATTTCACGATGAACACTGAAATTATTTTTACGTTTGAAGGAAATTACATAAAATAGCAAATTAACATATATTATTGAAGGGAATGCAATACTCTACAACCCTATAACCGTTGTTTATTTTTTTGGCACATCGTCGAAGAGTTATCCGGTCAAAACGGGGAAACAATATGCAGCAAAAGTTTTTTTCCCCAAAATACAGACTTTCAAGAGCGGATATTTCGAAAACTAAAGATATCTCGAAAAACTTTATTGAATAGAACTTGTAGGAAATTTCATCAGCTTTTATTTGTCATAGAATAGTCATGTCGCTTGGACGCAGGGTTTCCGAGATATATGTGGAAACCCGAAAAATGGGGCATTCTAACCCCCCCCCCTCCCACCGGCACAAAGGCTACGGGCGAGGACTTTTGATACGTTGACCTCCTAACTAGCCGAACAAAGTTATGAAGTCAAAAATTGTGTTCCAAAAATGTCTATCTATAACTGTTCGTTGCCTCGACAAGTTGGTAAAAGTTGCGGAAATGAAATAGATCCAAGAAGATGTCTATATATAATTTTTAGAATAGTCTTTTGAGGTTCCTAGCAGGCACGTGCGTCCGACGAAGGTTTGAAGACATGTTGCAAACATTTCTTGATGAATCTATGATCGAATTTTCTTCAATTATATTGTATAACCTGAACGAAGCCCAGTAGTTCAGCTCGTGGGCTACTATCCTTTGAAAAGTTGGCAAAACTGGAATTTTGGTTTCGGAAACACTAAAAGGACGGGATTTTTTTTTTTTTTTTTTAATCTAAACTAAAACAATTTAAACTAGTTTTTATTTAATTATAGGTGCTCCGACTGCCTGGGTCACTAGCACCACAATAATGATATACTCCGTAATTTCGTATAATACAATGTTTTTTAATTTGTTTCAGCTATGTAATATAATTTCTTAAATTTCCATAACAAAAAACATCATATCTTTAAGAAAAAAAATATTAAAAGTCGCTCACGCAGGAACTGCATAACTAATAACATTCTTTAAAAGGTGCTAGCTACATTCCTGTCTATTTCTTTAAAATAACCTATATTAATAGAAATAGTCTTTTATATTTGTAATGAACAGCTGACTCAATTTTAATTTTAATTTAATATTTTTCCCGACTAAACCCCAAATTTTAATGGAGCTATTTTGATTTTGTTCTACAAAACATTTTTTTCGTTGGTAGGGTATGAATAACGGCCGATACGGCCAAATTAATAATTTCCTTCCGGAGTAAACCCCTCTTCCAATGGACCGATTTTGTGTTGTTCTTACAACACATATTTCCTTGGATACTTATGACGTAAAACGACATTCGATGAAATATAACTAAAATTGCGCCCAAATTAGTACTTTGGGTTCGAAGTAAGTGGACCGATTTTGGAAGTTAACGAACTCATTCAATCGTTTGCTATGGGAATAATATACATCAAAATTCGTGGCGAAAAACCAAAAACTATGGCCGTTACCGTATGACTGATATTATATGCGTCATTTCTAAAAAAAGGTGTACTATAATTCTGTTAACATTTCAGGCATAAAAAATGTAATTAAATTTAAATCAGAGAAATTTTAATAATTAATTTTTTAATTAATGATTTAAGGTAGCAACAAAATATTATAATTCTATAGTCTAAGCGAAGGAAAATGATAACAGAATATTTTTTTAAACAAATCCTGATGTTTGGTTTGTTGTGTAGAAAGTACAAGTGTGTGAGAAATCCTCTTCCTGATTCTCAGCAAACAATGGGTTTCCCTTGCCGTCATCCTTGTACACAACCGCTCATCATGAAGTACGCTAAATGGGATTGGTTAACTTTGGAATAAATAGTGAGTAATTATTAGAAATAGCCTCTATAATTGCACTCCATTTTCCTATCGGTGTTATGCTTAATTTTTATGTTCATCCTTTCCCTCTTTTTCTAATAAATAGTTATCATTTAGAAACGTTTATTATTTTTTTGGGATTTCGCTTTTATTTTCGGTGAAAAAACAAAACATTGTTAAATATATTGTCGACACAGAAGCATGCAAAGTTGAGGAGAGGTATCCGGTTTATTGAAAAATTGAAGAACGATGTCTTACTCCATATGCTTCCAAGGACTCGTTTTATAGGTTTCTTGGCCTAGAAAAACGAATGAAACCATTTTTAAGGCGATAGCTATAACAGTTTTCGAGAAAATAGGTAAAATAATTGTCAAATAAAGTTTTTGGTTTGGGTCCTTAGAATCATGGGATTCAGTTGAAACATTTTCTGCATGTTCGAATTTCATCAAAACTAATATGTTGAAATTTAGGTTACATTTAGGGTTAAGGAAGGGATGGAATAAAATATTTTATTAAAAGACTTGTAAAGTTTTGGGAACTTCGAATATTTTCCTTAATATCTCGAAAACGATTGGGAATCTTGGCAAGCGAAAAGTTACCATTCGAAAGCTTACTAAATGCTCTAAAAAAAAGGTTCTGAAGAAAGTTTTGATTAGGCGATTTCAATCGGAGAAATAAGTGCTTAATACTTTGAAGAAGTTGATTTCGTTTATTCGAAATCGGTTCTTTTTGTCTGTTTTTTATTCCTTGTTATTTTTTGGATAATGTATTTGAAAATAAAACAGGTTAAGAAAAATAAGAAAAACAATTTAATGTTAGAGATATGAATTTCCAAGATATAGATTTTCAACTGCCTAGCGTCCTTCCTTGATTTTGGTACTTAGAATTATGGGATACAGTTGAAACATTTTCTGCATGTTCGAATTTCATCAACACTAATATGTTGAAATTTTTGTTACGTTTAGAGTAAAGGAAGGGTTAGAATAAAATATTTTATTAACAGACAAAAAAAGTTTTGGTAACTTTGTATACTTTCGTTAGTATCTCGAAAACCGTTGACAATCTTCTGAAGCGGAAGATTACCATTCGAAAGCTTACTAAATGCTCTACAAAAAAGGCTCTGAAGAATGTTTTAATTTGGCGATGTCAATCGGAGAAATAAGTGCTTAAAACTTTAAATTAATTGATTTCGTTTATTCGAATGGTTCTTTTTGTCTGTTTTATTCCTTGTTATTTTTTAATTGCTTATAGTTGGATAATGTATTTGACAATAAAACTGGTTAAGTAAAATAACAAAAACAATTTATTGTTAGAGATATAGATTTCCAGGATTCCAAGTCCTTGTCACTAGCGGGTCCGTTTCTAGTTTTAGCTGACCCTTCCAGGTAAGATTGTAAATCATGACCTTTCAAGACTTTACTACACACAGGAATGGCGTCAGTGACCTTAAGGGTTGACACGCCATTATAATAATTAATTAAAAAAAAAAAGACTGGTGGAACCAAAATAATAACTGCTTCTATTTTGATCTGTCCAAATTAGACTAGGGATATGAACGGATCCGCGCTAAGATGATGCAGTTCCTGCGAGACGGACTTTTTCACTAGTAGTCGATTTTTGTAAGATATCGATCAATAGTGCACTCCTTAAGTCAAATGCATACCTTGATACTCTATGTTCAAAGTTGTATTACCTTTAAGTAGTGCTCAATTTTTTAAACTATAAAATATTTGGTTTGGTAAGATGGTTTGTTTGTACCAAACCAAAATTATATAATTTCAAATGTAAGAATAAATTAAATTTATGGGTATACAGAAAATGTTTCATTAAGCCTGTAACCTTTATAAAATGAAACTAGAAGAATAACAAAAGGAGGTTCGAATTCAACCTTAGGGTGCACCTACATACCCGACGCAATCCGATCCGATCCGATGACTACCGATTCTCGGCTGTTCAAACTCGTTTGTTTCTAGACCGATATCGGACGACCGACGCAAAGTCACCACTAACGACATATTGTGTTTCAAAAACCTCTACAGCCTCTACATCTTAACGGATTTAAATGCATTTTCAAGGAAATTTAAAAGAACTTTGTTCTAGTCACATTTTTGTTTTTTGTTTCCCTTGTTTATTAAATTACGTGAAATGATGTTTATAACCTTCTAGCTAACGTTCTTACAATTTATTTTAAAATATTAATACTAAATATTAATACGCTTCTCTTATCGTAACATTTAAAAATTAACTTTCCCCATTCCCATTAATTCTCCCAGTTCCTCCCGAAATTATTTTCTATATAAGCCCATGATTCCAATCAAACGTCCTTCGCAGAATAGTCAACGCACCTTTTCATGTCTCCAACAGAACCTTCCATAAGGATCTCAATATTCCCTTCTTGAAAGATCTCGAAAAAACCCCGATTCCGAATTGTTATCTCCCCCCCCCCCCCCCCCAATTCTAAAGTTCACTCCATTTCCTCTCAGATCCATTCTAAATACCCTCCTAGAAGGCTTAAGTGACCGGCCCTGTGACCAGCTACCCTAAATACCAGTCAGAAACAGGAAAAAAATAATTTAACATAAGTTGGATATTACTGATTTGGTCCTTCCTTTGCAATTTACTGTTATTTATCCTTAAGTGACCACAACTAATTAATTGTTGTCCTAATTTTTTTTTACAGATTTTAATAAATGAAAATCCGACTCGTAGGAACTGCGTTATCTTGGCGGAACCGCACTCACATCCCTAGTGCCATTAGTAAAGGAATAGAAACAGTTATTGATAGGTTTTGATCTTTCGTGAAAAATCTCAAAGGGAAGTAATATAAGATTTTAAGCGCCGCAACAGGAAACTGATTGTATCCTAAACATAAATTACTCTATCCTCTTCCTCAACATTGGCTCTTGGAAAAAATATAACTATGTTTCTCAATTTCTTACCTTCTTTTACTAAAATGATCATTTTACTGTTCAATGGAATTTAAAAAAACAACCACTAGTTAAAAAGTTAGTTAAACAGAGACAAAACCCCGGAAAGAACAATACCGACAATTTTGACGTTTTACGCACTTATTTCTCGGATTGACATCGCCCCATCGAAAATAATTCTGATGTTATTCATCATCGCTGGAATCATATTTTTGGATGGAACGGCTTTTTTCTCCAGCGGTGGTACTCCTTATCACTTCTTCTGGGTATATTTCGCTAGATTCCCCTCCAGCTTCGGGACATGGCTGACGAAGCTGGAGAGGATTCCAGTGAAATATACCAGAAAGAATTGAGGAAGAGTACCAACGCTGGAGAAAAAAAAACCGTTTCATCCGAATACATATAGGGGAAGGTGTTGTACCTTTGACCACTTTGTAAAATTGAATTTTTTTTAGCTTGAATATTAACGCTAAATTCATTTTTTTTATTTCATTGTAGTTAGTATTCTATTGCTAATCATTTTTAATTTTTTCAAGGTTCTAGCTTTACATTGAATATTTTTTATTAATTTTTAAAAAAATAATCGTACAGTGGTCAAAGGTACAACAAGTAGTTGTACCTTTGACCACGGGGTGTTGTTCCTCTGACCGCGTAAAAACAATACAGCAGTCCAGAAAAAAAAATTGTATTTAGTAATATTGTAATTATTTGTAAGTTAAATAAATACAGGGCAAGTATGTAAGCATAATAAAAAAAACTATTATTGATATTATGTTATGCTTAATATGCTGAAAACTTCAGTCCAACCGATAAACGTTTTAACTGTCAAGCAGATATACTAGCAATAGAAGGGTATGGGAGTTTAGCCACAATGTCTTCAACATCAATGTCATACAAATTTTCATCTTCTCTCGTAAACTTGTCACTTAAAGTTGTTTTTTCAAATATTGGACATTTAATACCAGAGATCTATACGTCTAAATATGTAATAGTAATATTAATTATTTTTTTAAATTTGTAGCAGAAGAACATAAAAGTTGAATTATAAAAAAAATACTCAGGTGTGTTGTACCTTTGACCTGGTCAAAGGAACAACAACTAGTCGTGGTCAGAGGTACAACACCCTGGTAGTAAAAAGTAAAAAAGTCCGACTCGCAGGAACTGCATCATCTTAGCGCGGTTCCGTTCTTATCCCTAGTCTAATTTGGAAAGATTAAAATATTTATTTATTGATAAGGCTTCGCAACTTTGGCGAATCGCCTGAAGATTAAAATAGAAGCAGTTATTATTTTGGTTCCACCAGTCTTGAAAGGTCTTGATTTACGATCTTACCTGGAAGGGTCGGTCAACACTAGAAAGGGTCCCGCTCGTTACAAGGTCTTGGAATCTAGGAAATCTATATTTCTATATATAATAAATTGTTTTTGTTATTTTACTTAACCAGTTTTATTGTCAAATACATTATCCAACTATAAGCAATTAAGAAATAACAAGGAATAAAACAGACAAAAAAAAACCGTTCGAATAAACGAAATCAATTACTTTAATGTTTTAAGCACTTATTTCTCCGATTAACATCGCCTAATTAAAACTTTCGTCAGAACATTTTTTGTAGAGCATTTGGTAAGCTTTCGAATGGTAACCTTTCGCTTCCCAAGATTTTCAACCGTTTTCGAGATATTAAGAAATTATACGAAGTTCCCAAAACTTTTCATTATTTCTAGCAATAGAAAATTGGTCTCATTTTACCTATCCTGTTTTACAAACAAATACATTTTCCTAACATAAGAAATTACAAAAATAAAAATCAATAAAAAACTAAGGGAAAGAGACAAAAATTACAAAAAGAACGACAAAAACCCGTTCTTTAACTAAAGAACTAAACAGACGTATTTGAAGTTTTAAGCGAGTACTTACAAGCATATGAACTCAAAAATGTAAGCGTTGCGATTTGTTTTGCGCGAATTTCGCCCCAAACGCCATCTTCCATCATTTTGCTGGTTAACGAACTTGACCTTTCAAATTTCATCAAAATCGGACCATCAGGGAAGCCAGAAATGAGCTAACAGACAAATATATATATACATATACATATATATACAAATTTGAACCACCGTTATTTTCGGTCTCTAGGGGTTCTGAAACGCGAAATTTTCTAGTCGGCACTTCCGGATTGTTTCTTGAGATCAATTTTATTAGCGGGGTTCCTCCCTATGAAGGGAGGGAGGAACCACGCTAAAAATATAAACAGATCTAAGGTGTTACACGGTAGCTGGTGAAAGAAAGAATGAGAAGGTCTCGTATTGCAATTCTCTGTATGCAGGTTCTGGTTCCAGGTAAAGTCATATACTTTTACTGCCCTTTACCGTTACTCAGAAAGCTCTTTGTGTTTACAAACAAAGGACTCGGTATAGACCACCCGTATTAACCCAAAAGTGATTATATCAAGCTTGATAAACTTCCTGAATTAAATTAAGGAATTTAAGAGTGCTTATAGAAAATCTCGGCCAAACAGAAGGAAAATAACAATAACAAGGATAGTCAAACTTCGTTTTCAAAGATTGTTAGTTGTAACACAAAAACGGTCACTCATGATTCTAATAAATTAATTGTGAAGGGTGATTACACAAAAATTCCTGTTGAGGCTTTAAAACTTCAATTTAAAAAACATATTAACCCACAGGAATTATACATTGGCCTAAAAACATAAAATCATTGAAAAAAGGATTTCTTATTATTGAATCAAACAAAAACGATATAGTGGTTATATCAACAGAGTTTTTAAATATATGCAAAGATCTGTTGATCAATAAAGCACTTATTGTGATTATTAAGCACTTATTTCTCCTATTGTGACGACCCCATCAAACATTTCTGCAAAACATTTTTTGTAGAGAATTTAGTAAGCTTTCGAACTGTTACATTTCAATTGCCACGATTTCCTAACCCTTTACGAGATATTAAGGAAAAAATACGAAGGGGGCCTAATAGATATTCATACGGGATCTGAGAACCCCAAGATTCCGCAAAAATAAAATATTCTAATTATACGTATCCTGTGTTATTGGTAAATACATTTGACTACTATAAGCAATTGCAAACAATAGGGAATATGCCAAAGAACTCGGAGTAGGAGCCTCGACAGATTCAAGACATTTGAAGGAAATCGGCAAATCCAAAACTGACATTTCATACGGTACAGCCTGATATATTTCTAACAATGAATTGTTTTTCTTATTTTGATTAATCTATTTTATTGTCAAATACATTATCCAACTATAAGCAATGAAAAAATAGGAATAAAAACAGACAAAAAGAACTGTTCGAATAAATGAAATCAATTACTTCAAAGTTTAAGCACTTATTTCTCCGATTGACATCGCTTATTCAAAACTTTCTTTAGAACCTTTTTTGTAGACCTTTTAGTAAGCTTTCGAATGGTAACCTTTCGCTTACCATGATTTTCAACCGTTTTCGAGATATTAAGAAATTATACGAAGTTCCCGAACAGAAAATTGGTCTCATTTTACCTATCCTGTTTTACACACAAATACATTTTTCTTACAAATGCAACATAAGAAATTACAAAAATAAAAAGCAATAAAAACCAAGGGAAAGAGACAAAAATTACAAAAAGAACGACAAAACCCCGTTCATAAGAACAAAACAGACGTATTTGAAGTTTTAAGCACTTATTCCTCCGATTGACATAACCTAATCAAAAATAGTTTTAGAATCATTTTTGTAGAGAATTTAGTAAGCTTTCAAATAGTGTCAATCCACTTACCACGATTTCCCAACCGTGTTCGATATATTAATGAAAGTATACGAAGTTTCCAAAACTTTTCATGTCTGTTCATAAAATATTTTATTCTAACCCTTCCTTAACTCCAAACGTAACATAACTTTCAACATATTAGTTTTAATGAAAGTAGAACATGCAGATAATGTTTCAACTGAATCCCGTGATTCTAAGTACCCAAGCCAAAAACGGTATTCAAAAACTATTTTTCCAATTTTCTCGAAAACGGTTAAAGCTATCGCCTTGAAAATGGTTTCATTCGTTTTCCTAGCCTAAGAAGCCTATATAACGAGTACTTACAAGCTTATGAACTCAAAAACGTAAGCGTTGCGAATTTTTTCTGCGCGAATTTCGCCCCAAACGCCATCTTCCAGTGGGCGGATTTTGCTGGTTACGAACTTGACCTTTCAAATTGGACGACGGATTTGTGTACCAAATTTCATCAAAATCGGACCATCAGGGAAGCCAGAAATGAGAGAACAGACATACATACATATATATATATATATATATATATATATATATATATATATATATATATATATATAAATAAATAAATATATATATATATATATATATATATATATATATATATATATATATATATACCAATTTGAACCACCGTTATTTTCGGTCTCTAGGGGTTCTGAAACGCGAAATTTTCTAGTCGGCACTTCCGGATTGTTTCATTGTATCAACCTTATAAGCGGGGTTCCTCCCTATGGGGGAGGGAGGAACCGCGCTAAAAAGTATGCTAAATATTTTAGGGTTAAGATAAATCAATTTCGGAGGCTACACCATGTTTCTTATTGTAATAGTTACTTTGTAAAATAATTTCCATCTAAAAAGACATAATACAAAAAATATTATGAGGCAAAACGTCATCAATAAATAACTTACATTTTTATAATAGAAATGGGTAAGTATTTTTTGCAAGAATCCTCTTTGACTTGAATAATCCAAAGTAGGCTACACAAGCCCTCTAGGGAAGGAGCTAAACACTAGTTACACCAAAATTTATGAAATGTTGCTACATGCCGCCACAGCCTCGGTGGTCAAAGGTACAATATGGTCAGAGGTACAACACCTTCCCCTATATATATATATATATATATATATATATATATATATATATATATATATATATATATATAAAATTTGAACCACCCTCATATTCTGATACGTGATACACGGTTCTGAAACATGAAATCTTCGTGACGGCACTTCCTGATTTTGTAAGGTCAACCTCATAAGCGGGTTTCCTCCTTAAACTGGCATTAAAGTATACCCTAAATGAAAAATCGATGGAAGTTTCCAAAATGTTTTTCTTTGTTCAAAATCAATGGTTCCCTTCGTCCAGAGTGTGATAATTAGGGCAATGATGCTATTTTACCTTGGCCCCATTCAAATCTAATCCTTTCATTAGATAGGTCATGTCATTTCTTATCAAGGTATTTAGTATGATATGCGTCTTAAAAATCATTCTTCTAGTCACGTTCGTAGAAGCTCAGTGTCAGGGGCAATCGCCTTGCGTGTTTTCAAAAAGGCTCGAAAATAAAGTCTTCGAAACTTCAGGTATCAATTTTAACAAATCTTGAGGGAAAGAATCCCTATAAAGTTGAAGAAAATGTAAAAAAATCTCTTCATACCGTCAACAAAGCTACCTGCAATATAATCGAAATGACTCCACACACACACACACACACACAAACACTCATTGGGCATCGTTCGCGAGCGAGTCGTTCTCTAGTTACAAACCTATCTGGCGATAGTGACCGAGGTTATTGTGTTGGTTCCTAAGTGTTTCTGCAAGTACCATTTTGTTGTGTTAAAATTGTGATGTTTATGATAGACTTAATATATCAGGCTGTATCGTATGAAATGCTAGTTTTGGACTTGCCGATTTCCTTCAAATGTCTTGAAACTGTCTTGGCTCCTACTCCGAGTTCTTTGGCATATTCCCTAGTGCTTTAGGGGGACAAGCTTCAACCCTTTCTTTCAGTTGGTCATTGTCAAGCTTGGTTTCTGGCCTTCCTCGCCCCTCGTTGTCAAGGTCATAATTTCCACTTCGAAACCTGTAAAACCAACGGTAAACAGTTCGTTCATTCACCGTTCTCTCCCCAAACGCCGTGTTAATGTTCATATACACCTCAGCAGCGCTATGACGAAAATAATACGGATTTCCGTTAAAGACATAAAAAAAAAATCAGTCCCGTAACAGGCCACAAGGGCCCAGAGGGGCAGATACTGTAGAGGTATCTGATTCTTGACCATACGGCACACTAGGGAGATAGTGTGGTCAATACTATGCTCCGGCCGCCTGATTTTCCCCTTGGCTGGTCCGACTGCTAGAGTCATTAGCACCCAAGGTGCCCATTATTAATTAAATTAATTAAAGGCTGCGTGAGCCTAGGGACGATCTGGGACCCCAAATCCAACCCTCGAACGGCAGCACTAGAAGAAAAAATCTTTAGTGCGCGCTCGGGTTTTGAAACTGGTCTTCCAGTTCATTAGTCGAGGGCTCTACCACTGAGCTAACCTCGCCCCCCGTTAAAGTCATAATTTAAGTTTTATTTTTTCCTCAGAGGATCGTTCTCACAACACAGTACGCAAGTTACTGATTAAATAATAGGAATAAAAGTGTTTTAATTCTATATGAATAACAATGATGTTTGTAAATAATGAAATAAAAAAGGGAAAGGATTAAATCGCAAAGTAAACGAAACTGACATTTCATACGGTACAGCCTGATAATTAAGTTTTATCTTCACCTCGTTACAATATAACCAAGATACGCGTACTATTTAGTTTTTGAGTATTTTTCAAAATTGTATTAAAATATGAGATAAAGAAAAAACACCGAGACTTAAGCCTTAAAACTACTTTATCGGAGATGATGAATTACGCATTTCAATGACCACGAAGAGAGCTAAGACTTTGGTTTTCTTCAGTTTTGCAATATATATATATATATATATGCGTGTGTGTGTGTCCGGATATACGAAATACGGACAAAATACGGGTTTTTGGTATGTAGTATTCCCCCAGCAAACGATTGAACGAGTTCGTTATTCAGCAAAATCGGTCAATTTGGAGGGGGGGGGGGTCACTCCGGACCCAAATCAGTTATTTGCCAATACCAGCCGCAATTTTTGTTATATTTCAACGGTATTCGTTGTTATCATCTAATGGGAAAAATGCATGTAAAAATATACTAAATCGTTTTATTAGGTTTACTCCCGACCCAAATTACTAATTGGTTCATACCGGTCGTAATTTCTATTGTATTGTAAACGAAACGTGGTATGCGTCGTGGGTATCTAATAAGAAAAAAGTGTTGTAAAAATGAACTAAATCGGTCTATTGGAAGGGGGGGGGGGGTATTACTTCGTATTATGCTTAAATAGAATTCTCCCGCCAAACTTAGGTTTGCAAAGCTACCACAAGCAGCCAAACCACTCTGGTTTGATATGACTTTATATGGGTTGTAAAATTCTAATTTCTGCCACTATGGACGCTGTATCCCTTCCTGCTTTAATACTGTATCCCGTTCCTTTTGTTATTCGTGAGCATTAATAGACAAAAATGTAAAGTTTCTTTGTATTTATTAAGTAGTATAGTACCACGCATACACATAACTCTGGTAGGAAATTAATTTCAAATTTAATAATTGAATCAATTGCCCATCATGTTTTTATTTTATTTATACAGGTTATTTTAAGCAAATTATTCAGGAATGCACTCGACACTACCCAAATTCTGAGGAAAATGCTTAGTTATGCAGCTCCTACGTGACGTATTTTTTATTATTTGTAGATAACTCTATTATTATTATGTATCAAGAAAATATTTAGTTTTTCACTATTTTGGGATAAAATAATGGTTAAATTCAAGACGAATAGTAAATTTATTGGAAATGAAAAAAATATTTGATTGAAACGTTATGGGTATTACAAATATATCTAACAACATATCTAAATCTTTCCATGCACTTGACGGCATGCTCTAAAGTGCGCTGATTAGCTGCTGAGAATGATACTGCTATAAATATAACCGTGTTGTTACAACATTCATAGCATTCCAGAACATGTTGCCTTCTAAAGAAGCCACAAAAGGAGTTGTTTACTCTATGATCCAAGGTCCTTCTTTGCAATTATTGCTTTTGAGGAAATTGTTTGATAAAACAATCATTAAAATAAATAATTATTTTACTGATTATATATTAAATAATTGCTAAATGAAAATTCCAAAAGAAAATCTGCCGTCTCTCATCTCCCTAAACAGTTATTATTACACACACACAAGCATAAATATTGTGCAAATTATATGTTTGTTTCAAGCAATGAATAATAGACAAGGAATAATTAAATAAAGTAATTTTTTTTACCATGGATTACTTCTATTAATCTTATTTTTGTTTTATGGTTAAATTCTTCTATTTTTCTTATTTCCGTCCTTTCATTCAATATATTCTTAGTTTATATATATATATATATATATATATATATATATATATATATATATATATGTGTGTGTGTGTGTGTGTGTGTGTGTTTGAACCTCCAGTATTTTCGTGACCTATGGGGTCTGAAATTGCTTCAATTCCTTTACTAATGGCACTAGGGATATGAACGGAACCGGGCTAAGATGACGCAGTTCCTGCGAGTCGGACTTCTTAAACGTTAGGCTTTATGTGGTAGCTCAGAGGGGTTAGGAGTTGCAAGTTTGTTTTATGTTTTTTTTTTTTTTTCATAATCGCATTGATGTTTAAAGCATGGGTTTTAAATCGCCATTGTTCTTAGATTCAGTCATGGCGTGGCCCCAATATTTGATGCATACTCTCTATGCTTTAGGGCTCTAAATACCTTTAAACAATGCTTCTTATGAGGCTCCAGAGGTGTGAAGCTGGTAACGCTTGAGATCAATAAATCATATCAAGTATCTATTATTTCAGCCTTCCACCAACTACATAATAAATTCATATTTTTTCTGAACCTTGAATTAGACGCGTACGTCAGTAAAGCTGCCTTGTAATTGGATGTAAGCAATGCAGAGTATTTTGTATTTATTACGGAAAAAATATTGTCGAAATTATTAATATAAGTGTTTTACAAGACATGAATTGGAAAATGTATCATTCCTATGGCTCACAGTTATGTGATACACTCCAATTGATAGCAGATAAATAACAGCTGAATCAACAGATGAAACATTTATTGATAAAAGTAATTATTCGCACAAATATCCTCTGTGTGCTCTGAATGATCAACTGGCAGGTATATTGGGCTCATTTCGAAGGGGAGGGAGGGGGGCTGGAATGCTCTGAATACCTGATTTCCTAGCGGAGTAGAAAGGAATGTATATGTGGAGGTTGCATTCATAAAAGAATGTTTAAAAAGTATCCAACTCTTTGTCGTTCCTATCTGCTAGGTATCAAAAATGCACTTCGACCTCTCCACTCCCCCCCCCCGGATCCTCAATCAAGATATTTAAAAAAAATGCACGATCTTCTTCTAAAGCGACCCAAATTTTTACATTGCTGATTGTCTCAATGTACAGCATCTGAAAAAAAATCAATTCCTTGTACCCATAAATAAATAAATAAATAAATATATATATATATATATATATATATATATATATATATATATATATATAAATATATATGTATATGTGTGTGTGTGTGTGTGTGTGTGTATGCGATTGCAGCCATTATTATTAATAGTGGGGTTTGTCTATAACCCTTAGCCCAGACCAACTCATTGATGTGTACCTAGCAGCCGTAATTTTTGTTTTCTAGCAGACAAAATAGGTCCGTTAGGAATGCGGACTCCAGAGGGCAGACTAGAACATTTCACGTATCCCACATATAGATCATGAAAATAAAGCTTGTTCAAATTTATATATATATATATATATATATATATATATATATATATATATATATATATATACATTTTACTCTTTTTACATATAATTTGACGTGAGAATCAAATCAATCTGACTTTTCTTAAGATTTTATTAAATGTCTCGAACCCGTGTGCCAAAATAGTGTTAAACGTAAGGAATCCATTCGAAAGCAAAATAAATTTCTTAGAAAACCGATTTATAGCATTTTTGATAGAACGATTTAATTTGGAGAAATAGGAGCTTAAAATTTGTAAGTATCGGTTTTTTCTTTAACGCTTTTTTTGCCTTTGTTTTATCTATCTTTTAATTGGTTATTGTTGTTTGCAAGATAAGTAAATAAGAAAGTAAGGCCGTATACACACGGCGCTACTAGTTACTTACTCAACCAGTTGGTAATTCGTGTTACTAACCAGTTACAGACCGATTGATGACTTGGCTCCCACACAAGGCTATTCATTACAAATTTTCGTGTTTCCGTGAATAACCAAGAAGATGGTAATTACATAAAATATGGCCGTATATAGAAAATAATTTTTCATGGGGGCTGAGAGTATTTGGGGGTATGGAATACTAACAATATAGAACTTGGAATAGTTAGCCAGTTAAAACGCAATTACACACGCAAAAAAAAATTATTTTTTCTGAAATAAAGATCTGCAGCCCCTATTATATACGCCCATGATATAAAATAGGATGTTTTTTAACTTCCTCCATCAGCAACAGATTGATTTGATAGTCATCCATCACACTCAAGTTAGTAACTGATCCCCTAGCGACTGGACACGTGAATCCCCAGGTAACCAGTTACTAACCAGTAGCGTCTTGTGTAGTGTCCCATGAAATTACATAGGTAGTGACTCAAAGTAAATTCGCGTTACTAATCAGTTCCTTTTGAGTAGCTCCGTGTGTATACGGCCTAATTCTAGTAGGCGGAATGAATAATTTCCTCCTAGGATGCTCTCAATTTCATGTGAATTTTGGCACAAAAAAACTTCCTTTTCTTTAAGATTTCTTGGAGTAGGTGTTTACATTTTTCACGAAAGATCAAAACAGAACATTAATTGCATGTATTCGAAACTCTAGGGATAAGTAAGCTGGATAATGCGGTAAGCTGACGTTGTTTGTTGGCGTGTGTTGGTTTCTTACCTTTGAACGGTTATTTGCATCTGTTTTCTTCGCTAGCTTATTGGTTGTTGTTTTTTATTTGCTTTTAGCACCTGTAGGAGTTTTATCACTATGCAATTAATACACTCATTCATTCAGATTGCTCGTAATCAAAAAGGGATAAATAATTAATATTTAGCTAACAGTGCCAAAAGTTAATTTAATTTATTTATTCAATTGTAGAATATTTTGATAAGAGGAATGCCGGATTGTTTTATCAGGTCGACGTCAAGAGCGGGCTCCAACCCTATGGAAATCGCAATTAATGTAATGCTATATACTATAATTTAAATTGTGAGCAAACTTAACTAATGTACTTTAAATTGTACAGATGTTAAATAAACGTATTATTTAAAAAAAAAAAAAAAATGTAATGCATCTATTAATGCTAAGATTTTTACTCCATGAAGCGATGGTGTCTAGTTCTCTTCTATATGGGGTTTGCGCCATATGGACAAATTGGAAAGCTGACACCTGAGCTTTTTCAAAAGGATTTTAGGACTTAATAAGTCTTTGCAACAATATGTAGTCGGGTCAGAGACAGGCGTCAAATCAATATCCTGAAATATCCTAAATTGGATGAACAAAGTTCTGGACATGTCTATGGTGCGATGCCCAAAGATATGCCTGCAAAAATTAAAGGAGCTTGAGGAGAGATCGCCAGATAGAAAGAAATTCAACTGTGTTTTTTTTTTACAAGTACAAGAAGTGATTAAAACATCCTAGACTGAAGATTTACTTACGTGGCTTATTTTTAATACAAACCAGAAAACACCTGCTTATCTAATCATGAACCTCCCATTTCAATTTATGGAGTAATATCCCAAATTAGAATAATTAATACAAATATTATAAAAATAAATTACAGAAAGATTACAATAGCCGTGAACCCCAAGAAAATCTGTACCATATGTAATAATAATCAGTTAGAGAATAATTAATCATTAAATGACCCTTAGCTCAAATATATAGATTTGGCGATTAAGGCAGAAGATCAATAAAACTACGCCACCCACTTTCACACTTTTTATTTCTCTTCCCTACATGTTTCTTTTCTTCAGGGGAATATACTTAAAACATAAATTCAGCCTCAACTTGAGGAGGAGAACCTTCCACTAGCAGGGCCTCCCTCGTCTAGACTGTCAAGACGAGGCCCTGCTAGTGGAAGGTCTAGACTGTCAAGACGAGGCCTTGCTAGTGGAAGGTCTAGACTGTCAAGACGAGGCCCTGCTAGTGGAAGGTCTAGACTGCCAAGACGAGGCCCTGCTAGTGGAAGGTCTAGATTGTCAAGACGAGGCCCTGCTAGTGGAAGGTCTAGACTGTCAAGACGAGGCCCTGCTAGTGGAAGGTCTAGACTGTCAAGACGAGGCCCTGCTAGTGGAAGGTCTAGACTGTCTAGACGAGGCCCTGCGAGTGGAAGGTTCTCCTCCTCAAGTTGAGGCTGAATTTATGTTTTAAGTATATTCCTCCGAAGAGGAATCGCCAAAATGGTGCGAAACTTGTAGGGAAGAGAAATAAAAAATGTTAAAGAGTGTGGCGTAGTTTCATTGATCTTCCGCCTTATTCGCCAATTCTATACAGTTAGAGAATATTTTTCATATATTAGTTGCATGCCCAATTTACAATCCTTATAGAACCTCCTACCTCCCAGACATTATAAGCATTCCTCCCGATACCTATTTATATTCCTCAAAGATTTGAATGAATATCAAGCTCGAAACTGTGCTTTTTCCCAATAGCGTCCCTAAACATCTGATAATTTGCTCTGGAATCTTGAAAATGTAAGCTATATCAGGCACAAACTAAGGCATATCTTATTATTATTATAATACTTTGATATTATGTTTTGATTAATTTCTATAATCTATTATGTTTTTATTTTCTTCTTGTTTCTGTTAGTTATTGGGGGCGAGGTTAGCTCAGTGGTAGAGCAATAGACTATATATATATGCTGGAGGACCTGAGTTCAAATCCCGAGCAAGCACTAAAGATTTTTATCTTCTAATATCTTCGTTCATGGGTTGGATTCGGCCTCCCTGACCGTACCTAGGCCAACCCAGCCTTACTATCTCCCTAGTGTGCCGCATGGTCATGAATCAGATACCTCTATAGTATCTGCCCCTCGTGAACTGTTACGGGACTGATTTTTTTCTCTTAGTTATTAATTTGTATTATCCGTTAAATTGTAAGCACACATCCATTTGTATAGGGCAATGTCGTAACAACAAAGTATGTAAATAAATAAAAATAAAAAATGAATATTCGAAAGCTTATTGAATCTCCTACAGAAATGAATCCTCTGCAGTTTTTTATAAAACGATTTCATTCGGTGAAATCTGTGCTTAATGTTCAAGTGTTGTTTTCATTCTTTTGACTGTTTTTTTCTGTTTGGCTCGGTTATGAATTCGTTTTTGTTTTAATTTAACACACACACACACACAAATATATATATATATATATATATATATAAATTTGAACCACCGTTGTTTTCATGATCGATGGGTTCTTAAACGTGAAATTTTCTAGTCGGCAATTTTACTGGATTGCGTGCTAACAGAGGCAAATCTGTCAAATGGAACTTACTAAGTCTCTGGAATCATTTAGAACGAAGTGTGACCCACTTTTCCTCGACAAGGTGACAAAAAGGCTCCAATAACCACAGGTTTTCTTGATATGTTAATGCTTTTTTGGGAGCTTAGGCTGGTTGGTACAACTGTGAAAAACTGCTCACAGAAGCGAGAGGCGTGTAGGATCGTTGCCTTATTTTCAGCTTTAAAAATATCCTTCGAGTCTTCTGACCCCTATGGTGATCTGTTGGCTTCTAACGAGCCAGCGTGCCTTCAATGCAATTATTTGGAATTTATTTTGAAAGGTCTGAAGTATTTTTTTGCATGTTGCAGTAGTTCTAAGCCATATAGTGATCGTATAGATAGCAGACAGGTCCATAAATTGTACATTTTCTTGTAAACACTTAATTCTTGCCCTTTGGGCATGCAACTTACAAACAGAGTAATCACTTACCTTTTCCTAGCCTATATAGTCGGTGACCACCGATACAACGCACGGTATATCCTGGACGAAAAAAAAACTACATACTGAAGGTGGTCAGTTGGGGATTCCCCCAAAAAACTAAGGTTGAATAAAAGAGGCTAAGTTCCAGGCACCTCCAAAAAACAGTTTGCCTATGAAAGTTATGATATCATAGTATTGGGCCAAGTTTTAGGCTCTTAATACCTTGTCAAGAACCTAATAATGCCCTCTCACTTATTTGTGCAATTCCAACTTGGCTTAAAATGAAATTTGTGTTAAATTTTGTCTGTTCGCTTTCTCACAGGCTGAAAAATGGTGCGATTTTTTTCAGTTCGTTAACCAGCAGAATCACCGGAACGTGGTTTTTGGAGCGATATTCGCTGCAAAAAAATCACAACGTTACGTTTTCGAGTTCATATGCTTGCAGATACTTCGTTTCGTTCCGAGATGTAGGAAATCGAATGAAACAATTTGAATCCTATATCGGTAACCGTTTATGAAAAAAATTGATATCGCTACTTTCCTAAACTAATTTTCAGTTTGGCTTACGCTAACCAGATGTTTAACATTAATCTAATCTAAGACGTACCGGGGTATCGGGTGGCCGATGCCAAACTTATTTCTCTCATACTATTGTTCTCAATATGTGGCCATAAAGGGAACATGACTATTGCTATCTAAAATGAACATAATAATAATCACTACAGTACATGTTCAATATTTCGAACTACACGTGCATTTTATAAACCTTGCTGATGTTTCGGGCGTTGTTTGTATAAAGAAAAATTGGATGTGATTCACACACTACCCAAAGCCCTTTTAGAGCTTTGAAGCTACGAAACAAATGGGTAGGTTGTTTAATGAATCGGTAAAAGAAGGGGTGATTTTTTTATTAAATAAGCTGCATACAACAATAATAATGATTAATGTATTTGATCGCGTCAAAAATAGAAGTAGACAATACAATTTGATGTCAACGGCCATAGCCATGTTGACTACACCAGTGCCCATTGATCACCGAAAGTTAACGTCGGGTGTGGCCAGTGACCGACCACGTGTTGCTGGCAATATAAGAGGTTGGGAAACTTCGCATAGTCCGGCACTAATAGTAATCTGGGATCAGTGAATGTCAGGAGGGAGGGTCGGGATGGATATCAAGTTGTAGGAAATAATTTAAATTCTTATAATTGCATTCATTTTTATGAGTCACTAGCTGTTACCCGGCGTACCATGTTACACCTACGTTCTGCATCTAGAAAAGCAAAAATAAATTAGAAACCAAACAAGCAATATTAACATCTAATAACGCCAATCTGTAACTGTTCGGGTTCACAGTTTCAAACCCATTGACCTCCGAACTGCAAGTCCTTGACGATTTCGGTCGAACGGTGTGGATTTGTGTACGGAACAACAAACATACAGACACACAGCAGGTGCACGTTTTTGACCAAGCCTGCGACATTCCCAGGATCGAGAGATCTACCCGTGTGCCAAGTGTGGTCAAAATCGGTCAAACGGTGTGGATTTGTATAAGAGACAAACATACAGACACTCAGCTGGTACACGTTTTTGACAGCCTACGACACTCCCCGGATCAAGATCTACCTATGTGCCATGTTTGGTCAAGATCGGTCGAACGGTGTGGATTTTTATAAGGATGAAACAGATGGACAAACAGATAAACAGACAAACAGACACGTGATATATATATATATATATATATATATATATATATATATATATATATATATATATAGATTACAAAGTGTTTCAGCCTGCTCGTTTACTAATCAGCACAAATCAATGTTAATTCCGACTTGAAGGAGCACTTATATTGAATAGGCACCTACATATTTGAAGAACAGGTTTAAACCTTTCCCCGAATAGCGTGCTAACATGCTATTAGTGTTATTAGCGACTACGTTTGGAGAGATGTAGTATTTAAAGTGATGGTTAGCAGATTAATGTTATTTCAAAGTGGAAACTTCGAGGAATCTGAAGGTGACATCTCTCTCCAGATTAGCATAACAGATTTATGCAAATATTCAATGAGTTTTCCCTCTTGAGACTACAATAGAATTCCTTTGTTCAATGATGCATTATCTATTTTTTCGTCAAATAAATGTTTGTTTCTTGCGTTTTACCCACTAAAATAGTGGGTAAACGCCTTAAAACTAAATACAAACTACGCACCCCTTCGAGGAGTTCCCGTCGTGAGTGGAGCGATGAGAGTAGATTTTGGACCCCTTTGCCGTAAATGTAGTGAAGAGCCCCAACACCAGCACATGTGCTGGGAAAATGTCCACATAACATGCTTCTCATAACGTCAAACACAAATTAATAGAGCTTCTTGAGGAAAAAAAAAAACGATCGATGTTTTGAAGAGGTCTATTGAATTAACGATTTAGGTTCCTCCAGATTTGCCGATATCGTCGCATTTAAACAAAATATTGAGCTCGCTTACAGAAATGTATGGCGAGCCTGACATTCTCAATGTAATCAAGAAAGGTAGACTACGGTGGTTAGGGCACGTGGAGAGAATGGAACCCTGTAGGCTAAATAAATTGATGCTATATGGTGCACCCGGGGGAAAGAGAAAGAGAGACAGCCCAAGACAGAGGTGGCTTGATGACCTGGAGGAGGACTTGCGGACGCTAGGGATCCGAAATTGGAGGAACCTAGCAGCAAACCGCGTGGAATGGAGCAGGATGGTGGCAGAGACCCAGGTCCTACAAGGACTGTAGCGCCCAATAGTGAGTGAGTGAGTGGGTGAGTGAGCTCGCTTATATCATCGACCCCACTGTGAGGTACGAAACGAGTAATAGCGACCAAGCAAACGCAGTCGTTCGTGAAAAAAGATCGATTTACGAGAAAAGCTTAACATTCTTCTCTGAAAAGTTCCAAGAACAATTCGGCCTAATAAAATTCATAGTCAAAGGGTTATGGTTCGGAGCTCGAGGAACCATACCAAAGGATACGAGCATATTCTTACAGGAGCTCGGCCTCGATATTAATAGCCTCCCGTTCTTAGCCGAACAAATATTAGTTGACTCCCTTGGGATAGTTAAACAACATATTTACGGTTAATAACGAACAAATTGAAGAAACATAATGTAGCACCATTTGCCATGTATCCCATTAACGCATACAAAGATATCATGACTACAACTTCCGAATCCTCGACGCATCCCAGACTTTGCATGAAACCAAGAGATCTTCATCTAAAAACTTATCTCGGGACTGATCGAATAGCTATGTCGCATAGCAACCCCATTAATCTGGGCAGCCACACTTTAATTAATTATTTTAATAAAGTGTTCTTTCTTTCTTTGGCGCTTTGCGATAGTTCACCTGACATTGAATTGTTAGTTGTGGTGTTGGTTGATATTCGGCAAACTAAATGAAGTACGAATTTTGAAGAAGCTTTAATTTAAGGATAGAATGACGAACGGCGTGGACATGGAAAAAATCAAAGTCTATTTTTAAATCATTCGAAAATAATATTATTCCAATTAATCTCATAGTTGAATTAAGATAAATTTATGTGTCAGTCTGATTTCCAAATCTAATAAGGATCTAAATGTCTAATTTCAACGATAACAGTGCTGATATTAAGTTAGATGACAAATAAAATATTATTTTATGTACATTTGTAAAAGTTCGTGATTTACTTGAACGTAATTTATTAAGCAGGATAAATAAAAAAGAAGAATCTGGACAAACTTGTTCTAAATTGTATTAGCTTTCGTTTTTTTTTTTTTTTTTTTTTTTTTTTTTTTTTTTTTTTTTTTTTTTTTTTTTAAAACATTGAAATAGGATAAGATTTGGAGGCTGCAGCATTTTTTGAAACACGAAATGTCGTTTGGCCCCACTGAGTGGCGGCACGAATTTTCTCATCTCACGGCTCGTTGAGAAGATTCCTCGCTGCGCCATGGATATCGGCCCTAATGGCCCAGATGTCGATGCGCCGTACAAAAAAATTAAGAAAAAAATTAAGTTTTATAGGTGATAGTAGACAAATAGAGTCTGACAAAGCAAGAGACTGACCAACTTGTTTCGGCTTATAAGTTACATAAAACATTCCAAAGGCAACGATAGAATCTAACGGCGTTTATGACTAGACTATCTTATCTTTTTATCTCCGCTTTTAAGCCCAATTTCAAATCCTCCAGTTAAATGAGTATATTAACGTGGGCCACATGGATTATTTTAAGGTATTCCCCTTTCAACTCGTTTCATTTTTTTTTTGTTTACTTTATTCTGTATTAAACTTTTTAGTAATTTATTTTTCATTTACTTTATATCTTCTTCGGGTTTATTGTTTTTTTCTTCTCATGAAATAGATACTGTTCGTACTCTCTACTTCTCAACATTCTCAACTTATCTAATTCCGTCTCCTTCTTCATTGCTCTTTTAGAATTTTATTCCCCACATTTTGTTGGGCGTTTATTTTTTCCTATTATCTTTTTCTTGACACTCTCTCCCAAATCACGAATCTCTCTTTCTCTGTCTCAATGTGAGCCTGCAAACCCACTTACAGGAACACAAACAAATGCTATATCGCTACAATGCTGTCGAGTTAAAATAGGATTATTCTATTAAGGATTAGAAAATTTCAAAATTTGAATTAATTAAAAGCCAAAAGACATTTTATCCTGATCACTCAGCCGTTAGATTAATCCGATTATAAAAAATGTTGGTTTTGAAAATAATAAGTCTTTTCGGAGTAACCGAAACCAATATTCTTACCACTTTTCTCGAAAATGGTTAAATATACCAACTAGAAAGTAGTTAAATTCGATTCCATATGTCAAGGAAAACCCGTAACGCTGCGATTTTCGCACAAAAATAAGTGCGTGGATTCTACGGGTCAACGGAATTGCCATTGTTTTACAGATTATTTTTGTACAAGATCTAATTAAAACAATTGTGCCTTTTTTCTAGACGGTAGAGGGAGACGATATATATATATATATATATATATATATATATATATATATATATATATATATATATATATATAATTGTATCCACACATACGTTGGAATATCCATTATTATGATTTCAAATTTATATCCCAATTTATTATTGTTTATCCTTGAGCTATTTTAATCGGAAATATTCTGCTTGACAGATATTTTATCTTATCTTGGCGCCGACATTAATTTCTTCATTTGAAAAATCGCTGGGCGGGGGTATTATTGAGCAATTACCACAACTCGAAAATACTTCTAGAATCTTGAGGTGACAATAAGTATCTTCCCAACGGAGTGCGGAGAGGATCAAGAATGTAAATAAGTCAGAAAAGCAATAACTGGCTCATTGAGCATTATTTAGTATAGACACTAAAATAAGTGTATGTGGGGTAATGCTACATTGTAACGTTTTATTTTACCATTTTTTTGTGGGCTAAAATTCGTCCTTAACTAATCAAATATGATATCCAAGAGTTTTTATGTGAAGAAAAATTCCGAGTGAATTCCCGATGCGATACTGATAAGAAGATAATGTTTTGAACTGATTGGTCCTTTTTCCATTTTTAAATTTTTTTGGTCCTCTTTAATACATTTCAAAACTTAAACCCTTTTTAAAAAAAAAAAAAACTTTAATACAAGAGAGGATGAATAACAAATAAATAGGAAAAAAGACAATTAAACTTTAAAGTCGTTTTCTCAAAACTATGTTTTTCAAACCGGGCGATTCTTTGGCCTTTTCAACTTTTGCCCGGTCATTCCCTGCAGCTTTCTAAGGATATTTGCCAGTAAAGTACGTAGGATTTTTTTTGGATTTGGGTTTACAATACCTGAAATACTGGGAAGAAAGAAAATACACACTTCCATACCTATATTAACTAGCACTTATCCTACTCGGAAGCTCATCCACTCAAGTAAGTGTTGAAAGGGCCTTTTCAACCCTAAAGTATATATTAAATGATTATAGATATAATCTAAATTCCACAAACACACCGGATAAATTATTATAGACATTGAATTAATTCTTCATAATAAGTGAAATATTCATTGTTTAAAAATTTATTTTTTGTTTATTTACTGAAATATATTTTTGTACATACAAAACAAAAAATAAAAATTAGTAGCTTAAATTTATTCTTTTAAACTTTTTCATATAGTGTATTTTAATAACAATTACTTTAAAAAGTTTATTTCTTAAGTTGAAAAATAACAGTTAAAAAAAAACGTTTTAAGAAAAAGTTAAAGAGAAACTTCGAGGAATCTGAAGGTGACATCTCTCTCCAGATTAGCATAACAGATTTATGCAAATATTCAATGAGTTTTCCCTCTTGAGACTACAATAGAATTCCTTTGTTCAATGATGCATTATCTATTTTTTCGTCAAATAAATGTTTGTTTCTTGCGTTTTACCCACTAAAATAGTGGGTAAACGCCTTAAAACTAAATACAAACTACGCACCCCTTCGAGGAGTTCCCGTCGTGAGTGGAGCGATGAGAGTAGATTTTGGACCCCTTTGCCGTAAATGTAGTGAAGAGCCCCAACACCAGCACATGTGCTGGGAAAATGTCCACATAACATGCTTCTCATAACGTCAAACACAAATTAATAGAGCTTCTTGAGGAAAAAAAAAAACGATCGATGTTTTGAAGAGGTCTATTGAATTAACGATTTAGGTTCCTCCAGATTTGCCGATATCGTCGCATTTAAACAAAATATTGAGCTCGCTTACAGAAATGTATGGCGAGCCTGACATTCTCAATGTAATCAAGAAAGGTAGACTACGGTGGTTAGGGCACGTGGAGAGAATGGAACCCTGTAGGCTAAATAAATTGATGCTATATGGTGCACCCGGGGGAAAGAGAAAGAGAGACAGCCCAAGACAGAGGTGGCTTGATGACCTGGAGGAGGACTTGCGGACGCTAGGGATCCGAAATTGGAGGAACCTAGCAGCAAACCGCGTGGAATGGAGCAGGATGGTGGCAGAGACCCAGGTCCTACAAGGACTGTAGCGCCCAATAGTGAGTGAGTGAGTGGGTGAGTGAGCTCGCTTATATCATCGACCCCACTGTGAGGTACGAAACGAGTAATAGCGACCAAGCAAACGCAGTCGTTCGTGAAAAAAGATCGATTTACGAGAAAAGCTTAACATTCTTCTCTGAAAAGTTCCAAGAACAATTCGGCCTAATAAAATTCATAGTCAAAGGGTTATGGTTCGGAGCTCGAGGAACCATACCAAAGGATACGAGCATATTCTTACAGGAGCTCGGCCTCGATATTAATAGCCTCCCGTTCTTAGCCGAACAAATATTAGTTGACTCCCTTGGGATAGTTAAACAACATATTTACGGTTAATAACGAACAAATTGAAGAAACATAATGTAGCACCATTTGCCATGTATCCCATTAACGCATACAAAGATATCATGACTACAACTTCCGAATCCTCGACGCATCCCAGACTTTGCATGAAACCAAGAGATCTTCATCTAAAAACTTATCTCGGGACTGATCGAATAGCTATGTCGCATAGCAACCCCATTAATCTGGGCAGCCACACTTTAATTAATTATTTTAATAAAGTGTTCTTTCTTTCTTTGGCGCTTTGCGATAGTTCACCTGACATTGAATTGTTAGTTGTGGTGTTGGTTGATATTCGGCAAACTAAATGAAGTACGAATTTTGAAGAAGCTTTAATTTAAGGATAGAATGACGAACGGCGTGGACATGGAAAAAATCAAAGTCTATTTTTAAATCATTCGAAAATAATATTATTCCAATTAATCTCATAGTTGAATTAAGATAAATTTATGTGTCAGTCTGATTTCCAAATCTAATAAGGATCTAAATGTCTAATTTCAACGATAACAGTGCTGATATTAAGTTAGATGACAAATAAAATATTATTTTATGTACATTTGTAAAAGTTCGTGATTTACTTGAACGTAATTTATTAAGCAGGATAAATAAAAAAGAAGAATCTGGACAAACTTGTTCTAAATTGTATTAGCTTTCGTTTTTTTTTTTTTTTTTTTTTTTTTTTTTTTTTTTTTTTTTTTTTTTTTTTTTAAAACATTGAAATAGGATAAGATTTGGAGGCTGCAGCATTTTTTGAAACACGAAATGTCGTTTGGCCCCACTGAGTGGCGGCACGAATTTTCTCATCTCACGGCTCGTTGAGAAGATTCCTCGCTGCGCCATGGATATCGGCCCTAATGGCCCAGATGTCGATGCGCCGTACAAAAAAATTAAGAAAAAAATTAAGTTTTATAGGTGATAGTAGACAAATAGAGTCTGACAAAGCAAGAGACTGACCAACTTGTTTCGGCTTATAAGTTACATAAAACATTCCAAAGGCAACGATAGAATCTAACGGCGTTTATGACTAGACTATCTTATCTTTTTATCTCCGCTTTTAAGCCCAATTTCAAATCCTCCAGTTAAATGAGTATATTAACGTGGGCCACATGGATTATTTTAAGGTATTCCCCTTTCAACTCGTTTCATTTTTTTTTTGTTTACTTTATTCTGTATTAAACTTTTTAGTAATTTATTTTTCATTTACTTTATATCTTCTTCGGGTTTATTGTTTTTTTCTTCTCATGAAATAGATACTGTTCGTACTCTCTACTTCTCAACATTCTCAACTTATCTAATTCCGTCTCCTTCTTCATTGCTCTTTTAGAATTTTATTCCCCACATTTTGTTGGGCGTTTATTTTTTCCTATTATCTTTTTCTTGACACTCTCTCCCAAATCACGAATCTCTCTTTCTCTGTCTCAATGTGAGCCTGCAAACCCACTTACAGGAACACAAACAAATGCTATATCGCTACAATGCTGTCGAGTTAAAATAGGATTATTCTATTAAGGATTAGAAAATTTCAAAATTTGAATTAATTAAAAGCCAAAAGACATTTTATCCTGATCACTCAGCCGTTAGATTAATCCGATTATAAAAAATGTTGGTTTTGAAAATAATAAGTCTTTTCGGAGTAACCGAAACCAATATTCTTACCACTTTTCTCGAAAATGGTTAAATATACCAACTAGAAAGTAGTTAAATTCGATTCCATATGTCAAGGAAAACCCGTAACGCTGCGATTTTCGCACAAAAATAAGTGCGTGGATTCTACGGGTCAACGGAATTGCCATTGTTTTACAGATTATTTTTGTACAAGATCTAATTAAAACAATTGTGCCTTTTTTCTAGACGGTAGAGGGAGACGATATATATATATATATATATATATATATATATATATATATATATATATATATATATATATATATATATATATATATATAATTGTATCCACACATACGTTGGAATATCCATTATTATGATTTCAAATTTATATCCCAATTTATTATTGTTTATCCTTGAGCTATTTTAATCGGAAATATTCTGCTTGACAGATATTTTATCTTATCTTGGCGCCGACATTAATTTCTTCATTTGAAAAATCGCTGGGCGGGGGTATTATTGAGCAATTACCACAACTCGAAAATACTTCTAGAATCTTGAGGTGACAATAAGTATCTTCCCAACGGAGTGCGGAGAGGATCAAGAATGTAAATAAGTCAGAAAAGCAATAACTGGCTCATTGAGCATTATTTAGTATAGACACTAAAATAAGTGTATGTGGGGTAATGCTACATTGTAACGTTTTATTTTACCATTTTTTTGTGGGCTAAAATTCGTCCTTAACTAATCAAATATGATATCCAAGAGTTTTTATGTGAAGAAAAATTCCGAGTGAATTCCCGATGCGATACTGATAAGAAGATAATGTTTTGAACTGATTGGTCCTTTTTCCATTTTTAAATTTTTTTGGTCCTCTTTAATACATTTCAAAACTTAAACCCTTTTTAAAAAAAAAAAAAACTTTAATACAAGAGAGGATGAATAACAAATAAATAGGAAAAAAGACAATTAAACTTTAAAGTCGTTTTCTCAAAACTATGTTTTTCAAACCGGGCGATTCTTTGGCCTTTTCAACTTTTGCCCGGTCATTCCCTGCAGCTTTCTAAGGATATTTGCCAGTAAAGTACGTAGGATTTTTTTTGGATTTGGGTTTACAATACCTGAAATACTGGGAAGAAAGAAAATACACACTTCCATACCTATATTAACTAGCACTTATCCTACTCGGAAGCTCATCCACTCAAGTAAGTGTTGAAAGGGCCTTTTCAACCCTAAAGTATATATTAAATGATTATAGATATAATCTAAATTCCACAAACACACCGGATAAATTATTATAGACATTGAATTAATTCTTCATAATAAGTGAAATATTCATTGTTTAAAAATTTATTTTTTGTTTATTTACTGAAATATATTTTTGTACATACAAAACAAAAAATAAAAATTAGTAGCTTAAATTTATTCTTTTAAACTTTTTCATATAGTGTATTTTAATAACAATTACTTTAAAAAGTTTATTTCTTAAGTTGAAAAATAACAGTTAAAAAAAAACGTTTTAAGAAAAAGTTAAAACCCAAGAAGTTATTTTATTTTTTTTACTTTTTCAAAATGTAAATAAAAGTAAAAGTTTAAAAAATATAACTTTATACTTATTTTTGACTCCTGTTCGAAACTAAACATTCCTTTGGGTTTCCAACATTAAATGTGGCATATCGTTATACTCAGCAACCTTATAATAGGAATTTAATATATTTAATACTTAGATCATTCCCTAATATAATTATATATTGGAAATATATTCAACATAGATTATTCCTTTGGGTTTCCATCATTAAATGTGGCATATCGTTATACTCAGCAACCTTATAATAGGAATTTAATATATTTAATACTTAGATCATTCCCTAATATAATTATATATTTGAAATATATTCAACATAGATTATTCCTTTGGGTTTCCATCATTAAATGTGGCATATCGTTATACTCAGCAACCTTATAATAGGAATTTAATATATTTAATACTTAGATCATTCCCTAATATAATTATATATTTGAAATATATTCAACATAGATTATTTTGTCTACTTAAACACTTTAAACATATGCTGTCGAGTATTTTTTTTTTTTTTGTAATACATATTTCGGTGATTTGTCCACAATTGCGCCGTCTATTTTAAATAATGAGTGCAAGTAAAATGCACATTAAGGGGTAATACTACCTTGTACATTTTTTTTATGGGCTAACATTCTTCCTTAACTAATCAAAAATGATATCCAAGAGTGTATATGTGAAGAAATTATTTTTAAATGGGCAAAAAATACGATTTTCCGAATGAAGTCCCGATGCCGAGTGAACGCGATGCTGGTTTTTGACCGAGCTTCCATGGTTCCCTTTTTAATTGCCAAGTTTTTTTGTTGTTTTTTTTGGCCCTCCTTCAATACATTTCAAAATACAAACCCATTTTTTTTTTATCTTTATTACAAGAAAGTATGAAAAAAAAATTTACATTTCAGAACATTAAACTTTAAAGACGTTTCCTCAAAACTTCAACTTTCTAATATTTGCTAAAAAAGTACGTAGGATTTTTTCGAATCATTGAATTATAACAATTATATGACCAATTTTCGACGTTTTTTTTTTTTTTTTTTTTTTTTTTTAATAGACCATGAATAATTGTTCATAATTTTCGAAAAAATTAATGTTTCTTAAAAAATCCTACGTACTTTACAATATTTAACCTTCTTCTATCGAAATAATCTTAGTTTTTCGTTCTAGAATACAAATGTCCACCTGCACACTATCGCCCGTGAAAAAAGAGGGTTTTCGTTCGTCAGACACTGTACCGCCATTTTTTCCCGAAGAATCGAAACTTATTTTTTTGGATACTTTAACATCCGAGATAAAACGTTTGATATAAAGAATTCAAAAATATAAATTTATTTATTATTTATAAATTCAAGAAAATGACTTTGATTTTGATCGCATAAGGTGCGCAATAAGAATGAGAACAATGTGAATCGGTTTACAGTCCACTGAAGCAGGCGTATTGAACCTATTAGAAACACTGTTATTAAGAGTGAATGACCTAGCTGAAGTTCAACCGGGCCTCCGCCAGGTACCTTTGCCCTGCATTGATGCATTCAAGAAACCACGCTCAAATCAGAGTTTAACAGATGTATCCCAGCGTCGAAAAATCAGTGACTACCATTGTTATGGGATTTCTCCTGTTTTATAACACAGTCTAAGGATCGCATTTTCAGATTCACGAGAATAACTTGCGAAAAAAATCTAATCTATTTTTCTGATCTTTTTTTTAGCGCGGTTCCTCCCTCCCCCATAGGGAGGAACCCCGCTTATAAGGTTGATACAATGAAACAATCCGGAAGTGCCGACAAGAAAATTTCGCGTTTCAGAACCCCTAGGGATCGAAAATAACGGTGGTTCAAATTTGTATATATATATATATATATATATATATATATATATATATATATATATATATATATATATATATATATATATATTTGTCTGTTCGCTTATTTCTGGCTTCCCTGATGGTCCGATTTTGATGAAATTTGGTACAAAAATCTGTCGTCCAATTTGAAAGGTCAAGTTCGTTAACCAGCAAAATCCACCCACTGGAAGATGGCGTTTGGGGCGAAATTCGCGCAAAAAAAATCGTAACGCTTACGTTTTTGAGTTCATAAGCTTGTAAGTACTCTTTTTATAGGCTTCTTGGGCTAGGAAAACGAATTGAACCATTTTCAAGGCGATAGCTTTAACCGTTTTCGAGAAAACTGAAAAAATAAGTTTTGAATGCCGTTTTTGGTTTGGGTACTTAGAATCATGGGATTCAGTTGAAACATTTACTAAATGTTCTACTTTCATTAAAACTAATATGTTGAAATTTTGGTTACGTTTGGAGTTAAGGAAGGGTTAGAATAAAATATTTTATTAACAGACTTAAAAAGTTTTGGTAACTTTGTATATTTTCCTTAATATCTCGAAAAAGGTTGAGAATCTTGGTAAACAAAAGAATACCATTAAAAAGCTTACTAAATGCTCTACAAAAAAGGTTCTGATGAAAGTTTTGATTAGGCGATGTCAATCGGAGAAATAAGTGCTTAAAACATTAAAGTAATTGATTTTGCTTATTCGAACTGTTCTTTTTGTCTGTTTTTATTCCTTGTTATTTTTTAATTGCTTATAGTTGGATAATGTATATTACAATAAAACAGATTAGGCAAAGAAAAACAATTCATTGTTAGAAATATAGCTTGCCAAGAGAAAAAGATTCGTTGACGTCTTTTGAATATTTTCAATTGCCTTTATGCTGTTGGTTTTTTTATTTTATTTTTTAATTGATTTTATCTGTAGTATTATTACTATAGTAAAAGAACACAGGAATGTGTGAATATATTTGATATTTTCCAATTCATTGAAACGTATGAAATGAAGTATCGGTAGAAGAGGATTCTAGGGTCTTGCGGACCTGACCCCAGGTATAGCCATAAAGCCCTTTGAACAAAGGCCGAGGAAAATATTATCTGTTTCTATTCTATGCTTTTCAAATGAGAATAGGGATATGAACAGGAACCGGGGTCTCCCGTGGTCTAATGGCTAGCGCCTTGGATTCATAAGCGGGAGATGGTGGGTTCGATTCCCAACCTCCGGCAGGAATTTTATCATCCCAAGGCTCGCTGGTGAAATTCCTCGCTACACCCTGGATGTCGGCGCTAATGACCTACATGTAGATGAGCCGTGAAAAAAAAAAAAAAAAAAAAAAATGAACTGGAACCGCGCTAAGATGACGCAGTTCCTGCGAGTCGGACTTTTTGTCTTTGATTTTGATACTTAAAATTATGGGATTCAGTTGAAACATTTTCTGCATGTTTGAATTTCATCAACACTAATATGTTAAAATTTTGGTTACGTTTGGAGCTAAGGAAGGATTAGAATAAAATATTTTATTAACAGACATGAAATGTTTTGGGAACTTCGTATACATTCCCTAATATCTCGAAGACGGTTAGGAATATTGGCAAACGGAGGGTTACCATGCGAAAGCTTACTAAATGTTCTACAAAAAAGATTCTGAAACAATTTTTGATTAGGCTATGTCAATCGGAGAAATAAGTGCTTAAACTTTGAAGTAATTGATTTCGTTTATTCGAACGGTTCTTTTTGTTTGTTTTTATTCCTTGTTATTTTTTAATTGCCTAAAGTTGGATAATGTATTTGACAATAAAACAGATTAATTAAAATAAAAAAAACAATTCATTGTTAAAAATATATCAGGCTGTACCGTATGAAATGTCAGTTTTGGATTTGTCGATTTCCTTCAATGTCTTGAAACTGTCGAGGCTCCTACTCCGAGTTCTTTGGCATATTCCCTAGTGTTTTTAATTGCTTATAGTAGTCAAATGTATTTGTCAATAAAACAGGATACGTATAATTAGAATCAATATTTTGTTTGTTAGAATTCGAAGATGCCGTATGAATGTCTGGATTACAGTACTGGTGTTGATTTCGTTCTTTAGAATTATTCTTGGTATTCCCTATTTTCATCTGTTACCCATAGTTTTTTATTGTTAGTAGGTTTTTCTTATTGATTATAGAATATAAATCTATTTGGCTATAAAACAGGATACGTAAAGTTAGTGGCAATATTTCGGAGATTTCTGAGCGAAATACTTTTAAGATTTTCTACCACCACGAACGGCTTTTTTCCTCTATTTTTATCCACTAGATAGGCTTTATTTTGCATATTATTCTATATAAGTTTTATTCAGCAGGGGATTCTGATGAAATGTCGTGTTTTTGCTGTCAATAGTTTTCAACAAAGGTTATATACTAAATATTGATAAAAAGTATTTAATTATAAAAAAACAAAAACAATATTCCACAAGACTTGTTTTTGGTCCATTTGTGTCTACTCCATAGACTTAATTAGGTATATTAATCTATTGTAGTTGGGCAACTAAACTTTGTTTTATTTTGTTAAATAAAGTTTTTTTTCTTGACTTGTTATTCGTCAAGACTTTTATTTGTCCTTGTGTATTTACTAGATAGGCTTTATTCGGCATATTATTTTATATAGGCTTGATGCTTCTGTACATGGGCGTATATAAAAACAATTTCGGGGGGGGGGGGCTGAGACCATTTCCAGGGTATGGAATACTAAATATTTAGAGCTTGGAATAGTTTTAGGCAACTAAAACGCTATTACACGTAAAATAAAATATGTTTTATGAACTAAGTGATCTTATTTAATTTATTTTTAAGGGTTTTACGAGAAGTTTTTATCATCAATTCAAAATTTCGGGAGGGGCTGCAGCCCCCTCAGCCCCCCCCCCCTCATATACGCCCATGCTTCTGTATCCTCTAGAAAGGCTTTATTAGGCATATTTTGTATTGATTTATAGAGCTTTGCTTTAGAATGAGAGCCAGATTCTGTAATTTCCGCTTCTGTGTAAAAGTTAGCTACTGTCGGTGTCCCTGACGCCTTAATATCACTTTTATTCGAGATGTTCGAGAGGATTTTGACAATTTTCACGAGATATATAAAAAAAAATAAGTTTATTTCTTTTCTAAGCTTATCAAATGGCACTAGGGACATGAACGGAACCGCGCTAAGATGCTGCAGTTCCTGCGAGTCGGACTTTTTTTTTATTGTTTTTTTTTTTTTTTTACCATCTTCCCTAAACATCCATGGTGAAGCATGGGCCATTTTCAGTCAGATGGTAGTTAAGTCCGACCCGCAGGAACTACGTAATCTTTTCGGATATTCATATAATGTATATTTCTGGTGTGGATTTAGAAAGCTTAAAATGGATGGGAACCTAAACTTTCTTGAGTATTGAAATTTATCCCGGAACCTATTTCATAGGCACATTATTAGGCTTTCCAATGGTTACCTTCCACATACCACGACTTCGGAACCGTTTTTAAAATATTTAAAAAAATATATGAGAACTCAAAAAATGATCATGTATGTTGAGTAGTAATTTTTTTGTTGTAATACTTTTTCTACTTCAAACGCAACAAACATTTTTTCTCACTTCTCTCGGTTTAAAATATTGTCTTGTAAATAATTTCAGTATAATCCTCAAGTCAAAATACGGATAATTTGTACCTGAAAGCCCATAATCGCAAATCCATATATGCTACGGTTTTTTTCGCTCAAATGTCTCCGCAAAAACCGTATTTGATAAACAGATTCGGCTGGTTAACGATCTTAACCTTTCGTTTTAGGTGAAGTATTTTTCTCCCAAATTTGATCAAAACCCGAATATTTTTCTAGACAGAAGAGCACAAACAGACAGATGTAAATATATTTTTAGATTTTTTTGGAGCAATTTGACGGAAAGTGGTCCCGGCATTTTTGTAGGAAGGAAAGTGCCTCTCTCTATATACAAAAAAAGTCGAACGATCTGTTTTTTCGTGACCTATTGGTTATGAAACGTCAACATTTTTCGTCAGCATTTACTAATTTCGTCAACGGTTCGACGTAATAAGTGGTTATTTTTTCCAAGAGGAAAGAAACGCTATTGTAAATAATAGGTGTCTTGAATGATAATAATTAAATATTGTGATTATTATTTGTGGCCGTGAGTGTTAAGGCTTGAGCACTTAACACTCCGTGCCAACGGTCGTGGGTTCGATTCCCATTAGGCGTGGTGGCTTTCCTTGGGAAAGAAGAAAACCCATCCTAAAATTCTAATTTAATTATAATGGGCGTTAAAATTTAAATTATAAATAAATATCGTAATGACGCAAGAAAAGTCATAAATTTATTGCATTTTTAAGAAAACAATGGCCTTCATCTTTCAAGAAATGTTGCTTCTCCGCACCTTTTAGATAAAATCCTGAAGATCTTACGAATATGAAAAAAGTCTACATTTAACGACCTACGTAACGATTTCAGCGATATTTGTTCCTATTGTTTGCTTTTACAGATAGCTATGATCCCACACGTCACTATTTTAATCAGAGATTTACTGAGGAGAAACAAGTTGTATGCAGAATAAATTTTGAAAAAGAATAACGAGGACTAGTAAAAATAGTCCGACTCGCAGGAACTCCGTCATCATATACGATTCTGTTCAAATCCCTAGTACCATTACTAAAGGAAAAGTCCGACACGCAGGAACTGCGTCCTCATAGCGTGATTTCCCTACTGGAATCTCTAAAGGAATAGAAATAGTTGAAAAGGTTGTTTTGATATTTTGTGAAAAAGCGTATGTTGAATAAAACCAATATTTTAGGTTTCAACCCTCATCTAACGTTTGGAAAGGGTCTTCTGCAGGTAGACTCACAGGATCGAGAATAGAGAAAGGTTTATTGACCCCTACCGTATAGCTAGACAACTCATTTAATTGTTCAATGCATTTCAATAAAACAATCAATTAAAAAGTGTGGCAAATAGGGAAAAAATGTTCTAAAGAACGAAACCAACACCAGTAAAGAAGTAGAAAATGTTCATAAGGCGTCTTCGAATTCCTCTCTTGGAAAGCTATATTTCTAACAATAAATTTTTCATCTTATTTTACTTATTCTGTTTTATTGGGAAATACATTTTACTACTAGGAGCAACTACAAAATAACAAAAAATAAAAACAGACAAAAAGAACCAATCAAAAAACGAAATCAATTACTTCAAAGTTCTAAGGACTTATTTCTCCGATTGACATCGCCCCATAGAAAATTATGTGTGTGTATATATATATATATCCCACCATACTGAGAAAAAGCGATAAAATTAAATTGAGCATTTTAGACATTTCAGACTTGCTACGCCTTGTTTTTGTCCTATTTAACCAACTGAGCCAAAGTTGAACGCTTTACTAAGGGTTTGACTAAAGTCAATATTTAACAACTGTAATTACAAGCAGAAAAGTAGGTAAGTAGGCTGGATGTCTCACTCGAGTGGAGGTTATCTTCTCAACTAATAGAGAATATTTCCGCACCTGATTTAAAACCTACACATGAGAGCTTAATCTCAATTTTCAAACCATGATAAATAAATCAATCAAACCTCTTAACAGGTAGATACTAATTTGAAGTGGTATTTTATGGAGAATTAAATATTCAAAATGCCGTATTGTAGAAGACGCGTAAACAATGAACATTCAACTGGAATGAATGGCAACTTTAGATGCCTACGATTTTTTTTTTCTTTACGGCGCAACCGACATCTGGGCCATTAGCGCCAACATCCATGGTACAGCCGGGAATTTTCTCAAGGGCCCCCTGAAATGAGAAAAATCTCAGCTGCCGGTGGGGGTCGAACCCATCCAACTAACCCCCATCCAACTAGAACACGGGGAGAGCAACCCACGATATATACCGAATTTTGTTACAACAGAAATTACGACCGGTTAAAAGAAATTAGTAATATTGGTCTGGAATATTCCTTTATTTCGGATGGACCGATTTGGTTGATTTTTACAAAAACGTTTTCTCATTAGATGCTAACGACGTTTACCGAGTTTCGTTGCTATATAACAATGATTACGGCCAATATGGCAAAATTAGTAATTTGGATATTAAATTAACTCCTCCTCCAGGTGGACTCATTTTGGTGGTTAAAGAACTACTTAAATCGTTTGCAAGGGGAATGCTAATTTGTCTCAAGTGTTATGCAGGTTGTTTCGTTTCGTGAAACCATAAATTATTAAGGGTATATTTGTATTTTGGTCTAGATTTGGGATTTTAGGTGAACTCCCACTCGCTATGGATCGGTTTTAGCTATCTGTATAATAGATCTTTGTAGTATTATTGGTTGTTGCGAGAATTATTTCAACACATCAATATTACGGCTGGTAGGGACTAATTTATATGTTGGCCTTGAGTGGGGTTTTACCCATAGATCTCGAAAATAACGGTGGTTCAAATTTGTTTATATAAGGGGTGTCTCGAATTTAAATGGCATAACATCAGGAGCGTATTGGGGATCGAAAAACTAGGACAAAAAGTCTTTTATAGATTGGGTGCTTTTGCTACATTTTGGAGAAAATCGCAAAACACGAATCAAAATAGTTTCCTGATGTTACACCTTAAATCTTTCTCTTTCAGATTTTCTTCTATATCGTAAAGGAAATATCAAACCCTACCAATAACTGCTTCCGTTACTTTACTAATGGAACAATGGATATGAACGGAAGCCCCATAGGATGTCGAAATGACACTCAGACGTTTTTTAAGTTATGGCGTACTTTTAATGTACATTTAAGAAACTTGTAATTTTCGCTGTCTTACTAAAAGCCAAAATACAGCCTTGCTTAAAATTAAAACATGCAATTTTATTCGCAGATTTAGAATCCATTTTTCATACAACATTTACACAAAACGTAAAAAAAAAAAAAAAAAAAAAAAAAAAAAAAAAAAAAAAAAAAAAAAAAAAAAAAAAAAAAAAAAAAAAAAAAAAAAAAAATCGATTATCATAGAGATAAAGTCAGGGATCTTCTTCTGACGCAACGAACTAAAACGTCTTGAATAAGCAGTGTTTCGCCATTCGCACATAACGACCGTTATATCGGTTTTACCTTTCCTCGCAGTCGTACAGTGCAGTTTCAATTGCAATGTACGATATTACGTAATTTATTATTTTTAATTCTTGACACATCAGCCAATTAATTCGCCTCATAAAATTAATATATGATCACACTCTGCCTAATCCGAAAATAGTTCGGTCCCAGTTAGTTCGGATTTTATATATATATATATATACAACTCTTGTTGATCTCCAATTTCATATACCTATTCTTTTAGTTGAAGTACCCAATAAACGTTTATTTATGAACTTATTGTCAAAATCAACAAGAAGGCTATATATATATATATATGTACAGTGACCAACAATATGGTTATACATCGTCCGATTTTACGTAGAAAAAAAAAAGAAATTTATAATTTTATTAAATTTAGGATGATATTAAATAATTCCGCTTTGAAAGATCCAAAAACCTAGGGGCTTTCTGAAATAATAAGTTGACCTACAGACACCAATTGGAAACTGTAGCAAACAGAGACAGGCTGCCGCCCCCCTCCCCGAAATCGGTAAATATGTGTCATAAAAACCTTAAAAATAAATTTAATGAGATCACTCAGCTCAGAAAAAATAATTTATTTTGGGTGTAATTGGCTAACTATTCCAAGTTCTAGATTGTTAGTATTCCATGCCCCCAAAATGCTCCCAGCCCCCCTTGAAATTGTCCCAGCCCCTCCGAAATTATTTTCTATATACGCCCATGCAAACATGCTTCTCATTAACTAGCCTTGTTTTATTGAAAAAAATGCAATCAAAATAACAGCAACCGATTAAAACATGACGCAAACAATATTAAAAAAAAAAAAAAAAGTAATAACTGAGGTAAACAGAGAACAAATGAATAGAGTTCCTCCCTAAGGAGGGAGGGAGGAATCGCGCTAAAACTATGATATAAATTAACTTATAAATTATAATACTAAATGTTATTAGTTGTTTTCATTGGTAACAAACACTAGAAGTAAAAATTGAACCTTATTTTTGCTAAGTTCGTGAGCTGTATTTATAAAAATTTGAACTCCCCTTATTTTTTTTATATATGGGTACTGTAACTTGAAATTTTCCAGTCGGCACGTCCGAAATGCGTCATCGCGTCGACGTCATAAGTGGACGCCATAACTATGGAGGAAGGGAGAAAACGCGTAAAAATTTAACAGAACAGTAATAAACAGATATAATCAGTTGCAAAAAAAACGAAACTATGGAACATCGTCCGATCGAAAATATATTATGAGAAAATTTATGAAGCATTACCAAGATTTCTTAACCTTTTTCGAGATATGACCTAATAAAAAAAAAATAAGAAAAGTCTGAAATCCCTTCTATCTGTTAATAACATTTTTTTTTTTTTTTTTTTTAACATCTCATCTCCTTGAAACGTAACTAATATGAATGTATGTTAGTTTGGATCAATATCTAACATCTGAAAAACCATTTAAACATCCATCGTTTTGATGAAATAATAGTTTTTTATTCCTCGAAAAATGAACGATAGGTAAGGCATGGGAAAGAATATCCCCTTCAAAATACCTTTAAAAAGCGTACATAATTAATTATACACAACATCTTACAGGGTCATTATATTTTATGTATTTTTATATATTTTATTTTATATATTATATAAATATATAATTAACATAAATTTTGGCTCTTGGAGCTATCAATGTTCTATTTAAATTTTATAATCAAATCATTGAAAAAAAACTCTATATGATCACATTGTTACTGCAATTTGCACTTGCGTTGAGTACAGAAACGCGAGTGAAGGTATAAACTGAGTCCGATGTTTACTAGAAACAGGCCTGCTATTTTTGTCTCTGACATGAAGGTGAGACTGTCTTAGTGTTTTCTGATGAGTTCAGCTACTCTCAGCGCCCGTCTTGGTCACACAATCCTTGAAGCCAGAGTTACGAAAACGTTTCAGCTCGGTGCTTCAGTTGAAGTTTTTTCCGTATATACACTGATATACATTTCCCCCAATAGTGCAAATCTACACGGATAGAAACATAAAAAAAAGTCTAGTAGCTAAATAGGAATACACTAATATATTAATGTATATATATATATATATATATATATATATATATATATATATATATATATATATACCCTTTAGACATATTCTTACTCATTGTGGGAAAAAAAAACTCTTTTATGACCCGATGACTCAATAAGGAATTATACATGAAAATCTACTATTGACGCACTAAAACGAATGAAATGAAAACATTAATGGCCAAATATCAAACTTTTTTTATCGGAATAAGATAGAAATAGAATCACATTATCTTCCTTCTACCCCATGAACAGGCTTATTTTTAATCCGAATCAGAAAACACCAGCTTACCTTAACATGAACCTCCCATTTCAAGTTTATAGAATAATAGCCCAAATGAGAATAATTAATAAAAATATTATAAAAATTAATTACAGGAAACTACAATAGCCTTAAACCACAAGGAAATCTGTCCAATTTGTAATAGTAATAAGCTAGAGAATATTTACTTTTATATATAAGAACACTGTAGATTTGTTTTTCATATGTTTTGTTATATATCTCAATAACGGTTGAAAATTCAAAGAATGTAGGTGACGCCACTTGAAAACCTTATAAATTATCTAAAACAAAACATTCAGGTGCATAAGTCGACGAGACCAACTCAATCGGAAATAATGCTGCTTAATGTATTGTTAATATGGCAGTTTTCTCTAAATTACTAAAATATATTCTTCATTTCGAAATAAATAGCTTATATATATATATATATATATATATATATATATATATATATATATATATATATATCGGCATTCCCATATCGTGATTGGAATAGAAACAATTTATATGTTACCCTTCTATGTTCTATTTCATTGGAAATCGAGATTTTATCCGCTTAAATGGAAACAATGCACAGAAAATTGACAATAGCGCTTGAAAAAAAAAAACATATAATACAAAAGTATTTCGAATTTTACCTATTTAGATTTATTTAAAAACCCATTTTATTGTAAATGCATTACATAAAAGAATAAAAAAAAAACAAACAAACAAAACACTCAAAAATCGAACCGACACTTCGAGGTCGAAATATTGATATTCTCATGAAAAATCATTAGTTGAAAATTTATTGGAATATCTTTGTCATAATCAATTTTCATTTCGGCTATTTTATTTTATTTTACTGCCTATATTCCTGTAATACTTTATATGGGCTTGTTTTAATGGGCTTTGAACATTTTTTGTTGGTATCTCCGGATTGCAGAGTTGAATCGACCTCATAAGCAGTTTTACTTCTATAATGAGCAAGGAATCACGCTAATATGTATATATACAAAGTATTCAATAGATTTGAAAACATTATAACATTAGAAGGCTTTAAAATAGAAAAATAGTTCATATAAATAAAATAGCTTCAATGAAAATGGAAAAAGGGCATATTTATTTGAAAAACGTTTATATAAAGCGTTGAAATGATTAATTAAACGTTTAAATGCTTAAAACGCATATTTCAAAGATTATTTGAGAGGTTCCTCTTGCCACGAGATCCGGAGCTAGAAGACGGGAAGGGCGTGGATGGAAGAGGCTAGGAATGGGTTCTGAATAAACAATCAGAACTCCGTGCCTCTCAGACCGACTGCGGGCCATTGTCTCCACCTGCCAATGCGACACAAATCACTAACCTTATCTATAGCCAACTCCGATTCCCGAGTGCTAAGATTTGAGTCTATGGGACGCCGGATTCCGCTTCGACTCATAAGTGACGTTCTCTAGATCCTCTCATATATGACAGGTGAGTGACTTAAGTATGTTGATTCGAATTGATCCGTAAGTTTTCGATGACCAACTAATTGTTCTTTATTGTAAATTTGATAATGTAAGTGACTTATATCATTTTCTAAATGCCCAATTACACTTTGATTATTGCGAGTGCGAGTGTTAAGTGCAGGTGTTTAGTGATTAGTACTAAACACGTGTGGACAGCAATAGTTAAGTGCGAGTGATTAGTAATCAAGTGCAAGTTCTATTTTTCTGTTTAGTATCCTCCACTAAACACGCTGGGCCATATTTTATACCTGCCAACAGGTATAAAATAGCGTGCAATTTCACTTTTGCTGGCATCTTAGGTCTCATAAATGTATCTGATTTCTGTATGACGGGTGCGACTAGGTTTAGTAATGCATTAAATGACTCTTCAGTCATCCTGATAGCATAGTAATATGCCATGGTATTTTCAGAGCCCAATTCCATAAGGAGTTGGTAGTTCGCATCATGAATGGGTCTTCTATTTATCTACTTTCGTTGCCACAGTCTTCTTGGTCTTGACTGTTCTTCTTCCAAAAGTTCTTCACATTCATACACCACCGCGTTTGAAACTTCCATAAGGATTTCTTGCAACTGCAAGCGGACCTCAACAATTTTTTGAGGCTGTTCGACCATAATACTTGCTGTTCAACGCTCAACAACTGAACTAAGCAGTAGTGTGGACACTACTCGCACTAAACACTAATCACTAACAGAAACCACTAATCACTTTACACTCGCACTCGCACTAATCAAAGAGTTAATTGGCCTAAACTCCCTTATACTAAATAAATACTCAATATTTGTATTATTTTATTGTTCGAATTTTGCCTTGATTCTCTAGACATTAATAAACATGCGGTTGTCTTATACAAGTTGTGTGCATAATGAAAAACATAATATTTAAAAAAGAAATCATGTTATTGCAGCAATTTGTTGTATTTAGAACAATTGCTGAGGTTGTCTGGATACATCCGCATTAATGTTTCTAAGAAACTGATTGAGATAGAGTAATACCGCTTTTTAACTGATAGTAATCGTTGTGTGTAATATATAACATGTGCAAAGTGTTTGAGGGTCACCTAGTAGCCGTCCAATTGCGCGCAAATTTTGCACTGTGAGTTTTTTTGTGGAACCAAATTAGGGAGTGGAAGCGGAAATATTTTAAGTTTTGAAAAATTACCTATATCTAAGGGCCACCCTAATATATATATATATATATATATATATATATATATATATATATATAATTTTTTCCGGTAGTGGGGTTGCTATATATATATATATATATATATATATATATATATATATATATATATATGTATAATTAATTTTGGAATTGTTGGTGTGTAAGATTACCAACTTAATGGTAGGCATGGTTGTTGGACAATGTTTCATTTACTCTATAGTTTTTTTCCTTTGACTAGGTAATTGGAGGCTCTATTCTAGTGGGTGAAGTGGTCTCGAAGTGGACTTCCTCGGAAATTTCATTATTTTTTTGTTGTTGAATTATATTTAATTAAATAATATTATGAAACTAAATTGTTAATTGTTATGATTTATTTTATTTCTAATAAGCAGCTGGATTATTCTTTGTATTTTCTTCAGTATATTTTGTTATGTATTTATCATTAGACTTTTGCAAGCCTTAATAACGAGGGTGAAGGAGACGCCCAATGGTTCAAATTGACACACATACATATTTAATTGGCACATTCTGACCAGAATGTTAACGCATAATTTTTCTAATCAACAAGTTGATCTTAATTAACTTCTTAATCTTAACAGTTTTTCTGTTTCTCACATTTTCTTTATAGATATATGCATATGTTTTGTTTTATGTTTATAATATTCCAGTGTAAATGGAGCAGTCTTATTTTACAATTTTTGAATTTAAATTATACCCTCACACACACACACACACACACACACACACACACACACACACACACACACACACACACACACACACACACTCACACTCACACACACACACACACACACACACACACACACACACACACACACACACACACACACTCACACTCACACGCACGCACGCACGCACGCACACACACACACACACACACACACACACACTCACTCCCTTATCCGGCGTTCTCTTATCCGTCGCTCTCTCTAATCCGGCGGTCTCAGAGAGGAATGAGTGACGGATCTCGGAACTCACCCGAACTAGACCGGCTGGAGGGTTCCTAGGAACCTTCCCTTCCTAGCTAGCCAAACATTTGTTTCGTGGTATTTCATTAAATTGAAGTCAATAAAGGCATATACATATGTTTCGTCTGAGAGGCAGGAACTTGCGTTTCTACTTAGAAAATAAATGTTTCTACTAAGACCTGCTGCTAGAACGCCTGATTTTAGCCAGTCTAGTTCGAACATTCATCGCGAGTGGAGGGTAAGTTTTAAAAGTAATTTTAACAATATATACCATTTTAAATATGCAATATTAAAAATGGTATATATTATTATATCCTCAAATAATAAGGGTTTTCAATTGCATAAGTGACCACTTCTAACTGAATTCTCTAATTCGACTGTACCCCGGTCCCGACCACGCCGGATTAACGGTGCTTTTACATCTGATAGTTATTGCAGGATATTTATGTCAGATAGAAATTGTGTCTAATGTAAACTGTAAACAATTTCTCTCTGAGATATATATTTCTATCTCGCGCAATAAGGGGGCGTTTACATCTGACACTTCTCGCAGGAAATATATCTTACGTGTAGGATATAATAATTATCTATCCGACACCTGAGATATATTTCTTGCGAGAAGCGTCAGATGTAAACGCACCCTTAGGAGAGTCTACTGTATGTATTTATGTAATAAATATATATCTACGTTATACAGGGTGGCCCAGATAAGCAGGCCACAAGAGAAATAACTACTAAACGGTTTGAGATATCAACATTTTTCATTGGCAAAGTTGTAGTTCTCGTCGAGATCTATAAAATGGTGCCCCCGGAAATGAGAAAATATCACTTCTAAGGGCTTAAATAGACCTTTGGAGAGAAGAGTTCCTCTTTACCCATATTTTGCGTTATATTTTTAAAATCTACTAACAAAACAAGGAAGAACCGTGCAAACGGGGTTTCGATTTGTCAAGTAGTTCTCTGTTAAAATACGTTTTCATTTGCATGTATTCCACATCTGAAATGCCCAAAAAAGGCACTTGAATTTATTTAAATAGTTTTTTGTTAAGGGAGGGGTAATTCAGCTTCATAGCAATCATATTTGAAGAAATAAAAAATACGTTGTGGCTAAGATGCAGTAGGTTCATTCATGGGCGTATATAGAAAATAATTTCGGGAGGGGCTGGGAAAATTTCGAGAGGGCTGAGACCATTTCCGGGGTATGGAATACTAAAAATTTAGAGCTTGGAATAGTTTTAGGCACCTAAAACGCTATTACACGTAAAATAAAATATTTTTTATGAACTAAGTGATCTTATTTAATTTATTTTTAAAGGTTTTACGACAAATTTTTACCATCAAATCAAAATTTCGGGGGGGGGCTGCAGCCCCCTCAGCCCCCCCTTATATACGCCCATGGGTTCATTTGCATTTATCTGTTCCTTTTAAGTCGTATTGAGACCATCATAAATTCATAATCAGCTAAACTCACTAACGATTTACATATTTTCAGATTTTATTTCTGACAGACTTTCGCAGAATATCATATGGGTTTTGAAACTCAATATGATACTCAATAATGTGTTTATTTTATAATTGTTTTAAATGTAAAAATATATATTAAAAAAATGACTCTTACTATTGCTAAATACCCCACCCTGCGGCATTCAAATCACTCGGCAATTAAGTCGTTAGACAACGGTCAAATCTAAATTTAAGGGAAATAATGCTTTCAAAAGTCCCAATTTATCGCCGGAAAGGATATTGCTTAATTGAAAGCCATAATAACTCAAACATGCAGGGATTTTTATATAAAACCCTGATAGAGGGAGGGGGTAGGGAGAGGAGTAGGCGAAGCAAAGAGTGGATCAGTCTAGCGTGTGGTATGTGGGCACTCCCCTCTCTGTGGTTCGCACATTTTCAACCCCAAATATCGTTGACATGTCACTCAACTTTGACACTTTCTAATGTTGTTTTCTCTTTTATTAGTTTACCAATGGGGACGAATAGGTACGTGATTAGCCTGAAATATGTGTCTATGTGAGAGAGTTTAACGGTTCATAGTTTTCCTCTTTTCGTCGAGACTTCGTTTTAAGTGAGAAAAAAAAATCGCATTTGGATATGTTTAACCGATGATTATGCAGGTATTACTTTTACAATTTAACTTGTTTGTATTATTATGTAGAATATTGGTTTTGTTTGTTTCTCTAGGAGCAAGCTGGTAGCATACCTCGCATTCTTCAGTCAAGGTTATAAGTCTGCCAGCTCGTATTTATGTCATCTATCATGACATCTTTGAATGTTTCTTTCTTTCCTAGGAATCCTTCAAATTTTAAAGCTTTTATAGATTCCTTGTTTTATAAATGATTTGTTAATGTCCCAAGCTTTTTGTTTTATAGAGAAATATAAAAGTATGGTAGATAAGTATCACTATGATTTTTCCCTTTGCACCTTTCAAAAGATTTTTAATAATACTATTCACTTGAGAAAGTTCATTAATTTGATTGACTTTTTTCCGTTCTTATCCTTTAAATATTTTATTAATGGAAGGTTTAGGTTATTAATAATTTCACATTGACATTCTTTACATAATATCCTTAACATATTTCCTAGCTGCTCATTTCCTTATGTTTAATAATATTTTGCTTATACTACAAGAGTTTCTGTTTTATAAGAATTGAAACATGTTAACCATTAGATTTCTATATCTTGTATTTCTTTCTTTTATAATAGAACATTCAAATTATACTTGTCTTTAATATTTGTTTGTGCTTTGAGACAAACTACTATCTCTTTATTTGATGTATTTCAGTGAATTGAATGAAAATTTGACAAAATGTCTTATCACCGGAGTAGTGTGCACTCAAATGGATACTCCCCAGGTATAGTTTTATTTTAATTTCTTTATCTTATTTAAATATTTGTTTATGAGCTACTCTATGATTGGCTACAATTATATTTTTTTGCATCCTCTAATACGAAACCATTTTAGAATGTCATTTTATTGCAATGGATTATTTATATCCATTTGAAGCTGTTAAACGTAATTGGTCTTTAATCAAATCTTCATAAAATGGATAATGCTGTTGATTCTTTAGGAATGCATTTTTAATCGATTCTCATCCGTAGTGTATTACTTTTTCCGGAAAATATTCAAGTACGCCTTACATTTCAATACTTTTTTTTTTTAATTTGGAAAGTTCAAATTATATTATTTTTTATCAATTATTTTTGTTTAAGAGAAGGTGTAGTAGGTTCTAGACTTATAGACATATGTTACAGTATTAAATTCATTATAACAAATGTTAAATCTTATTTGTAAAAATACCTTTGGGCTACTTTATTAGAAGTATTAGGATGCTTAATGAATTGTTTTTTTGTTTTGTTTTTTTTCGATCTATTGATAGGAATGTCTTGTTCTAAACAGATCAAAAGTACTCGAAGTGGCTCCGTGGTAGGGCCATGGACTCGGGCAAATGAGTAAACTTAGGGGGTGGGGGGTTAAAATCCCACCTGAAGTGAGTTATCCTCTTTTAGCATGGATTTGTTTTAATAAGCCTCTATTTCATCATGCACATTTAGAAATAGTGACAAACAGTGGCTGGTGGTCAATTTCAATTTTTAGAATGGTCATTGTATTATTTTCTTAATATGGCTGGAAGGTGATTTTTGGAAATTTGGATATGAATAAATATTATTATTATTATTAATCTGTTGATATATTTTGAATAAAAGATTATCATCATTATCAATAAATATTTAAACTTTATTTTATGATCTTTGTCACCTTCATAAATGAATTATAGACTGTAATTAATGAATGATATTAACACTATCTGTAAATATTCATATTTAAATATTCAGCCTTATATCTCCCAATCCAGTGAGTACTACTTTATCGAGTCACTGTCTCTTCCATGGTGTTAAGATGTCCAGAATGGGATTTTATTACCAAATATTTCTTATGACTAAACTAAAAATTGTGAGCATATTTATATTTGTACCATATTAATACTGAAAACATTTAATTTTTCTTCTTGTTTAGCACTGTATAATCTGGATAAATATTTTTATTTCTTCAAATCATTTTAAGTGAATTGTTGTCTTGGAATTTATTAGAATTACATAAATACGTATCTGTTTGGTTTATTTTGTTTATACATTAAGACTAGACTGATAAAGACATATTATTTATTACATATTATAGCATTTTATTTGTTCCCTTCAAAATCTATAGATTGCATTCTTGCCTTTGATTACCAGTAGAAATTAAATCATAGAACTGGAATCATAAGTAAATTCTAATATCGGGTTTGTTCAGATGTCCCTGGAAATTGCTGTGTAACCCATAACTGTTCTGTAAAATGTTTTTAAAATATGAATACTTGTTGTATATTTTGTTTTACCTTTTAAAGTTTTCAACTATTTTATTTGGTAATGTAGTTGGAAGAAGCCTTGATCCTGTTATTGTGAAGACTAGTTTTGATTATATTATTTTAAAATTTTGATTATATAAAGTGTTTTGCTTATTAAATTGTAGAACAAGGGTAATGGCTCTCCCTCTCCCAGGAAGATAATAAATGCACTAGATATAACAGGATCTAAAAACATTTCTCGGGCTATTGTTTATGTTTAAATTCTTATAAAACATATTACTATAAAGATAAACAGTAAGAAGAAGCAACTATTAAGAAAAAAATGTTTACGCTTTAACATTTCTATCATTTTTTTTTTTTTTTTTTACTAAGATGGTATTCCAGACTGGTCCCACCTCAGAAGACCACATCTCGTATTATACCTATTTATGGCCAACCAAAAGACCAGTGTCTGTTGAGTTAAGGTGTCTACAATATTCTCTAAATTCTTTCCCATAAATATTCTCTCTAAACTTCCCCAACAGTGCTCACACTGTTTTGTCAGAGCCTTCAGATTGGAAGAAAAGTACACCCTCTTGCAAATTTGAGATTGACGTACAATTTGCTTACCACTTATCCCTCTTCTATGGATTTTTTACGCACACAAACATATACACATATTCTTAACTCTGTTTTTTTTTTTGTCCCAATATACTTACTAGGATATTATGTTATCCTAGTAAGTATATTTAAGGAGCAATTTCGTATTTCCATTTAGTTTAGATAGGTATGTTATATTTTATTTTCCAGATGGACAACAAGGTCGAGATAGAGAAGAAAGTCCTACATACCTCATGGAACACTTAGCTACCTTTACTGTTTCAAAAGAAACAGGTATTGTTTATCCAGCAGATGGCATGAGGAGGTTATTACAACTTGAAAAAACAAATGGCATCTGGTCTCAAAAGATGCAGCTGCGATTAGATGATAATATGGTGCTAATAATTGATAATGAGACAGGAGTAAGTATTTATTTGTCGAAAAAAATTAAAAAAATTTTATGGCTTCCATTTTAAATAGTAATTGTCATTATAATTTGAACACTAATTATTATAATAATAATACTTTCTATAGGTATTATACTTTGTATAGGTCATTCGTTGGAAGATATCATACAAAATCCTAAAAATGATAAAAAACAACTATTTGGTCTCAACTATTTTAATATGACATCCCTTGGGGATAGAGGGTTTAGAGGACTTTCTACTTCATAAAATAGATATAATTAATTAATGTTTAATTGGGTCTTTTTGGAGGCCCGGGGGCCATGAGTGCTAAGGTGTGACCATTCCGTGCCTAAGTTTATGGGTTCGATTGCTACTAAGGGTGATGGCTTTTCTTTAGAAACAAAATAAGAGGCATCAACCCTATTCTCACTAGAAAAGGGTGGTAACCTATGGATAACAATTTCTAAAATTCATTGTCAATAATAAATGGGTGTTAAAATTTAAATAAATAATTGAATATTTTCCATATATTTATTTAAGTAATCTATTTTTATTTAGCTACACTTTCTACAGTTTTATTAAATGTCAAAGTCTGCCTATTTTATATTGGTTCTTAGCTATTACTATCTTTTTACAAAAATACTGAAGTGTGAGGGACTTGACTCCTCAACACAGGAATTGTTGTTATTGTCAGAGCAAACTTATTTCCTCATTATGAAGGGAGCTAAAGCATTTTGGCTCCTTGCTATTTGTTTATAGATGCTGATAGATTGAAGATTCATTCTTTAATACTTTCTCGTTCTTACGTTTTAGAGGTAGGATAGCCACCATCAAATTATTTTTAGGCTTTCTTAAATTTTTATTATAGTTAATCTGTGATATCCCACATGCCTATAGCATAACAGTTTTTTTGCCACTAAAACTCCTAAAAAAAAAACTAGAGTTTTATCTATGGTTGTTGTCTTGAAAGTACCATTGAAAATAAACCAGTGTTGATTTTAACTGAGCTAATTGGAAAGTATTTTAATTCATATTTAGGTTCACGTTTAGAGAATTTGGGTAGTGGAAATAACTATCGGCTTCTTCAGTATGCAACAAAAGGGGACCCACTTAGCCACTTTAGTTTCTGCTGACAGTACCTCTACTCTGGCTCCAAAAGCCTGTTACAATAAGGAATACATTTGATTCATTGTGAATATTAGACTGAAGAAAGGAAGGAGACAGTTAAATAAGTTTCTTTCCACGTATTCTGAAGATACATCACAATAATTAAATATTTATTACAATTTATTTGAACTGACTGGACTTAAGCCATTGTTGGTTAGAAATCATTTTATATTTGAATGTAATGATTCAGTTAACCCGTTGAGAAGGAAATCAAAATGTTTTAATGCCCTGATTTTATTTATCAACTTCTATATTACTAAAAAATTTGACATTTGCGATCTTTTTTTTTAGTTATATTTTTGTTTATATTTTATTTGAATTATTTTGTTTTTATGTTTACTTGAAGGATGTCATGGAGAAATTTCCTGCAGCATTAATACAGGAGCCTACTGCATTTACCAGCCATGATCCTATGGAGATATACAACAATATTCTAGTATTCATAGTTGGAGATGACAGACAGCCAAATTCCCATTCTGAAATGCATATATTCCAGGTAATTTAGAAATAAGCCTTGAATACTTCAGAGCTCATTTAAAAAAAAAATACTATTTTATAAGGGCTTAATGGACATTTTTATTAACATGTATTAATTAGATCATTCTCCTTCATATTTATATTTTTCTGTGCAATTTGTTGAGAATATGAATCTAACATTTGTAGACGTATATAATGAATCACCTTTGTCTCTCCTTTTCTGAATAACAATTTTTTCGTATCCCCTTTTTTTTTTTGGAGGGAATACTATCATAGTAAGTAATTTTTTAAAGGAAAAATACCAGTGACCCAATACAAATTTATTGGCCTAAGTCTCATAAATTTGAATTGTTTTATAATAAACTCTACCAAACATATTCTTTTTTTTATTTTTATATATTAATTTCTTATTTACACTGTTTTCAGCCAGAGACAGCTTTTTTCCATATTATTGTGCAACTTTTTTATAAAAATTTAATGTTCTCTGTTTTTTTTTTAATACAATTTCTGTTTTTTTTTTTTTGTTTTTTTAGTGTCAGGTGATTTCTGCTCAAGACTTGGTGAAAGATTTAAAACAGTTAAGGGCTGGGAAGGCTCCTGGCCCAAGGGGAAATCAAATACCCCCTCCGCCTCCAACTCCTCCTCCTGAGCCTCCCCTAAATGGGGTTAGTGTCAGAGAACAAGTTAATGCATTCAACCTTGTGTCTCGTAAGTTTTTGTTTTCATTAAATTTCCTTGGAAGCATTCTTTGCTTTGAGATTGTGATTTTTAGTATTCTACCAAAGTTTAATAACTATATAACTCTGCGAATAACTCCTTTGAAGTTTTTTTTTATCGATTTTCTTTTAATTTTTTTTTTTTTTTTTTGTGGCTTAATTAAATTCAACAGCACCTTCTTTTTTTATCAAAAGAAGTAAAATTGAACTATTTGTTACAATTCATGCTTTTTAAGTTTTAGAAAATATTATAAATACTTTTTTTATTTTTTGGAAAAATAAAACTATGCTCATTAATGCTAAGTATACATTTTTTTTTTTTTTCAGAAACAGATGTACGAGGTAATAGTGACATGGTCGGTGTTAACCATGATGACGAGAGCAGCTCAACTTCTAGTGAAAAGTATGGTAGGGATGTTACAACCTTAAATCATTGCTTTGATGACATCGAAAAATTTATTGCAAGACTTCAACATTCAGCTGCCGCATCAAGAGAGCTTGAGCGAAGGAAGAAGTAAGCATCTCTATAATTATTCTTTCATTTATTTCTTTGAAACTCCCATTAATAAGAGTGGTAATATTGAACCTTAGTATTTAACATGGTAGGTTGGTGACTTATTTTTAAAACAAAATAAAACCATCGCTCCTATTCATTCACAAAATTAAATTTTTCCATATCTCTTAGAACCTTTCTTATTTATTGATTTATTTATTTTTTTTTTTTTTTTTTTTTTTTTTTTTTTTTTTTTTTTTTTTTGTATGTTGGAGCAAAACAAACCATCTCTTATTATTATTTTTTTTTTAGTTTTATGGAAAGTAACCAGTATTAATTTATTTTGGCAAATATATTTGTTAATAATCAGCTTAATTTTTCTTAAAACAACAATAATCACCTATTTTGTGATTCATCTAGTAGATATAACTAGATAAACCAAAGAATTGGAGGTTATTGTCATATTTACGAGTATTAGTATGCTTATTAACTACTATTTTTGTCCCAATAAATTAACATTAATAACAATTTTCATAAAATTCAATAGCTTGTGTAAATGCTTTGGATAAATCTCCAAAATCTTGATCAAAGCTGTACAGCACTGGACTACAATGTGACGGTTACGATTTTCAGCTTAAGCCTTTTCTTATTAACTCTTAGAGCGTGATGAGTTGATCTGGCCTACTGATCCCTGGGGGCACTAAGCCTGCAACGCAAACTTGCCCTGAGTGCGGCATACTTTTCCGAGTGTCGTGCAGTTATTTTTCCATCCTCCTTTTTTGATCTGGGCTGTGAATCATCACTAGCAAATCTAAAAATATTTATTCCCTGTTTACAAATTTACCATATTCATATTTTTTTTACATATTTTTTTTTTTAATTCAATGATTTTATAATGAGTTATATAGTATTACTATTTAAAACAGGGAAATGGACACATTGTATTCCTTGCAACATATTTTCTTCTGTTTTTGTTTTTTTAACACTGAAGGCCCGAAGAGGGATTTTTATTAGTCACTTTCTAATAAAACTCCGAACACCAGAAAGTCCGACTCACAGGAACTGCATCATGTTAGCGAGGTTTTGTTCATATCCCTAGAGTCATTTGAAAATCTTAGAATAGAAATAAACTTCTATTTTTTTATATATATCTCGTGAAAATTGTCAACATCCTCCCAAACATCTCGAATAAAAGTGATATTAAGGCATCAGGGAAACCAACAGTAGCTAACTTACACAGAAGCGGAAATTACACAATCCGGCTCTTATTCTAAAGCAAAGCTCTATACAACAATACAAAATACAAACATGCATAGGCGTATATAAGGGGCGGGGCTGGTAGGGCTGCACCCCCCTCCAATCGGTAAAAATGTGTCGTAAAAACCTTAAAAATAATAAGATCACTCAGTTCAGAAAAAAATCATTTCTTTTGGGTGTTATAGCATTTTAATTGTCTAACTATTCCAAGTTCTAGATTGTTAGTATTCCATACCCCCAAAATGCTCTCAGCCCCCCCCCCCCGGAAATTCTCCCAGCCCCTTCCGAAATTATTTTCTACTTAAGCCCGAATATGCTTCTCATTAACTAGCCTTGTTTTATTGAAAAAATGCAATCAAAATAACAGCAACCAATTAAAAAAGAAGGCATACAACAAATAAAAATAATAACTGATGTAAACAGAGACAAAAAAAGAGGAACTACTTTATCAGCTTGTTTGAGTTCAATATTATCAAATGTCAGCCACGTCATTTTGCGAGGTTTATGGCTGGCTGTAACAGTACTATTGTCAGGACCTTAGAAAGAGGAGCAGGTAGTATAGTATTGTCCCCTAGACAAACTACTAGCGTAGTCTGGCATATTATGTTGAATAAAACTAAAGATAATTCTGGAATCGCCTTTTCTCAGATATGGTTAACTAATGAAAAAAAGTGCGAGGACAAGTTTTGTACATAATTGCACGATCTACAATTTTCGTCTGAGCTATTTTTATCATAAAACAAAGAAACAAACATAAAAAAAAGGAAAATATGCGAAGCTCCTAAAACTTTTCATGTATCTTAGTAAAATATTTTATCCTAATCCTTCCTTAACTCCAAACGTAACCAAAATTTAAACATCTTTGTTTATATGAATTTTAACTGAATCCAATGATTCTAAGTACCCAAACCAAAAACTTGATTTAACAACTATTTTTCTCAAAAACGGTTAAAGCTATCGACTTAAAAATGGTTTCATTGGTTTTCCTAAGCCAAGAAGTCTATAAGTAACAAGCATATGACGTAAGCACAATGATTTTTTTCACATGAATTTCGTTCCAAAAACCGTGTTCCGGTGGTTGGATTCTGCTGGTTAATGAACTTGACCTTTCAAATTAGATGAAAGATTTTTGTAGCAAATTTTATCAAAATGAGACCATTGGTGTCCGACCTAGAGAGCGAACAGAATATATATATATATATATATATATATATATATATATATATATATATATATATATATATATATAATATATATATATATATATATATATATATATATATATATAATATATATATATATATATATATATATATATATATATATATATATATATATATTGTAATGATACTTAACATTAAAAATTTAAAAGTTTTAAAACACAGAAAATTCTGACATAAAAGGCAAGACTCATTAATATGTTAAAATCTAAATTGCATGAATAAGCAAATATTATTCTATTATAATATCTAGCAGCTGATACAGGTAGCACTAGTTACGGGCTGGACGCTCCCGCCAAAAACTCTTTCAGTTGCAACGAGGATCCAGTCCTATACAGTTAGTATGAAGCTCTACTCGCGTGCAGTCAAATTGGAGAGCTAGTCTCATACGGTTTTTCAGTTCTAATGGTGATCTAGTGGGATACAGTCGAATCATCACAGTCTTTGCGGTGTGTTGCAGATTGGCTAATTTTGTAGTGAAAAAAGAAGATTTATTTGTACGTCACCGAAAGTAAGTGTATGCTGTCTGCAGCTTTATACCAGATAAAATTTGCTTTTCCAACTGCATGGATGTTGACTTATTGATGAGTTTTTTGTTTATTACATTTAAATTTATCCACAAGAGAATTATCTGTGTTCTTGTTTACTTTATTTTGAACCCGAACCCGTGAGATAAGAGTAATCATTTAGCAGCCGTGGCATATCAAATATACTATAGATAAATTCTTTATAATTAATAATTTTAAAATTAAATAATATTATAACGTTTTGGCGCATCAACGTGTGGCTAAAAATAAATTGCATATTAAAAATAATATAACAATATATATATATATATATATATATTTATGGTAGGAGGAAAATCCATCATGGACACCTAGTGAGGAGAAACCAGGTAGTGTCGGACTCCAACCGACTAAAAACCTCCCCCCCCCCTTGTTCTTCGCGATCATGATGGAAACCGCTCCCGCATTACTTCAGCATGATACTTGTCTAATTAACTTTCATTGTAATTTCTTTCTCCTTCGTCTCTACAATAGTCCTGACCGCGATGTAGGAATAGTTCAATGCTTCCTCTGAAGTTAGGTCTCTCATCATATTTACAACATCAAACGTCTTGTTGGTAGCCATACTATAGTCATGCCTGATGCTTTTCCACCTCGGGCATATAAAAAAAGCATGTGCTCGACATAATTTTTTTCTCCACAGTAGGTACATACTTCAGTACTTGCTCTTTTCCGACCATGTAAATACTTTGTAAAGCATCCATGGCCAGATAAAACTTGAGTGAGGAAATAGTCCAGCTCTCCGGATGGCCTTTCGAACCAGGTTCTTATATCTGGTATTAACCTGTACGTCCACCTTCCTTTAGTCCCACTTGCCCATCTTTCTGGCCAGCTAGCTATGAGATCGTCCCGTGCACATTGCCTTTGAGTCCCGCTGTATATTTTGGCCCTCTCCTTAATCAAAAGATCTGTAGGTGGGAAGCCCGTTATGACACCTACTTTTTCTGTTGATACTGTCCTGTACGCACTTGCTATTCTCAAGCAGGCCAGTTTTCTGCTTAGGCCTCTGCTTTCGGTTACTTTTTGCCATACAGGTGTAGCATAAAGTATTTGTGAATGAATCACACTTGAAATGATCTTCCTTTTAGAAGCCCTAGGCCCACCAATATTTGGCCTAATACAAGACAGTGCGGATATTGTCTTTCCAACTTTCTGCGTCAGGTGTTTTACGTGTTCGGCGAATGTTAGTTTGGAGTCAAGCCATACTCCCAGGTATTTAATAGCCTTGGCTGGAACTATCTCTACATCGTCGATGAGGAAGCTTATACGGTTTACCTTTCTCTTCTTGGTGATAATAACAGCCTCAGTTTTTTCTGGCGCTAGTCTGAGGGATCGGCTATCCAACCAATTAGATACTAGCTGTAATCCAGTATTTACTTTATTTATCAGGATCGTTTCGTGCTTGTCTATGGCCACTAACACTAGGTTGTCTACGAAACCAATAAGTGTGACCCCTTCAGGCATCTCTGTTTTTAGAAGGTCATCGTATAGGATATTCCATAGCGTTGGTCCAAGTACGTAGAGGTATGAAGCTATTATAGCTATCAGGCTCTTACTCACGCCTTCTGTGCATAGAGGAGAAATCTTCTGCTTCTCTTACACGCGTGATTACCTCATTGATGGCATCAACTGTCTGCTTCCCTTCTCTGAACCCAAACTGCATTTCAGCTAAGCCGCCACACTTGACCAACTCACTTTTGAGGCGTATGAGTAGTAGCTGCTCAAAGAGTTTGCCTTCGCTGTCCAAGAGGCAAATAGGTCTATAGGATGAAGCATTCTCAATCAGTTTCTTGTCTTTCCTTAGGAGAACGAGTTTGGCTAGCTTCCATTCCCTTGGAAAATGACCCTTTTTTGCAAGGTTGTTGTAAATTGCTAAGAGGTACTGGGGTTTCCTTTCTGCCAGCTCTTTTAATATTTCTGCTGGGATATTTCCTGGACCCGGGGCTTTCCTATTCTTTAACTTAGCAGTTGCTATATGCAGCTCTTCAATGGTAAAGTCTAGAAACACTTCGTCTCTTTTACTGATGAAAGTGACTGGGTCATGCTCAGGGAAGAGGTGTCTAACGACCTCGTCTGCTTTTTGCATAGTCAACTGTGGTATATCAGTCCAGTCAACGAACAGTTATAGATAGAAATTTTTGGAACAAAATTTTTGACTTTGTAACTTTGTTTGGGCTGGATAGGAAGTGAACATATCAAAAGTCCTCGCCCGTAGCCTTTGTGCCGGGGGGGGGGGGGGGTTTAGAAGGTCTCATTTTTGGCATTTTCACTTATGCTTGGAAACCCTGCGTCCTAGCGACATGACTATTCTATAACAAATAAAAGCTGATTAAATTTCCTACAAGTTCTATTCTATAAAGTTTTTCGAAATATCCACTCTTGAAAGTCTGTCATTTTGGAGAAAAACACTTTTGCCGCATATTTGTCCCCCGTTTTGATGGGATAACTCTTCAACGATGAACCCAAAAAATAAATAACAGTTATAGGGTTGTAGAGTATTGAATTCCCTTCAATAATATATATTACTTTTCTATTTTATGTATTTTCCTTCAAACGTAAAAATAATTTCAGTGTTCATCGTGAAATCAGAAATTTAGCGACTAATAGTACAGAAAACTAAGAGTTATAGATGGAAATGTTTGGAACACAATTTTTGACTTCATAACTTTGTTTCAGCTAGTTAGGAGGTGGACATATCAAAAGTCCTCGCCCGTAGCCTTTGTGCTGGGGGGGAGGGAGGGGGTTCAGAAGGTCCCATTTTTGGGGTTTCTATTCAATAAAGTTTTTCGAGATATCTTTAGTTTTCGATATATCCACTCTTGAAAGTCTGTCATTTTTGGAGCAAACACACTTTTTTCTATTGTCCACCGGATATCTCCTCAGCGGTGAACCCAAAAAAACAAATGTCGGCTATAGGGTTGTAGAGCATTCCATTCGCTTCAATAATATATATTACTTTACTATGTTATGTATTTTCTTTCAAATGTTATATACGACCATGTGAGTCTTAGCAAAACCATTGCCAATATAATGGACAAGATCTTATCTAATTGAGTGTGAATAACTGGTCAGTGGGCCCAAAATTATATATTTCGTGTTATTTATACATCCAGTACTCACTATATTTACATAATGGAGTATATTTTGGACATTACATTGACTGAAAATGGTTAGAAATTGAAAGATACATTGGTCGACAGTTGTCGCCAGATATCACGATGAACACTAAAACTGTTTTCACGTTTGAAGGAAAATACATAAAATAGTAAAGTTATGTATATTCTTGAAGGGAATGTAATGCTCTACAACCCAATAAATGGCATTTATTTTTTGAATTTATCGTTTAAGAGTTATCCGGTCAAAAAGAGCAAAAAGTGTGTTTTTTCCCCAAAATGACAGACATTCATTCGATAGAAAGAGCGGATATTTCGAAAACTAAAGATATCTCAAAAAACTTTATTGGGTTGAACTTGTAGCATATTTAATCAGCTTTCATTTGTTATAGAATAGTCATGTTGCTAGGACACAGGGCTTTTGAGATGTAAGTGAAAACACGAAAAATGGGACCTTCTAAACCCCCCTCCCCCCGGCACAAAGGCTACGGGTGAGGACTTTTGATATGTTCTCCTCCTATCCAGCCCAAACAAAGTTACGAAGTCCTAAATTGTGTTCCAAAAATTTCCACCTATAGCTGTTTTGAAGCATTCGTTACCTGGACTGTATATATATATATATATATATATATATATATATATATATATATATATATATATATATAAATTTGAACCACTGTTATTTTCATTCTCTAGGGGTTCTAAAACTTATAATTTTTTAGTCGGCAGTTCCGGATTGCGTAATGAGGTCAGCCCTATAAGTGGGGATCCTCCCTATGGAGGGAGGGAGGAACCATGCTAAAAGTGAGGATCTTCTATTTCAAGAACAGTTTTTCTCTCCATGGTAGTAGTTGAAATTTTGATGATTTTCACAAACTGTGGGTAAGAAACTAAACAAATACTAGAAGAAAACTGACAGGAAGAGAGTTTATTAGGCATTCTCGGGAAGGAAGGGTCAAAAGAACTATGGAGATGGAAAAAATACAGCCTGCAGGTAGATAGACTCCATTTCTTGCCTTCCAGTCAGATATAGTAAAGAGGACATCTTAAAGAATTCTAGTGGTGAAACTGGGAACTATCAATTCCTCTAAAATCCCCTAGATAAAACCAAAAACACAAATTGTACACAAGTCATCCGCATTCAACACTTGTGTAACTCATAACAGTGAGGACTCCTTGAGAAGTCAATAGCACCAGGGGCACATCTCACTCCCTACTTGAGGAGACATCATTCACACTCGGGGCACGGTCTCTCTCAACGGTTACAGCATTTAACCTCATTAATACTTAGTTGCATTGAGTTTCTTGTTTTTTCTCCCTGGAGGTGAGGTTTGGCTCAAATGATACAGCAATAGCCTCATATTCTGGAAACCTGAGTTCGAAACCTAAGCTCATTTGGGGGTAGGAATTGGGTTGCCTGACTGTCCTTAGGCCACCCGGACTTTAATCGGCTAATGAGAAAGGAATCTGGAGTACAGTACTGACCTTGGTGTCTTCCTAGTGCGCTGTTGTATGCTCATGAATATAATACCTTATCTGCCTCTTGTGGCTTATGATGGTGTTGTTTGTAAAAATGTTTTTTATTCTAATTCAATTTTCATAACATATTTAATGAGTATATTGAATTTAATTTATCATGTGATATTTCATTTATTTTATTTTCAGGAATAGGAAGTCAAAGAAAAAGGATATGGGTGATGGCTTACTAACTATGAGAGCTAAACCGCCACCTGAACTTGAATTTATTGATATTTTTCAGAAGTTTAAGCTATCATTTATTTTGCTTGTAAGTTAATTGAATATACATTTAACATCCATAATTTTTTGGAGGGGCGGGGGGGGATTGTTTATCAAGAAAGTGTAAAATAACATTGAGTTAGAAGGGAGGGGAGGGAGTCTAAACGAAAAAAAGTTGAAGCCTAAAATTGGCCATGCCAGTGTGACCAAGAGCACACGAAAAGGTGAATTTCTGAATATTGTTGTAAACAAACAATGAAATTAAACGAATTTATATATATATATATATATATTCGTATTAATTGGCATCTATATATATATATATATATATATATATATGTATAAATATAAATCAAGAAGAATATGATGTGTATATATATATATATATATATATATATACATATATATATGTATGTATGTATATATATATACATATATATATGTATGTATGTATATATATGTATATTCTTTTAAATTCATTGTTTGTTTACAATCATATTCATATTCAAATTTTCGCGTGTCAGTGCTGGTACTATAGTCACACTGGTATGGCCGATTTCAGACCTACACTTTTTTAGCATTGGAAGATAGATAACACTCCCTCCACTATCTACTAACTCAATGTAAAATAATAACTTTGTTTTTACTTCTATTGGTTTCCCATGGATTTTAGTGGTTAATGTTAGTATAACTACTAAATTCTGATCACTACAATTTTTATTTAACCCCAAAAGGGCCATGCAGCGTACAAGTCTTATAGTATACCCTCTTTGTTTTTTAAAATTCTTTGAAGAAGAAAGATCAAGGGTTTTCACTTTTGATTTATGCTTAATCAGAAAAATTTTAGTAATGAAGCATTTCATGTCACCATAAGTCCATGGCTGACAATGACTACAAATACTCTGGAGTATGGACGTGGCCCTACCTGTGGACGGTCATCCGTAGCCAAGGCTAAATTTATATATATATAATTAAGTTTCTCCTGAAGAGGCGTCAAGAGATGCGAAACATGTAGAGCATAAAATAAAGCATATAAAGTAAAGTTGATGTGTTTTATATATGCATGACCTTCTGCCTATTTAAATAATATATTGAAAGAAAAAAAAGGGTCACAATTTCATTATATATATATATATATATATATATATATATATATATATATATATATATGAAACTAAGTTTTCTTAAATTTCAGGCTAAGTTGAAGCACCATATCCATGACCCTAATGCTCCAGAATTGGTTCACTTCCTATTCACTCCCTTAGCATTAATTGTTGATGCATCACACGATACAAAATATGCTCCAAATCTGCCAGCAAAGGTTGTGTCTCCTCTCTTGACCCAAGAAGCCATTAACCTTCTAATGAATTGTGTTACAAGTAAGGAAACAGAACTTTGGCATTCTCTTGGGGACCCATGGCTAATACCAAGGTAAAATTACTTTTTTTAATTTTTGTTTTAACATAATTTTTTCAATCCCTCCATTTTTAGATGCATATTTGAGCAGAGGGCTATCTATCCTTAGCTTCTTGTTGGGGGCTTTTTTTGTGTCTGATAGTCATGTTTCATCAGAATAGTCTATTTTAAAAAAATACAGATTAAACTTAGTTTAAATAAAGAATGTAATGCATCCTCTATCGCCTTGCCCGAGAAAAAAAAAAGAAAAGTATATTCAGAATATTGTCTATTCAAGGATAAACCTTAACCTTCCACAATGATACTCACTCAATGTAAGCCTAAAACTGACTATCTGGTTATTTTCGTCTCTAGTATTATGGAAAGTGTGCATTTTCCGTTAGGATCTGCCCATATATTCTAAACTAATCGAAAGTTTTTTTTTTCTCTCTCTTTTTAGGGATAGAATAAGCTCGCTTAAAGTCTTGACTTACAGAAACTGTCTAATTTGTAGTTTTCTGCAATTATTTTTATCAATGGCTATATTTTTGACTTTAACTGTTAAATTTAGCTACCCTAAGAGAAAATGTAAACCTTTTTTTTCCTATCAGTCCTTCATTTAATCTATTTAAGAACAAAGGAATTATAAAAAATACTTGATGCTCTGTATAATTGTCAAATAAAGATCTATAAGTAAAAAAAAAAAGTTAATTAATTTTAGTTTTAACTGAACGGACCAAATAATGTGCTAAGAAATACTATTATCATTGTAAAATCCACAATCTCTATCATATAAACTTTCATTTGGCCAGTAATTGCTGGTTTTGGTAAGTTTGAAGATTATCTGAGCAAACTTACATTATTTTGTATTTTATAATTTATATACTTATTTATTTTAGAGAAAAGTGGAAAGGTAAAGTTCCCACTTACCATCCCGTTTTCATGGATGGCTGGTCTCCTGACTACCCTGTTACAGAAGATATTGATGACAGGAGAGATTTAGTACTGCCAATTGGAAATTCTGTCACACCTGTTACTAAGTCCTTGCGTGATGATGAGCCTTCAAGGCAACATGAGGTAGGTGTTACCATATGTACTCATTTTTAATAAGAATAATCTGCTATTTTTAGTATTTTAAAACAAACTTTTTTTTATTATTCTAGCCTGAAATCCGAGATGTTCATTATCAAAGAGAAAGGGATAGAGAAAGGGAAGACTCTCATTATAGCAGTGATTATTTTGAATATGATAGACAAGCTCCATCACCTACAGATCCATCTCGTTATCCATATGATAGAAACTATTCTTCCAGAAATGATCGATATAGCCGTGAGGAAAGGTAAAGTTCTTTGTGAAAGGGAAATATTCCCCTACAACGGGGGTTAAAATTCCTCTTTAGTGCCAGTTTATTATATTACTATACTGAAGGGTCAATTGACATCTATATTTAATTTCCAAAACTTCTTTAAAATCAATCATTTTTTCCCCCCTTTCCAAATCTTTTATATAATTTGTTCCCAATATTTGCTCAAAAAATGTTTATTCTTATTTTACTCTTTCACAAATAAATTTTAATCAGGCGAAGTGAAAAGTTTTTTTTTTTCTTAATTACATGACCTGATTTGTTTCAATGTATTTTTTCTATGTTACTCTTGGAGTTCATTTTTTTTTTGTAATATCTTTTGATTTTGAAGTAAGTTTACTATGGATTTGTTTAATTATAACTGGATATGTATGCATATAATTGCACTGACCGAATAGCCTTTATTGCGGATGCTCATGAATACATTAATTTAGAATTAAATCAAGAAATTCTTATTAACAAATTAGTATAATAATAATAATATGAATCTTCCAATTTATCCGGGAAAAACATTTTGTAATGCGGTTAATCATTTTCTTTAAATGTTCATTTGTTTATTTTAGAATTGATTCTCAGAGCCCAGGGGACTCAGAATCTGGTCCACCACCTCCACCCAGAAGTGATATATCTGCTGATTCAATTGAAAGAACTGGTGTTAACTTAGGAGTCAGTGAAAAATTTGAACGTGTGCAAACACGGTGGCTTGAAGAATTAAGGAATTCCGGAAGTAAAATTGTTCAAGTTACTTATCCTCGTACTGCAAATAATGATAAAGAATTAAGTGTTATTAGAGGTGAATTTTTACAAGTAAGTAATTATCAATTTCAATTTTTAACTGTGTTTTTTAGTTGTTAACTGTGGGATATATATATATATATATATATATTTATTTATATATATTTATATGTATTTATATTAGAGAGACCAAAACATAAGGGAAATCAGGCTAATGGTGTAGGAGAGGTGGTCCTGGCTTGTCGGTCAGTCTTGGGTTTTGAGAAAACACTCCTCATGAGCCAGTGTGGGTTGGTAGGTCACTGTAATTGCAATGGTTTGTCCCTGAGTTTTTTTTTTTTTGTTTTTTTTGGGTTGATTTTCATTTAGGCAAAAATGTTATATGGCTGGTATGAAATTTTGTTTTTTGTTGGGGAATACCCTGTGCCTTGTAATGCTTAATATAGCTTATGAAAATACTGCTTTAAGTAAAACTCATGTCTATTAGTGAGTGGTTTAATATCATTTTATAACTGGAGAAGTGTCGATCTGGGCACCCTTCCACTTCATGAACTGGCAACAACACTCAAAAAATCTTTACATTGTTGCCTACAGTTCTTGCTGGCCATCGTCAAACCATTGATCCATTTGTAAAGATCCTGGAGTTCGATTCACAGGATTTTTTTTTTGCAGAATTTGGACATAAAAAGGGTTGCAGCCATGACAAGGAAAGGCTCAGGTTCAGGCCTGTTTCGAGCCTCTAAATCAGGTGCAAGCAGACCCAGTATTTTTGTTTTAAAGCCATTACTGGTGATGAAACACACAGGCAGTTAACCAACATTTCTAACTTCAAGTTTTGAAGAGACTTAGATCAAGACAAAGCACCTGCCCACACCACTGTGTCTGTGAAGGACAGGAAATGGCCTGACACCAATAGTTCACCATCCCTCTATTCACTTGACCTCCCCCCTACGATTTTTGTTTGTTCCCCTGACTCAATAGGGACATCAAATAAAATCATTTTGGAACTGTAGGAAAGAGGTAAAACAAAAATCACTGGATGATCTGAACGCAATTTTTTTAAGTACATATCAAAACTGTTTTGAACAGAGGAAGAAACTGTTAGAGGAGTGGGCCATCTCTGGTAATTATTTGAAGGTGATCAAAATTAGGTGTATAAATATAGAAAAATGAAGGAGTTATAACCAATTTCCTGTTCTTGTTTTTTGGACTTCTCTCATATATGTGTATATACAAGTTAAGTTAATCTAGAGAATTTATAATCAGAAAAAATGTATTAGCTACTAAGCACCCTTACTTGAATTTATTCTCAGACATATATAAATTCATAGACTTCTTGAGTGTAGATTGTATTATGGACTTCTTCAAAAACGTATTGTATTATGGAAAATATTTTAGGTTTTGGATGATTCTCGGAAATGGTGGAAAGCCAGGAATAGTCGAGGTGAGGTTGCTCATGTCCCCCATACAATTGTTTCACCATATCAACCTTCTTCGGAATCAGATGTTTTTAGTAGTCAGACCTACAATAGTAGAGGATACTACCCCCCACAGGTACTTTTTAATTTCTTCTAATTGAACTTTTTGGATTATGGAAGATGAATTAGTCAAACTGCTGTTGTAGTTTGATTTGAAACAAAACTCTTTTTCATCTTTGTTAAATTAATAGTTACAAATTCAAAAAGTTTAAATTATACTATTTACAATGATGTGAGTGCTCACTTTAATCCTAACACAATAGAAAAAAATATTACATTTTATTTTAAAAGTAAATTAGGCCAATGTCCTTTTAACTAATTTTGTGTTGCATAAATTATATTTATCTTCATCTTTTGCCTTTTTCTAAACAAATGTTTGTATTTGTGTGACTCATCTAATTGGTGTTTGTTGTGAGGAGGATCGAGTAGGACGCTCAAGCAGTGGTGGAATTCCAGCACCTCCACCTGCACCACCTAACCTTGTCCAACCTGCCCCAGCCTCAGCTGAATGGGTACGAAAAGAAAGACTGGGTAAGATGGGAGAATTTAGATATTTTTAGCAACGAACGGGTTTGTATGCCTGCTGTTCTGTGCACGTTTTTTTATTGTTTTGTTATGTTTTGCTTTGAAGTGCTGTCTACTGTAATCTACTGTATATTGAAATATTATTGTTATTTTGTGACTCATGGCTATTTATTGCCGACCCCTGTTATATATAAATTCTTTTCAAAGAGTGCTAAAATTATGTTCTTTAAGTATTTTCTGAAATGCCATAATTCTATTATTCCTTGAATAGTTATGTAATATTGCTATTTAATTGTACGTCTTGTGCTTTTGTACTTGTATTAAGGCATTCTTACTGTGGTTTGTCTTGCAAAGTTTTATATTTGTATTATCTTGTCTTTTAATTTATTTGTTTTTATATAAATATTGAATTGTTAATTAATGTTGGTAAGTAACTGTAATTAATTTGATTTATTAAGATGATTTTTAAATAATTTGATTAATCTTTCAAAAATGAAATTACCTTTCATATACGTACATTCGAACCGTTAATATTCTATTAAGTTTAGTTGAGGTTTTATCACTTTTAGTCCTTAAAGGATAAGGTTTTTTTCTACCTTGTTGACTATTATTTACATTCTTAGCATATTTTCTAATTCATTCTCTTAATTTCTTCTATATTACGATTTTTTATTTATTAATATTTTGTATGCTTATGATTATCAATTATCATTAGATAAAGAAATGGTTAATCAGGAATTATTTCTTAATGAGATATGATATTTCATGATAGTATGACATAAAATTGTGAATATTAAGTGGATTATTAATGTTAATTTTTATAACACAAAGATTCGAATAGGTTAAGGCTGCTTTATTTTTTTGTAACCAATTCCTTGTCAACAATCTTTAAATTTTCTTTTCTTTTTTTTTCAATTATATCATAGCCCATTATTCAGGCACATTACAAAAATAAATAAAACACGAAAATAATTTGGAATTGAAGACAATTTATTTCTCACAAAAATTGGGTTATGTTATGACAGTTATGTTTTTAAAATCAAGAAAACAAAGCTGTAATTGGAAGAATTATGCCATCATTTAAGTTATACTTGTGGCATTGGATTGAATAGTTTCGCTGCATAGAGATTATTATGTTGAAACCAATATTTTTTTTGTATTGTCCCCACCCCTAATTGTTTTATATATATATATATATATATATATATATATATATATATATATATATATATATATTATGAAGTTCTAATCAAGAATCTTTACTTTTTTCCTCCCCAGGAACATATAATCACCCAGACTGAAATTCCCAAACTTTCTTATTATCTTATATGTTAAGCATTTGAAATCTCATTGGCATCAGTGATTAGACCATTGGTTGTCAGTTTTTATTTTGTTGCTAGCAAATTCTGATATATTTATCCGAATGTTTCTGTTGTGCTCTAAAGTCAAAACATTGTTCTGTTCAATGATACTAAAATAAACAAAAACTATACAGTTCAATAGTTTATAAGTTTTAAGGTTTGTGTCACATCTCTATGGATTACATCAAAACGTAAAATAAAATAAATTGAAACAAAATACTATCAACTACATTGTTTAAACCCTCAATTGGCTAGGCCTTACTTTATTTTAATTTAAGTGAATGCTCCTAAAGAGCCACTAATTAACATTTGAAACAAGTAGTGCAATCAATTACTTAAAATAATTTAGTGTTGGTCACAATTTTAAAAATTGTTTTTCAACATGTCCAAATTACATTTATTAATCTATAAGTGTAAAGTATTCATTGACTTGGGGCTTGTAAATTAATCTGAGGATGGTGACCTGTGAATCATTAAAACTTATAGCCATTCTTTGATTTTTCATAGCCCCTGCTCCTTTGTAAAGGGCCACAGTTTTAATAAAAATCTATTAGTTTTTTCCTACATTCGTTCTTGGATAATATTTTCAAACAAATGATAATTTACAACAGTTTTATAACTTTTGAATAAAGTAGCTGAGTCAATTTCTTAACAGTTTATTTTAAAGATGACACATTTTATATTTAGAATCAAGTTTAGAGACCAAAGGGATTGAGGGGATTTCAGAATTTGGGCCAGCTAGGAAATGTTTCAAGCACCCCAATAACATAAAAGTGTTAATGAAGCCAATATGGTGAGGAGATGGGATGACATTTTTTTAGTTGTTAATGTTTAATATATTTATGATAAATAAATATTTTAAAAATAATATTTCTAGTTTTTAAAAGGAGTAATGTTTCTCCCTGTTGTCTTTTTTTTTCTTTTTTTTTTTTTGGTAATAGAAAAATAAATTTGTGCTCCTTATACCAAAGAATGGTAGAAACGTTTCTCCTTTTATTACATTTACACTATATATATATATATTTTACAGAACCATTTCAGTATAAAGGAAATTTGTCTTTTAATAAGAATTTCAAATTATAAATGTACTTGAGTACTAAATTTTATTACTAATCCGTCTTCATAAAATGTTAAGTTTAGCTCAAAAAGTTTAAATAAATTTAATCTAATTTTAGTTTTTTTTTTAATAAGGAACTGTTTTATTTAGTTGTTAAACTTCTTTTGTTTTGTTACTAAGCTAAACAATAGGAACAACACATCCACATTTATATGCATCATGTGTTAATTGTAATTGGTTATTTTTTAAGGGTCGTACAGCACTTAAAATGTGTGTGTAAAGTAGTTAGGTAATATGTTCCCAAAGAATGTTAAGTCATTTTTACATCTATTATCATAAAAAAATAATAAAAATAGAAGTAATAAGCAAACTTATTCACTAAATGCATGTAAAATGCTTTTTTTGATGACTAAAATGTAAAGAATTAGTTATAAAACCTTTGTAAAAATATATGGACTAAATTCTTTTCTTTCTTTTTTTGTACATTAAATGAATTAATATGTATCTTAATTTTACATAAACATATTACATCTTCATTTTTGATGAACTTGTAATAAGTTTTGTATATATTGTATTTTGAAGAAAATAATTAACAAAAGAAAGTTATTTTTTAAACTTAGCCGTTACTGCCCGAGGTTAATTGTTTATATTTGTTTATTAATTTATTATATGAGGTATGAAATAATTGTTATATTCTTCGATATTCTATGAACATCACATATTTTTTGCTACTAATTGTAATTGTTATGAATTAATCTCTATTTTTTTACTGTTATTTTGTAATGTAATTTTTAAATTAAATAATAAGAAGTTCAAAAACTGATTGTGTTAATAGTAATTGTAATTACAACTGTTTTATGATGAAATCCTTTCATTAATTTTACCAGTTTAAAATAATTGTGATCATACAATACATGTTATACACTTATCCTCTCAAACCAGTTAATTTTTAGTTATATAAAAAATGAAGATGTTTCAAATAAGTTATTTGACTCTTTTGAATATCTTTCCCTTTTTTTTTTTTTTTTTTTTTTTTGAAGAATCTGGCTCATTATTTGGTTTCCTTAAAAACCGTGTGCTCAGTTCCTAGTGTATATTGAATATAGTATTTTCAAATAAAAGCACAGCTGTTAACATTTTAGGTCAAATAATCCATATTTGTTCCAATGTATTCATTTTTCTTCTGAGCTCTTTTATCTTTCACTTGCTAATAGTTCCGTTAAGTAATTCTAAGATGTAATTCCTCTATTATTGTAGGGTGATAGTAATTTACGTAAACCTTAATAAAAGGTTAAAAATGTAGAACCAACTCCTATTTCTTTATTCATGATGTGGTAAAGAGTATTTACACAAAGTAACACTTACTTCATGTTTTGGATTGCCTCAGAGTGAGTCCCAATCACATGCTGAATGAGTTATGAACATATAACGCCTGTCCGTGGCGTTACATACCTGTAATCATCTTTCCCTTCATGCTCTCATCGTATGTTACAGCATTTGTTTTTATTTAATTCAAAAATATCAACAAACTCAAGGGATGGTTGGTATTCGGCTAAGAGAAAACACGTCAGACCTTTCGGTAGAAATCTGTATTGGACGTTTCGGCTGCACTTTGGGAGCCTTCTTCTGCTAAAAATAAATAAATACAAATTACAAGTAAAAAATAAGTCAGCATTGAGCATTTTTTAATACATCATGACAATGAATTTTGAACCAATCTTATTTTTAAAAAATGAACATTAGGTAGGTAGGTAGTTAATATAGCAAATGTGGTTGCCAGTAAGATAATTTATAATAATGTAATTTTAAATTATCTTCACATACTGAATATATTATTTTTCTCATAATATAAAATTATAATGATGTTATTTGTGTGCTGTTGGCTTATGTCTGTGTGCATTTTGTTCATGTTTACACCTTTGTTAATAGTTTTTCATGCTGACAACCACATTTTATATAATAACCACCATAGGTTCAAAATTTATTGTCATGATGTGTTATAAAAACGCTCATTGCTGACTGTTTTTTTTTACTTGTAATTTGTATTTATTTATTTTTAGCTGAAGAAGGCTGCCAAAGTGCAGCCGAAACGTCCAATATAGATTTCTACCTAAAGGTCTGATGTTTTTTCTCCTAGTCAAATCCCAACCGTCCCTTGACTATGTATCACTGCAATGGCTAACTATCTCCCATCTCCATTAAAAATGTCAATATTGACAGTAGTTTACCACTAAAATTACTTGTAGGAAATGTATAAAAACATTTCATAGACTTTCAACATGTTGTTTTCAAAATAAATAAATAGTTTTTTCTAAAACATTTTTGAGAATAATAAAATTGCAGTGTCTTCGGGGTAGTTAGCACATTAGATTGGTGCTCATTAAAGGGATATTGAATTGCATCTAGCCAGAGGTGGTTTTTCACGGATTGACTTTTCATACATTAATTATTGTAGCGGCTAGGTGACAAACAACAATGCCGCCAACCACTGAAGGTGCTAACGTTTTAGCACAATTGAAATCAACTAAGTTGGCTTAAAGACATTTATGATATAAGAAATTTCAAAATACTTTCCTGCACTTTGTGAAAAACCTTGACGACAACTAATTAGATTATGTCCAATATAGGCAATCAAAAGCTTATTACTAGGGAACGGATGTTCATGTAAAATAAAATCCAATATATATATATATTTATATATATATATGCCTATTTGACAATTGAAAATATATAGTAAACAAATACCTAAAACACTATAAAATAATAAAAATTAAAAATAAAAATTAGGAAATCATTATAAAAGGGGGAAAAATTTAAAAATTTCTAAAGATGAACATCATTTTGGAAAATTGTTTGCAACAACATGCATTTTTAAATTGTCAAACGTGAAATGACGCCGGTATGATCTCAGTATATTTTTGAAACGACGGAATGCTCTTTCACCATCTACTGAAGTCACTGGTGCATATGGGCATGTATAAGGGGCGGATGCAGCCCCCCCCCCCCCCCGAAATTTTGATTTATTTGGTAAAAATGTGTCATAAAAACCCCAACAATAAATTAGACAAGATCACTTGGAAAAACTAATTTTTTCTGTAATGTAATAATGTTTTAGTTGGCCCTCTCCATGGGATTCGACTCAGCTGTTAAACATCTACTTGATGTTTTCGCACTGTGGATGTCCCCAATAATCTGGATATCTTTCCACCCAGGGTTTTTTCCTAGACAGTCTTTTAACTTTCTTTTTAATTTATTCCCAGTATCTCCTTATAAAACCTGGATGTTCTTTATTACTCCCTGTATGATTGCAATACTATCCAATAACAACATGCCTTCTGCCACTTGTCTTGATATAGTATATATATAGCCATTAGAATTTGCGATATAGTATTATTGCAATTAGAAAATACACCTATACTCTATAGGTAAAGTATTATTTTCTTTCTCGGAATCCTCTTTATTTCTTCAATTACAAAATTTATCGCGGAATATGTAAAAATATGGAGTTTTGACAGATTATGTAAAATAAAAAACTGTTTAGAAGCTTTAAAATCTCTTTAAACGTGCAGAATTACATCAAAACTTATGATTTACGAATCAGAAAAAAATATGTAAATACAATAACATCCATTCCCTACTTATTGCACTCTTTCATTTCTGTAATGCGATTTGAAGCTGAGAATCAAATTTTAAAACATTTAGTTTTCCGAAATTTCTCAAGTTTCTCTTGCTTTGGTCTTGTTTCAAAGTTTGCTGATTTACTTGACTGTCTAAGTTCCCAGGGCAGTGAAGCTGCTATCTAATGAATTCCACTGGTGGAATAGTCCGCTTTGTGTAAGGGACAAGCTAGAAGAAGAGGCGTCAGCCCTCATTCAGCTAGAGCCGTCAAAAACAGTTTAAACTGAAAAAACATATTCTACGCTACTTGGCATCGAAGTTTCACTAGAACTGCCAAAATAAGAGTCCATAGAGATATTCTGTGTGAGAAGAGGATGTGTCTATCTTCAAAATCATTTACAAAATATAATAATAGTTTGTAATAGGTTTTTCCCAATTGGCTACCATAATATTAATCTATACGAGAAGAAAATATGTACTCATGCAGGTTCTACTTATAAAAAGAAAAGCTTGATTGAAAAATATTTGATATAATCCCCAAAAATTTGCGAAAACGTTTATACGTATATATACGTTTGTCAACCTCGGGAGTGAGATAGGCATCAAACAAATGTAATCCAATTTCTCCCTTTAATTGACTGAAATACTTCCCCAGTCATGAACGTTCCCTAGTGTTGTTTCAAAAAACTTAGTCACTCAACCAGCCTATCCCGCTAGCTCTTTGAGCATATAGGCGACTGAGAAGGCCTTCCTCTTTGCCTTGAGATTGCCGTACTTTTCTTCCAAGTCTTCAAGTTTCTACTTATTCAGTCACTAATTTTCTACGTAGCCAATTGTGTAATGTTTGTGTTGAATGTGCTTCATAGAGCTATTTGTTTGATGTGATTATATCTTAAGTACTACAGAGTTCTCTTTTGCGTTGTTAATTTTGTCTTATATTGTTTTAGTTTGTTTTCTTTACAGAGCTTACGTAGGGGCGGTCAGTGCAGCCGTCCCATGCCCCGCAGGCAAAATAACAGTTAATAATAATATCAAACGAGTGTGGTGTAATTTTTATATTGATTCTATTAACGAAACGTCAACCTACTATAAGCTGGATTTGAATCAGCGTGTCTTAATCCTTTGCTCAACTTGTTGACAAATTATAAGAAAGGCAAATGCTTCAGTACAGTTTTAGTCTTATTTCGTGCCTTTTGTGCTTTAAAGAAAAGGAGTGTACAGCTGAGCATTATCGGCATATAATACATTATTATTTCCATTAAGGCCTTAATGGTGCTTGGAAAAGCTCTTAGGGTTTGTGGACTCGGTGCCATAAAAGAAGTGTGGTTCAATACTGGTTTGTACGATTCCGTGATGGAAATCTTACTAAGAAGGATGCAGAGCGGTCTGGTCCCCTTTTGACTATGAAAAAATAAGGCCTTGGTAAACCCACTTCTGAGAGGCGAGGATATTTTCATTATGTCACGTGGAAGTGTGGAAATCCATCTAAGAAACGCTGGTTGCGTATGCAGAATAGTCGTGTGGGTCCGCACAAACTTACCGACTGGAACCTGCAGCAGTACCTAGATCTACTTTTTTTAAAATGACTGAAAGAAAATATACCATAGAAGCGCCCGAAATTGTTCAAAAGACGAGGTGTAAGTTTTCTGTCCGACATACACAGTTGGGAAAAGTTGTTGGAGTTTGTCATACCCTCCTTAAGTCAGTCCTGACCTGGAATAAAAATGGTACAATTAGACGCAAAATGGCGAGTTTTAAGCCTTTTCTGAAGCCTCGCAAATAACGAGAGTGGGGAATCTGGAACTCTAAATTTTTAGTCTACCCACTTTTTAAAAATAAAAAAGGAACGTTTGTGACTTATTTACACGTAATTTGATAAGCAGGGTAAATAAAAAATAATTTCGTTTAGAGCCTTCTGCTCAAATTCAGGAACATAAATATGCTTTTGGTCCACCCGACAAACCTATGTAATGTATAACATACAAGTCTTCTTTTTCGTACATCGCCACCGCGCATACGCGAACGCCAGCGTACACTTTTTTGTAACGTTTTTCCCCAGTTTGGTCATCGCTAAAGCATATTTATGCTAGCGAAAATCCGGCCAGAAAAAGTTCTAAATTTTATTAGCTTTCCTTTTGAATTATTTTATTAGCTGTATCCTTTTTTGAGACACGAAATGTCGTTTGGTCTCACTGTGCGCCGCAACACGTATTTAACCATACTCGTGCCAGCCTCTTCAATTCCCTTGAACTTACAGGCAGACTGTTTTCAAAATAATGCTCCTCAATAACCTCAACGTCCACTTAGTATTAAAACAGGCAAACCTAAAAATAAAAATCCTAATTTTTATCACATTCCAACTCGAGTGGTCAAACTCATTCTGCTCACCCCCTTCAAAAGAAAGAGATATTTTCCCTTCTAAAGAGAAATTTTTATATTTTGGTTTTCAGTCAGTTTTCTATCTATCAATTAGGGCCTCCGGGAGGAATTACGAGTCCCAGCAATAATAACTTCACGGGTCCCGTAACCCCCCACATTATCCAAAACTATTTAAAACTGAAATTTCTCTAAAAACAAAATTAAATACATTAGTTTTTGAACGGAGTGGAAAATTTACGTATTGTCTAAGATACATTGGCACTTCCTGGGGCTACAAATTTTTGGACTGACAATATTTAAAAGCTAGTTTCTCATTAGAAATAGAGAATTTAGAAAGTTATTCATTGGTTGTTATCAATAATAATTATGTGAAATATTATTAGATATATAATTTGGTTATTTAAAATTATAACGCGAGTTAAAAAATTACGCCGTGCCCCTTGGTGGAGACCCAGCTGTCAATATGCTTCTTTCTCTGTCTGAGTATATTTGATCAGTCTACTTGATCATTTAACAATTGTTAAATAAATAGTTAATAATTAAGAAGAAAATAGCTTTTGAATTTCTTGTATGTTTTCTTACGGGTACAATGTTTCCAGTATATCTTAGATGGATCATAAATGCTGTTAAATTTGAATTTCAGGGTCAACTGAGCGCATGGTAGCAGAGTTGAAAGATACTCTATCAACATTACAAACCAAAAGGCCACCTATTGTTAAGAAAAAGAGTACACTTGCTATTAGTGTGACCTCTTCTCCTGATCAAGTAAAATCCTGGGTCAAAGAAAAAGGATTTAATGAAAGGTATCAATAAATATAGGATTATATTTTTATGTTTTTGGTTTGTTTTTGTTTTTTTAAATTTAATTTAAATAAAGAATTGAAAATAACATTTATGCTGTATTGCATATTTTATGATACTTTTATGCCTATTCCATATGTAAAGTCTACCCTCCAAAAAAAGTAACTTCGTAAAAAAGAGGCCAAGTTCCAGGCCCCTCCCAAAAACAGTTTGCCTATGAAAATTATGATATAGTATCAAGTCAAGTTTTAGGCTCTTAATAATTTGTCAAGAAACTAATAAACCTGTCTCACATATTTGTGCAATTCAAACTTGGCCAGTTTCCGTTAAATAATGGCCAGGGCCGCCACATGGGGGGGGGGGGGCAACCGGGTACAGATGTGGCGGCCCTGATAATGGCTACAATAATTATCGGATTTATTATAAAATGCCTCGAATTTAAAGATCCAGGGCCTTACGGTAACAATTTAGGATTATTATAAACTTTTTGACGACATAAAACGATCGGGTTTGTATGAACTCAATGTAAGTTAAAGCGGCAGAGCCGTATGTAAGTTAACGAACACTGGCCAAGTTTAAATAGCACAAATAAGTGAGAGGGTATTATTAGATTCTTGAAAAATATTAAGAGCCTAAAACTTGGCTCAATACTATGATATCATAAATTTCATGGGCATTATGTGGAAATGCCCATAGCTGACACTTATTAATTTCAAGTCTAAATAATGTCCTCGTCGCCTAATCAATGTAGGTACATAGGTAAATAATAGGCATGGAGATAAAAAGGGTAAGATGCGTCTAAATATTTCTTAAAACATCAAACATAGGTTCTTCTTACCGAGACGATTCATTTGATACCCTACGTGATGGATTTCGGAAGGAACAACAAGTACTAAAAGGGCTACGCCCCCTGGAAGCGGAGTCAAACACAATTTTTCGGGATTTTTCGATTTTTTCCTTTAATGACACCCTAATTTCTATCATCCGTCAAAATCTCAAGTCTCTAGCTTTTCGGGAAGGGCCTAATAATTTTGATGAGTGACTGAGTAGTATAAATTCCGATTTTCCAGCACCTATTTCTGAGAAACACTTCAATGTAGAATTATGAAATTTTACTAACATCTATTAGTATAATACCTGTGTAAAATTTCAAAACTTTATCTTTAAATAGTTCAAAGTTTGAGGCGGTAAAAATCGACTCTAATACGTCGTCTAATGTACACACAGTGTGCGTTGGCCGGAACTTGTTCTGGTGCACTACCGTGAGCCTAGCTCTTCCTCTCCATTTCTTTCCATAAAAGTTCAAGATAAAATGTTTTGCAAAATTGGGTAAAATTATTTAACCCAAACCCATCTCATGTTTCTGAATTTGGAAAGCAGTCTATAAAGTTATCTATGTAAGCAAAAAGTTCATCATACATTTTTTTTTTTTTTTTTCAGGCTCTGCAAACTGATTGAAGGGATGAATGGGAAAGAACTCTTTGAGTTATCTTTGGAACAGTGCTGTGCATGTGGGGTTCAAGATGGAAAACGCATTTATAATCAAATCTTACTACAACGCAATAAAGCTGGGGTAGGTTGGGTCTCCTCAAGGTAAATTAAAAAAAAAAAAAAGGATGGAAACAAGGATTTCTAATTACTGAATCAAATAAAAAAGATATAGCAGTAATATCAGCTGAGTTATCAAATAAAAGCAAATACTTGGTGATCAATAAAATTACAAAACATCATCCTACTATTTTAATTAAAAATGTAATTATAAAATATAGGAGGGAGGGAGAAAATCGGCATATTATGAGAATCAAATAAAAAAGATATAGCAGTAATATCAGCTGAGTTATCAAATAAAAGCAAAGACTTGGTGATCAATAAAATTACAAAACGTAATCCTACTATTTTAATTAAAAATGTAATTATAAAATATAGGAGGGAGGGAGAAAATCGGCATATTATGAGAATCAAATAAAAAAGATATAGCGGTTATATCAGCTGAGTTATAAAATAAAAGCAAAGTCTTGGTAATCAATAAAATTACCAAACGTAATCCTACTATTTAAATTAAAAATATAATTACAAAATATAGGAGGGGGGGAGGAAATTGCACTATTATGAGAAATATCATGTTCGTACAACAACGAACTTTCCAACAAATGGAATTTCCTGTTCCATATCCCACTCTGGGTTAATTCTGCTATCTAAGGGGTTATTTCCATAGATGCGACCCCCTTAAAAGAAAATAAATAATCTGTTATCCTCTTTGGAAATATTTTAATAGAGTTTTGTTCTGTAAAAGGTGAGTTAAATGAGCTCTATTAAATACACATTTTCCAATTTCCATTAAGAGTTATAATTTTAACTATTCGAACTTTTCATACAAAAATTCATCTTATTTCAACAATATATTCAAATTTAAACCACCGCTATTTTCGTTATCTACGTGTTCTAAAATGTGAAGTTTTTAAGTTGGCACTTTCGGATTACGTGATTTGGTCGACGTCAGAAGCGGGTTTCCTATCTATGGAGAGACGGAGGAAACAAGCTAAAAACAACTACCAATTAAAAAGTGAAGTAAATAGAGGGGAAAAACGTTCTAAAGAACGAAACCGAAAGCAGTACAGCAGTAGAAAATATTGTACTTGTTGTTGTTAAAATATTTGTACTTGTTTGCTTGTACAATACACGTGAGTAATCGGTAACATTTTTTTCCAGTACAAAACAACCAGGTCTGCAGAACTAGCTCAAAAGTTAGCTTTGGCCAGACAGAAATCTGAAATTGGGACTCCTCCATGAGAAATTAGTTCAATAATATGTAAGCATTTTCAATATTTCCTCATGTTTAATGGCATTTTGGATTAAGGTTGCGCTAAATTCTTCTTAATCAATGTTTTTCATTAAGGCTCCTAGTTTCTTCAGGGATTAGTCTTTGGCTGAAGATGTATATTCCTGGTTCTGGCATAAGTACCTACATAGAAGCCCTTAAGGTTCCTTGAATATCATTAAGAGAGCCCTAAAAGGCACTAATTCAGGGCCGCTACATGGGGGGGGGACTGCCGGGTACTGTTGTCCCGGGCCCGGGCTCCGTGGAGGATCGGGCCGGGCCTCGCTAATTGGAAAAAAATATATAGGTTATGAGCTTGTAAAAACGAAAGAACAAGTGCAGTCCCAGATTAGTATATTTCACTAGGAGTCGTAATAAAACTACAAGTACCGAAAATGACCTTTGCTGCACCGATTGTCGGTTATTATTCTCATTTCGCTCATAACTCAAGACGAAAATAATTTTAAAACGTCCAAAGTCCTATAGCAAAGTACTAGAATTTTCAGTCTGGCTCTGAGAAGTGGGGGCCCGTGATCTGGTCCTGGGCCTGGCTCTGAGATGTGGCGGCCCCACACTAATTACTAGAAAATACAAGTTTTTAAAGGCAGGCAAGGATTAAGAATGTACCCAGTCTCAGGTTAAGCCCTGACACAGCCGACAGAATGATTTAAACAATGAGGGTTTATAATTATTTCAAAATATACTAAATTACTTCTTCATATTATGAGTTCTATCACCAACAATTCTTTCTCACATTATAAGGATTAAAAGGCGTGGGGGGTTTTCATAAGCCCACACCTTTTGTTATTGGATTCTTAGTGGCAATGAAGAGGTATATATAACCCAGTAAGGAGCAATTATCCCCAAATATCTGTGTTTGATGACCCCTTTGGGTTGTAACTCTATAATAATAATTAAAAAAAAACAGTAAGAAAATCTTAAAGATCAATAAACTCAATCATAAAGACATCTATCTAGTAGGGTCTCCTCATGGCTATTTCAGGGCCCGTTGAAAAATTTCCCTGCTCCACCATGGATGTTTAGGAAGGGTACCGACCTATATATAGCCTGGTACTAATAGTCTGTATTTCAATGCACCGTAAAAAAAAAATAATAAAATTGAATTAAATAGTGTGATATAGTTTATTTATTTGTTCTACAGTAAAATATATTTTATTATTTCATTTTATTTGAAAAAAATAATGTTATCCTTTTCTTCTTTTAGATGAGAAGGGAGATCAGTCTGAAAATAATCTCGGTTGAACCTCAAAGTTTTCTCTTTGAGAGGGACTCAAGAAGTGAATGGACTTCACAAATTAATTTATTTTTGTACTTTTAAAATATGAGCTTGATTGATATTGATTGAGATGAAAGTGTTCTTATTTTTATTATTAAACAATGATTATTTATTGAATTAATAACATTTTATATCAAACCAGTATGTAGTTTGGCTTGCCTAGACAATTTTTTCTGTAAAGGTTTGGGAGAATAGTATGAATGAAAATTAGTTCTATCAAGATCAAAATATAATTTTAAGAACTTTATGAGTTCCAAAAATAGTTTATTCCTCATGAGAATTTTAGTTTATTCCATATGTAATATAGAACTCTTTTCTTTTTTTTTTATTTATCAATGTACATTTTAGATTACACCATAAAATACAGTGTTTTTACAAGAAAATAATCCAGAATATCAACATAGGTATAAAATTTGATATTAGTATCAAGAAATTGCACTTTTGTGGCAGGCTTCTTTATTTATTTACTAGCCTTATTGAAGTTTGAATTTTGAACTACTCTTGATGTTTTTTCAAGATTTCAAATGATCCTTTTTCTAAATCACTTGAAAATTATACAAGAGCTATTCTTAAAAAGTTTTATTCCCTACATTTTTCATACAGCTCCTCTTCAGGGAAATACTCTTATAATTTTTATCTCCTACTAATAGGGAGACCTCAGAACAGATCAATGCTGAGTAAATATTACATGGTGCATACATGTCAACTGATTGATTGATTTGTCGTCTGCTTACAATCCATTACCAAAATAAATATAGGTCTCCAAAATTAACTATCTATATAGATTAATAATAAAAATCCTAATGTCACATTGTGTTAAGCAACTATTATTTTATTTGTTGTCAAATAAGGCAAATAAAAATATTACTTAAGTTATTATTTCTTTTTTTTCTTTTTTTTTTTTTTTTTATCCAATACCTTCTGTCTAATCTCTTTAATCTTATTAGATTTTTTACTCACAATTTTCATATGATCAAACTCAGATTGTGAATTGTTTAAATTTTATTTCATGAGTCATTAATGCAGCGAGGAATTTTACCAGCGAGCCGTGGGATGATAAAATTCCTGCCGGAGGTTGGGAATCGAACCCACCATCCCCCGCTTATGAATCCAAGGCGCTAGCCATTAGACCACGGGAGACCCCCTAATGCTGTTATTTTCACCGATATCAATACTCTTTCCATGTTTTATTCACATATATAATGTAGTTGCTCCAATTCTCTAATGTAACTTCATGCCAGTTTGAACACTTATATTTTATATTTATTATTTTATTTTATATTACACTTATATTTTATATTATTATATTTATATTATGACTATATGGGTCTCCGTGTGGTAGAGTGGATAGTGTATCCAATTTCTACCTAAAAAGTTGCGGGTTTGAGTCCTTCCTGCAGCAGGTTGGGTTTTTTCATCTGAAAAACTGCTTCCCTGTGGATGTTTAGGAGGGTGGCAAGCTATAGATAGCCTGATACCAGTGGCCTAGATATTGATGCACCGTAAAAAAAAAATGAAGAAACAAAAGGAATAAGTATATTTATTTTCCTTAATTTTAACTTATTTGTAATATAACTGAAACTGTTTTGTATTGTTATTATTTTTTTGTGGATTTTCATGCAATGTTTCCTACATTTGTGTGAATGTATCTGATTTTCTTCAAGATGGATGGATTATAATTAAAAGGAAAAGTCTGACTCGCAGGAAATGCGTCATCTTAGCGCGGTTCCATTCATATCCCTAGTGTCATTTTGTATACTTAGAATAGAAACAGTTATTACTAGAAACCGGATTCTTAGGTTTTCACGTATTTTTTTCCTTTCTCCTAAACATGATAAAGATCGATTTTTTATATGATTCGCGTCTTGCAGTATCATTCATGCAAATTTGGAAGAACCTAAAAAAACGTATTCTGGATGATATTACCTAAAACCCGATAGAATGACCTAGACGGGCCAGTGACAAGGGGCCCGCAGCTTGGCCGGTGACAAAGGGCCAGCAGCGTAACCTTATACCTGGAACGTCCTAGAGCCTGGCTTGGCCAGACTCCACTGCTACAGACATGAAATTTTTATTTCATTGTTCAATGTATTCAAAACTATCAAAATGTTTATAATTTCTAAATGTTTCATAAAATAAATACAATTTAAAACAAACAATTAAAAAGTGAGCTAAACATCTACGAAAACCCGTTCAAAAGAACACATTCAAAGTTTTCATCACCGTTTTGTCCGATTGACATCGACTAATCGAAAATCTTCTCAGAATATTAATTATAGAGAATATAGTAAGCTTTTGAATAGTTTCTATCCACTTATGACGATTTCCCAACTGTTTTCGAGATATTAAGGAAAATATGCGAAGTTCTCAAAACTTTTCATGTCTCTTAAGAACATATTTTATTCTAATTCTTCCTTAACTCCAAACGTAACCAAAATTTACACATCTTTGTATGTATGGAATTTAAAAATGCAGAAAATATTTTAACCGAATCCCATGATTCTAAGTAACCAAACCAAAAACTTGATTTAACAACTATTTTTCATATTTTCTCGGAAACGGTTGAAGCTATCGCCTTAAAAATGGTTTCATTCGTTTTAATAGCCCAAGAAGCCTATAAAACGAGTACTTACAAGCATATGAACTCAAAAACGTAAGCGTTAGGATTTTTTTTTGGGCGAATTTCGCCCCAAACGCCATCTTCCAGTTGGCGGATTTTGCTGGTTAACGAACATGACCTTTCAAATTGGACGACGGATTTTTGTACCAAATTTCATCAAAATCGGACCATTAGGAGGGCCGGAAAACCGCGAACAGACAAATAAATATATATATAATAAATTTGAAACACCGTTATTCTCGGTCTCTAGGGGTTCTGAAACGCGAAATTTTCTAGTCAGCACTTCTGGATTGTGTCATGAGATCGACCTTATAAGCGGGGTTCCTCCCTACGGAGGGGGGGAGGAACCGTGCTAATAACAAATCTGGCTCATTTCCGTTTTAGCGCGGTTCCTCCCTCCCCCATAGGGAGGAACCCCGCTTATAGGGTTGATACAATGAAACAATCCTGAAGTGCCGACTAAAAAATTTCGCGTTTCAGAACCCCTAAAGACCGAAAATAACGGTGGTTCGAACTGTTCTTTTTGTGTGTTTTTAATTCCTTGTTATTTTTTAATTTCTTATTGTTGGGTAATGTATTTGAAAATAAAACAGGTCAAGAAAAATAAGAAAAACAATTTAATGTTAGAGATATGGATATCCAAGATATATAGCTTTTCAACTGCCTAGCGTCCTTCCTAGGGAGGGTTCTTTGTCTTTGATTTTGGTACTTAGAATTATGGGATACAGTTGAAACATTTTCTGCATGTTCGAGTTTCATCAACACTAATATGTTGAAATTTTTGTTACGTTTAGAGTAAAAGAAGGGTTAGAATAAAATATTTTATTAACAGACAAAAAAAGTTTTGGTAACTTTGTATAATTTCGTTAGTATCTCGAAAACCGTTGACAATCTTGTGAAGCGGAAGCTTACCATTCGAAAGCTTACTAATTGCTCTACAAAAAAGGTTCTGAATAAAGTTTTAATTAGGCGATGTCAATCGGAGAAAAAAGTGCTTAAAGCTTTAAATTAATTGATTTCGTTTATTCCAATGGTTGTTTTTGTCTGTTTTATTTCTTGTTATTTTTTAATTGCTTATAGTAGGATAATGTATTTGACAATAAAACTGGTTAAGTAAAATAACAAAAACGATTTATTGTTAGAAATATAGATTTCCAAGATTCCAAGACCTTGTCACTAGCGGACCCGTTTCTAGTGTAGCCGACCCTTCCAGGTAAGATTGTAAATCATGACCTTTCAAGACTTTACTACTCACAGGAATGGCGTTAGTGACCTTAAGGGTTGACACGCCATTATAATAATTAATTTAAAAAAAAGACTGGTGGAACCAAAATAATAACTGCTTTTATTTTAATCTTTCCAAATTAGACTAGGGATATGAACGGAACCGCGCTAAGATGATGCAGTTCCTGCGAGACGGACTTTTGTTTTTAGCGCGGTTCCTCCCTCCCCCATAGGGAGGAACCCCGCTTATCAGGTTGATACAATGAAACAATCCGGAAGTGCCGACAAGAAAATTTCGCGTTTCAGAACCCCTAGAGAGCGAAATTAACGGTGGTTCAAATTTGTATTTGTATATATATATATATATATATATATATATATATATATATATATATATACAGAACCCCTAGAGACCGTTATTTTCGGTCTCTAGGGGTTCTGAAACGCAAAATTTTCTAGTCGGCACTTCCGGATTGTTTCATGAGATCAACCTTATAAGATGGGTAAAATCGTGGTAAGTGGATAGAAACTATTTGAAAGCTTACTAAATTCTCTACAAAAATGATTCTAAAACTATTTTTGATTAGGTTATGTCAATCGGAGAAATAAGTGCATAAAACTTCAAATACGTCTGTTTTGTTCTTATGAACGGGTTTTTGTCGTTCTTTTTGTAATTTTTGTCTCTATCCTTGGTTTTTTATTTTTGTAATTTCTTATGTTAGGAAAATGTATTTGTTTGTAAAACAGGATAGGAATAATGAGACCAATTTTCTGTTGCTAGAAATAATGAAAATTTTGGGAACTTCGTATACTTTCATTAATATCTTGAAAACGGTTGAAAATCTTGTGAAGCGAAAGGTTACCATTCGAAAGGTTACTAAATTTTCTACAAAAAATGTTTTGAAGACATTTGCAATGGGATGGTCATATTTGGAGAAATAAGTGCTTAAAACATAGGTAATTTCGTTCATTTGAAGGAATCTTTTTGTGTGTTTCCTACAGTTTTTTTTTTCACTGCTCGTTATTTTTGTGATTGCTTATAGTAGTCAAATGTATTAGTCAATAAAACAGAATACGTATATTTAGAAACAATATTTTGTTTCAACGGTATCTTGGAATTCGAAGATGCCCTATGAATATCTAGATTACTGTACTGGTGTTGATTTCGTTCTTTAGAATTGTTTTTGGTATTCCCTATTTTCAGAAGTTTTTATCTATTTATTAATTTTTTTTTTAAATTCATTGAACGAAATCATATGAATTCGAAGATGAGGAGCTAGGAGGCTTAGGGTGGAGGGCATTCCCAGTACAGGTATCGCCCAGTGTACCCTCGTCATCTGTAAGTTCCTTTCTAGGGTCATAAAGATAAGCCTCCAAACAACTGTAGGAATGTAGGATTTCTAATTTTTGCCAGTATCAGAACAGCCGCTCTTTACATACCACAGTGGTACTGACGTACCGGTTTATACTAGTTGCACTCCAAACGGTGGTAGTACTTGGTGTATGCCACAGCGGATTGCTGATTATAATCTTATTTTATACGTATAGGTAAATAGGTACCTAAAAAAAGTTTATTTGTGTATAAGTGTTGCGTTATTGGGATTAGAATAAAATATTTTATTAACAGACATGAAATGGTTTGGAATCTTCGTATATTGTCCTTAATTTTTTTTTTCTTTTATGGTGCATCGAAATCTGAGTCATTAGCACCATTTTTTCCTTATGAGCTTATATAATACTTAGATTTAGCTAGCAACAATATTTTACACCGCAATTAAAGTGATTTGCTCTTCTTATAAACATAATATTTATATTATAATATAAACATAATACATTAATTTGTCTGCCAAAAAAAAAGTCCGACCCGCAGGAACTGCTTCATCTTAGCGCGGTTCCGTTCTTATCTCAAGTGCGATTAGTGAAGGAATATAGCAGCTATCGGTAGGTATTTGCACCATTTTTCCCCCTTAATATCTTCAAAACAGTTAAGAAATCGTGGGAAGTACGATATAACCATTCAAAAGCTTACTAAATTCTCTAAAAAAAAGATTCTGAAGCAAATTTCGATGGGGCAACGTCAGTCGGAGAAGTAAGTGCTTAAAACTAGGAAAGTGTTAGTTTTGTTATTTTAAACGGGTTTTTGTCACTGTTTACCTCACTTTTGTTTTTTAAGTTTATTTAACGGTGGAATGAGTAGTTCATTAAAGCTGAGAAAATAGGAATCATATTGGTAATAGAGTTTTCCTAGAGTGAGCGTCGCGATGACGGCAGCTTCCTTGTCTTTGAGATTTGATTTTATATTTTTAACGAAAGATCTAAACCTACCAATAGCAGCTACTATTCCTTTCCTAATTGCACTTCGGATAAGAACGGAACCGCGCTAAGATGATGCAGTTCCTGCGAGTCGGACTTTTTTTTTTAAATTATGAGCTTTTACATTCTGCTGTTTATATGTAGGTTTACTGCTAACAAGGCAATAGTAAATCATGATAGTCCAGGACTAGGGAACTTCATTCTGGTTTGGCACCCTGAAGAAGGCATGACCCAGAATCTGACGTAGGGGGAGCAATACTAATTAGTTTTGAGGCACAAGTCTAAAAAAAGGAGTTAAAATAAATAACAATGTCTTAGAAAAGAAAACACAAAGCTGATACTAATGTTACATAAACATATAGAAATAACATAGAGACATAATAGGATCTATCTTCATCTAAATAAAAAGTCCGACTCGCAGGAACTGCATCATCTTAGCGCGGTTCCGTTCTTATCTCTAGACTCATTTAAAATGATTAAAATAGAAGCTGTTATTATTTTGGGCCCACATTTCTAGAAAGCATGAAGATTAGATAGTTAGCCGTCGAGGTGATAAGTAAAGATGGAATGGTTGGGATTCGGCTAAAGAAACCTCAATACGATTTTTGTTAAAAATCTATATTTAGGACGTTTTGGCTACCCATTGGTAGCCTTCGTCAGCAATGAAAGTGCCGCGAGGCAGAGGAGGACCAAAGTTGACAGTTCCATCTTTACTTTCAAGAAAGGTCTTATTTACGATCTTACCTGGATGGGTCCCCGCCCTAGGAAGGACCCCGCTAGGCATTTGAAAAGCTATATCTTGGAAATCCATATCTCTAAGATTAAATTGTTTTTGTTATTTTTCTTAACCTGATTTATTATCAAATACATTATCCAACTATAAGCAGTTAAAAAATAACAAGGAATAAAAACAGACAAAAAGAACAGTTCGAATAAGCGAAATCAATTACTTTTAAGATTTAAGCACTTATTTCTCCGATTGACATCGTCTAATCAAAACTTTCATAAGAACCTTTTTTGTAGAGCATTTAGTAAGCTTTCTAATGGTATCCTTCTGTTTACCAAGATTCTCAACCTTTTTTGAGATATTAAGGAAAGTATACAAAGTTACCAAAACTTTTTATGTCTGTTAATAAAATATTTTATTCTAACCCTTCCTTAACTCCAAACGTAACACAAATTTCAAGATATTAGTTTTAATGAAAGTAGAACATGCAGAAAATGTTTCAACTGAATCCCATGATTCTAAGTACCCAAACCAAAAACGGTATTCAAAAACTATTTTTCGAATTTTCTCCAAAAACGGTTAAAGCTATCGCCTTGAAAATGGTTTCATTCGTTTTCCTAGCCCAAGAAGCCTATAAATGAGTGCTTACAAGCTTCTGAACTCAAAAACGTAAGCGTTACGATTTTTTTTTGCGCGAATTTCGCCCCAAACGCCATCTTCTAGTGGACGGATTTTGCTGGTTAACGATCTTGACCTTTCAAATTGGACGACGGATTTTTTTACCAAGTTTCATCAAAATCGGACCTTTCGTCTTCTACCTAGAGAGCGAACAGACATATATATATATATATATATATATATATATATATATATATATATATATATATATATATATATATAGAAATTTGAACCACCATCATTTTCGGTCTCTAGGGGTTCTGAAACGCAAAATTTTCTAGTCGGCACTTCTGGATTGCGTCATGAGATCAACCTTATAAGCGGGGTTCCTCCCTATGGGGGAGGGAGGAACCGCGCTAAAACCTCCTCAGAAGTGATGCCCTTATCTCACTAGCCCCTAGGGTATCCTTGTGCAGTAACAAAAAATAGTTTCCCTAAAAAAATAATTACTATCAAATTTAATGCCAATAATAAGTGACATACAATTATATAAACTATGCAACACAGATACACTGTAGAGAACAACGAGGTGTTCATCAACATTGTCGCTGATGTGGCACAGGGAATTGAACTCCAGCACATTTTTAGGAAAGTTGAGTTTAAGATGTTTTATGTTACTTGTTGCGACTGTACAAAGAGCATTCTTGAAAGAGAAATTATACGAGTGCTTTGAAAACATTTACATCATTAATAATCAAGTCTCAAAAAGATACACCGGCATTGTTGCTTTAAGGCAATCATTATCTTAATATTTTTTGTAAACTTGTAACTTTTCATTTATTTATTATATTTTATAATTTTTTAAAAGCTATATACGGCTAAAATTGAGTGAAACTGTAGACTAGGTAAAGATGACTTTCTCTTCTTACATAAAATTCTATAAAATTGCATACTTTTTACATCTCAACATTCAATACATTATATACATATAAGACATGCACATATGGTATAAAGGGAAGCTTAAATGTTCAGATCATGTTTTTAGCGCGGTTCCTCCCTCCCCCAAAGGGAGTAACCCCTCTAATAAGGTCGATACAATGAAACAATCCGAAAGTGCCGACTAGAAAATTTTGCGTTTCAGAACCCCTAGAGACCGAAAATAACGGTGGTTTAAATTTGTATATATATATATATATATATGTATATATTTATATATATATATATATATATATATATATATATATATATATATATTTGTCTGTTCGCTCATTTCTGGCTTCCCTAATGGTCCGATTGTGATGAAATTTGGTACAAAAATCCGTCGTCCAATTTAAAAGGTCAAGTTCGTTAACCAGCGGAATCCGCCCACTGGAAGATGGCGTTTGGGGCGAAATTCGCGCAAAAAAAATCGTAACGCTTACGTTTTTGAGTTAATAAGCTTGTAATTACTCGTTTTATAGGCTTCTTGGGCTAGGAAAACGAATGAAACCATTTTCAAGGCGATAGCTTTAACCGTTTTCGAGAAAATTGGAAAGATAGTTTTTGAATACCGTTTTTGGTTTGGGTACTTAGAATCATGGGATTCAGTTGAAACATTTTCTGCATGTTCTACTTTCATTAAAACTAATATGTTGAAATTTTTGTTACGTTTGGAGTTTAGGAAGGGTTAGAATAAAATATTTTATTAACAGACATAAAAAGTTTTGGTAACTTTGTATACTTTCCTTAATATCTCGAAAAAGGTTGAGAATCTTGATAAACGGAAGAATACCATTAGAAAGCTTATTAAATGCTCTACAAAAAAGGTTCTAATAAAAGTTTTGATTAGGTGATGTCAATCGGAGATATAAGAGCTTAAAACTTTAAAGTAATTGATTTCGCTTATTCGAACTGTTCTTTTTGTCTGTTTTTTATTCCTTGTTATTTTTTAATTGCTTATTGTTGGATAATGTATTTGAAAATAAAACAAGTTAAGAAAAATAGGAAAAACAATTTAATGTTAGAGATATGGATTTCCAAAATTCCAAGACCTTGTCACTAGCGGGTTCGTTTCTAGTGTAGCAGACCCTTCCAGGTAAGATTGTAAATCATGACCTTTCAAGACTTTACTACTCACAGGAATGGCGTTAATGACCTTAAGGGTTGACACGCCATTATAATAATTAATTAAAAAAAAAAAGACTGGTGGAACCAAAATAATAACTGCTTCTATTTTAATCTTTCCAAATTAGACTAGGGATATGAACGGAACCGCGCTAAGATGATGCAGTCCTGCGAGACGGACTTTTTTTAACATTAGGTACAGTACAATACAATAATGTCGGACTGTCCTCCTCAAGTGAGCGCACCACAGCCTTACGACCACGCCATCAGGTAAGAATCCAAAACATAAAAATGTCATTACCTTTTATTGAGAATTAATTTACAAAATTGCAAATGTAGCAACATTATAATAATATATAGAATAGCAAAAAAAAAAAATAAATAAATAAAAATAAGAGATCCTTTATTAATGAAATCATAATCACTTTATTATTTATTACATTGAGTAATAGTCTTTAATATTGATACTATAATTTCATTCCTAGTATGACGTGCATAATCTATAGGTCTATTCCCTAAAAGATCGATTTTGTCCTTATGTACTCCTTTGTACAGTAAAAATCTTACTAAATCAATATTTTCATGAAGGCATGCCTGGAACAATAAAAATTAATTTTTATCTTAAATAGTATTTTTTTTTTGTATTAAGATAATTACTTAAAGGTCTCACATTGTTTCTTTTTTAAGAGTCATATATAGTCATACTGTTTTTTGGACTACTAAGGGACTAATGATCCAATGGATAACTACAACAGCCAGGAAATAACTAAATTTAGTCAGCCTCGCCCACAGATTAAAAGTAATTATTAAAAACATAAGAAGGCAATATGAAAAACATCACAGAAATTAAATGTGTGTGTGTGTGTATATATATATATATATATATATATATATATATATATATATATATTTAAATTGCTGTGAAATATACTGATAGGATTTAATCACAAGCCAAAACATGAAATAATCTTTTGATGAAATTATCTGAGTGAGAAATATACATTAAATAATTTTACAAATTAAATTTACATGATACCAAACTTTCTTTGATTTAATAATATAATAGATTATATATGCAACATACATTGGTTATCATTTGGTACGGTATTCTTGGCGTGGTAAACTGTTTCTGATTCACAATCACTAACAAAAATCATATTTAATGAAGTTGTGATAATTAAAGTTAAGACCAGATTTTAATGACAATTTTAAATTATTTATCATCCAGTTATCCTTGTAGCATTGAACATTTAAGGAGTTGGAGATAATATATAATCTGGAATTTCAAAATATTTATTTTTTATTATTTTTTTCTAGCCTAATGAAATATTAAGACAATTTAATACCTTGGAAAGAGAGTGTCTTATAAAAAACAGGTGTTTGGATCTGGTTGGTGAAGGTTGATCAACATATATGGAAATGATGAGGCCAACCTTCACTGTTTTATTTTATACCATGCTATAAAGTGCTTTCGAGACAAGGTCTCATATTCAGTGTCTGTAGACACAACATAAGAAATTAAAACTAATTTAAAATCTAAAATAAAAAAAATAAAATAAATATACGATGTAAAGATGAAATATAAAAATAGAGCAAATTCTGATACTTCTATGCCATTTGTCCACCATTGGTCTTAAGAGTTCATTGTCTCTTATTTCTTTACAATTTGGTATAATTAATTGATCAATTGTGTAAGTATAAGTTTATATATTCAATTAATTCCTATCATAGAATATAATATACCACATTGACGTTTAAATATAACAGAGTCATATCTAATATCATTACTTTACATACCAAATGAAGCGGTGTTCTTCCTTCAAGGTCAGTAAGGTTCAGGTCAGCTCCAGCCAAGGCATATCGCTTTAACATTCCAACCTGACCCTTTGAAGCAGCACTTTAGAAAATATAAATTACAAATTATTTATTTAAATAAATTATAAAACTTTTTTATGAATGGGGGTAAATTTGTTTTTGCTCAGGAATAATTCATGTAATTAAAATTGAACACATGCTGTTGTAACATTTTATTGTAGACAAATAAATTGCCTCAATCTTAGATGTGAAATACCTCTTCATATTTGTAGGAGAAATGTATTTTTCTGTCTCTTCGTCAGGGCCGCCACATCTCAGAGCCGGGCCCGGGACCAGATCACGCCCCCCCTTCTCTGAGGCGGGCCCCTACTTCTGAGCCAGACTGAAAATTCTAGTACTTTGCTAAAGGACTTTGGACATTTTAAAATTATTTTAATCTTGAGCTTTGAGCGAAATTACAATAAAAGCCGACAATCGGTGCAGTAGTTCTTTTTTACAAGCACATAACCTATACAATTTTTCCACTCAGTGAGGCCCGGCCCGGGCCCCCACGGCGCCCGGGCCCGGGACAACTGTACCCGGTTGTCCCCCCCATGTGGCGGCCCTGCTCTTCGTATTTTTAAAATATGCTAATAACTGAAAATGTATTGACTGAAAAAAAAACAACACTGTGGGGTACTTCAATAACATTGTAAACATCAGGTTTTGGATTTTTTTTTTTTTTTTTTGAGTGAAAATGATTGTTTTTGGTGGAATTTAATATTATTTCCATGTTTTTTTATTCATTATTTTGCTCTATAAGTTAAACTTGGTTTCTTTGGTAAGAACATTTAATAAAAAAAAGTACAAATTAGATATTAAAAGCACAACTTCTTACTTGCAAAGTTCTATTCCAAGATCTTTATCCTCCATACTCAGGTGTGCTCCATTATCCACCAGCAATTGGATAATTTCTTTGGTGGAGTGGTTCACTGCATCGACTAGTGGGACCTTCCCCCATCTAAAATAATGGCATGAAAACTAAGTACATAATTGAAAACTAAAAACGTCTTCTCAGGCTTTCCTATATTCATTAAAAGTAATATAGGTATACTATTGTTCATGATACTGTATTTAAAAATGGTTGCCAACATGTCTTGAAATTGTTATCTACCTTATCAGGAACGTTTATTGCAATGAAATTTTTACTAAATCATTAGCCATAAAAATTATTTTCAAGATACAGTATCTCCCAAAAGTAATCAGAACAAAGTCCGACTCTCAGGAACTGCATCATCTTAGCGCGGTTCCATTCATGTCCCTAGTGTCATTTGATAAGCTTAGAAAAAAAATAAAATTATTTTTTTTTATATATCTCGTGAAAATTGTCAAAATCCTCTCGAACATCTCGAATAAAAAGGATAGTAAGGCGTCAGGGACTCCGACAGTAGCTAACTTATACACAGAAGCGGAAATTACACAATCCGGCTCTCATTCTAAAGCAAATCTCTATAAATCAATACAAAATATGCCTAATAAAGCCTTTCTAGTGCATACAGAAGCATGGGCGTATATGAGGGGGGGCTGAGGGGGCTGCAGCCCCTCCCGAAATTTTGAATTGATGATAAAAACTTGTTGTAAAACCCTTAAAAATAAATTAAATAAGATCACATAGTTCATAAAACATATTTTATTTTACGTTTAATAGCGTTTTAGTTGCCTAAAACTATTTCAAGCTCTAAATATTTAGTATTCCACACCCTGGAAATGGTCTAAGCCCCCCCCCCCGAAATTTTCCCAGCCCCACCCGAAATTGTTTTCTATATACGCCCATGTACAGAAGGATCAAGAAGAAGTACTCAAGATTGAGTAGAATACCCTGCTTGATATAGCCTATATAGAATAATATGCCGAATAAAGCCTATCTAGTAGTTACAGAAAGACAAATAACAAGTCTTGACGAATAACAAGTCAATATATAGAATAATATACCTAATTAAGTCTAAGGAGTAAATACAAATGGACCAAAAAAAAAGTCTTGTGAGATCTTGTTTTATTCTAATTAAATACTTTTTATCAATATTTAGTATATAACCTTTGTTGAAAACTATTGATTGCTAATTGATGAATCGGTTTACAACTGAGTAGTCTTTATGAATATTTAGTATATAACCTATGTTTGGATCTGTGTTTTTGGGGTGCTCTCCGCCTAGGCTTTGTATTTGTGTCGGCAGATACCTGGGGTATATTTACAACTCTTGAGGATTAACTCCAAGTAGGTAAATTTCCAGCGGACCTTGTGTTTCTAAGTGCACTGAACCGACTCTCTATTCGCTCATAGTATCTAACCGTTGTGAAGTTTATTTTTTAGATTTAGGACTTAATATACATATGTAGACTAAATCATAGCGAGAAGTCTACCTCCGTCGTCGGTTCTTAACTATGAAGACTCGCTAATATTACCCAATCTTAGACACATCATAATTAAAATCCACAGCAAAAAAGTCCGACTCGCAGGAACTGCATCATCTTAGCGCGGTTCCATTCATATCCCTAGTGTCATTTTGTATACTTAGGAAAGAAACAGTTATTACTTTGTTTAAATCATTCTTAATGTAAACACTTATTCCTAGTTAATAATAAATGGACGTTAAAATTTAAATAAAATTTAAACAATGTAAACACATATTCCAAAGAAAAGCAAGATTGTCGGCAAGGCACAAGAAACTATTCTAAGCGAAAATTACTCTTTCCGCCGTCCCAAGTTTCTCTCTACGAAGACTCTACTACGAATTTGTTTCTAATTGACTTAACTTGCTTTACTAACATATCCATTTTAGTGTTAAATGCAATTAAAAACACTAAACTACTCAATGCAATTAAACAAAATAAAATTCTACAAGAAAATGGGAAAGTATTATTATGTTATTTTTTAATGTATTACGCCACATACAACCACAAAATATAATTATATTTCTACTATAGCATTTGGCTTTATGACTTCCTAAAGGTACAATATCTGTCATCTTTCCTAGGATGCATCTTGATTTATGAAGTGCAATAAAACCTATCTGAAGCCTGCCTAGTGGCTCGACCAGGGCAAATGTCTGACCCTACACAGAGTCTAAACATTCTCTTTCTGCAGGAACTGCGTCATTTTAAGACGTATCCATTCTCATCCATATTGTCATTTCGAAAGTTTAAAATAGAACTAATCTTTTTTTTTTTTTTTTTTTTATTATTATTTCATGAAAACTGTTAACACCCACAGGTTAGAAGCGGAAATTCCTCAATCTAAAGCAAGACTCTCAAAGTCAATTCAAAAAAACATAAGAACAAAGGTAAACAGAGATAAAAAAAATCTCTTTCTCTTGGCAAGCTATATTTCTAACAATGAATTGTTTTTCTTATTTTACTTAATCTGTTTTATTCTCGTTCGAATAAACGAAATCAATTACTTCAAAGTTTAAGCACTTATTTATCCGATTGACATCGCTTATTCAAAACTTTATTTAGAACCTTTTTTGAAGACATTTAGTAAGCTTTCGAATGGTAACCTTTTGCTTCCCAAGATTGTCAACGGTTCTCGAGATACTAACGAAAGTATAAAAGGTTACCAAAACGTTTCTTGTCTGTTAATAAAATATTTTATTCTAACCCTTCCTTTACTCCAAACGTAACCAAAATTTCAACATACTAGTGTTGATAAAATCAGTGGACGGATTCTGCTGGGTAACGAACTTGACCTTTCAAATTGGACGGAAGATTTTTGTACCAAATTTCATCAAAATCGGACCATTCGTCTTCTACCTAGAGAGCGAATAGACAAATATATATATATATATATATATATATATATATATATATATATATATATATATATATATATATATATATATATGTATAGAACCCCTAGAGACCGAAAATAATGGTGGTTCAAATTTGTGTATATATATATATATATATATATATATATATATATATATATATATATATATATATACATACACACACACAAATTTGAACCACCATCATTTTCGGTCTCTAGGGGTTCTGAAACGCATACCATCTCATGCTCGCGGTTATTGAGGTGAAACCAGCAGCTGTGGGGACCTTAGAGCTAGTACCGACTATTTCCTACAACATAAAAATAAAGTTGATACGACTATGCCCAGAAAAGGGCTTAGAATTAAGAAGAACCGAAAATTCCCATTACTTTTGTGACCTGTGAATTCTATGTTTTAATCTATCCTTACCTCTATTTTCGTTACGAACAAATTATTTTACGCAAATTTCAGGTTATTTTGATCCTTAGGAATGGTACCTTATGGGGCTATTAAAAAAAGTCCGACTCGCAGGAACTGCATCATCTTAGCGCGGTTCCGTTCTTATCCGAAGTGCGATTAGGAAAGGAATAGTAGCTGCTATTGGTAGGTTTTGATCTTTCGTTAAAAATATAAAATCAAATCTCAAAGACAAGGAAGCTTAAAGAGCCACATATGGAAACTGGCAGTTTTCTAAGCGGATGGGACTCTCCCGTCATCGCGACGCTCACTCTAGGAAAACTCTATTACCAATATGATTCCTATTTTCTCAGCTTTAATGAAATACTCATTCCACCGTTAAATAAACTTAAAAAACAAAAGTGAGGTAAACAGTGACAAAAACCCGTTTAAAATAACAAAACTAACACTTTCCTAGTTTTAAGCACTTACTTCTCCGACTGACGTTGCCCCATCGAAATTTGCTTCAGAATCTTTTTTTTAGAGAATTTAGTAAGCTTTTGAATGGTTATATCGTACTTCCCACGATTTCTTAACTGTTTTGAAGATATTAAGGGGGAAAAATGGTGCAAATACCTACCGATAGCTGCTATATTCCTTCACTAATCGCACTTGAGATAAGAACGGAACCGCGCTAAGATGAAGCAGTTCCTGCGGGTCGGACTTTTTTTTTGGCAGACAAATTAATGTATTATGTTTATATTATAATATAAATATTATGTTTATAAGAAGAGCAAATCACTTTAATTGCGGTGTAAAATATTGTTGCTAGCTAAATCTAAGTATTATATAAGCTCATAAGGAAAAAATGGTGCTAATGACTCAGATTTCGATGCACCATAAAAGAAAAAAAAAATTAAGGACAATATACGAAGATTCCAAACCATTTCATGTCTGTTAATAAAATATTTTATTCTAATCCCAATAACGCAACACTTATACACAAATAAACTTTTTTTAGGTACCTATTTACCTATACGTATAAAATAAGATTATAATCAGCAATCCGCTGTGGCATACACCAAGTACTACCACCGTGTGGAGTGCAACTAGTATAAACCGGTACGTCAGTACCACTGTGGTATGTAAAGAGCGGCTGTTCTGATACTGGCAAAAATTAGAAATCCTACATTCCTACAGTTGTTTGGAGGCTTATCTTTATGACCCTAGAAAGGAACTTACAGATGACGAGGGTACACTGGGCGATACCTGTACTGGGAATTCCCTCCACCCTAAGCCTCTTAGCTCCTCATCTTCGAATTCATATGATTTAGTTCAATGAATTTAAAAAAAAAATTAATAAATAGATAAAAACTTCTGAAAATAGGGAATCCCAAAAACAATTCTAAAGAACGAAATCAACACCAGTACAGTAATCTAGATATTCATAGGGCATCTTCGAATTCCAAGATACCGTTGAAAAAAAATATTGTTTCTAAATATACGTATTCTGTTTTATTGACTAATACATTTGACTACTATAAGCAATCACAAAAATAACGAGCAGTGAAAAAAAAAACTGCAGGTAACACACAAAAAGATTCGTTCAAATGAACGAAATTACCTATGTTTTAAGCACTTATTTCTCCAAATATGACCATCCCATCGCAAATGTCTTCAAAACATTTTTTGTAGAAAATTTAGTAACCTTTTGAATGGTAACCTTTCGCTTCCCAAGATTTTCAACCGTTTTCGAGATATTAATGAAAGTATACGAAGTTCCCAAAATTTTCATTATTTCTAGCAACAGAAAATTGGTCTCATTTTTCCTATCCTGTTTTACAAACAAATACATTTTCCTAACATAAGAAATTACAAAAATAAAAAACCAAGGGAAAGAGACAAAAATTACAAAAAGAACGACAAAAACCCGTTCATAAGATCAAAACAGACGTATTTGAAGTTTTATGCACTTATTTCTCCGATTGACATAACCTAATCAAAAATAGTTTTAGAATCATTTTTGTAGAGAATTTAGTAAGCTTTCAAATAGTTTCTATCCACTTACCACGATTTCCCAACCGTGTTCGAGATATTAATGAAAATATACGAAGTTCCCAAAACTTTTCTTGTCTGTTCATAAAATATTTTATTCTAACCCTTCCTTAACTCCAAACGTAACATAACTTTCAACATATTAGTTTTAATGAAAGTAGAACATGCAGATAATGTTTCAACTGAATCCCGTGATTCTAAGTACCCAAACCAAAAACGGTATTCAAAAACTATTTTTCCAATTTTCTCGAAAACGGTTAAAGCTATCGCCTTGAAAATGGTTTCATTCGTTTTCCTAGCCCAAGAAGCCTATAAAAAGAGTACTTAGAAGCTTATGAACTCAAAAACGTAAGCGTTACGATTTTTTTGCGCGAATTTCGCCCCAAACGCCATCTTCCAGAGGGCGGATTTTGCTGGTTAACGAACTTGACCTTTCAAATTGGACGACTGATTTTTGTACCAAATTTCATCAAAATCGGACCATCAGGGAAGCCAGAAATGAGCGAACAGACAATATATATATATATATATATATATATATATATATATATATATATATATATATATAAATAAATATATACATATATATATATATATATATATATATATATATATATATATACATACAATACAAATTTGAACCACCGTTATTTTCGGTCTCTAGGGGTTCTGAAACGCGAAATTTTCTTGTCGGCACTTCCGGATTGTTTCATTGTATCAACCTTATAAGCGGGGTTCCTCCCTATGGGGGAGGGAGGAACCGCGCTAAAAGCTAAAACAATTGCACTTTTGATAAGTAATTACAAGCTTAATTTAAAAATTTCGTTTTTAGCGCGGTTCCTCCCTCCCACATAGGGAGGAACCCCGCTTATAAGGTTGATCTCATGACGCAATCCAGAAGTGCCGACTAGAAAATTTTGCGTTCATCGAAAATGATGTTGGTTCAAATTTGTGTGTGTGTGTGTATATATATATATATATATATATATATATATATATATATATATATATATATATATATATAATAGTCGGTACTAGCTCTAAGGTCCCCACAGCTGCAGGTTTCAGCTCAATAACCGCGAGCATGAGATGGTAAATACTAACGTCGATTGAGACTCGTCTGCGTGTAGATTCTATGCGTGAAACGGCTGTAAATTCAAACAAATCAGCCAAGAGACCAATAAGCCTATTTCAACGGTGTCGAACATCATAAAACGATTTAAAACGGAGGATATATTGAAATGTGGGCCAAAAACTGGGCTTCCTAAACTGCTGTTCGAGAGGGATGAAATATGAATTGTCCGAAAATTACGCCAAAATCCCTTTATAAATTCTCCTAACATAGCAACGAAGCTTCAACAAGAAACTGGAACGAAGGAAAACCCAGAAACAGGTCTTCTCCTAGCTACCTTACCATTAAAACTGTTTCTCCGGAGGGCCCTTTTAACTGTTTCTGGCCTTTCCTTCGTTCCAGTTTCTTGTTGAAGCTCCGTTACTGGATCAAAATATTCCAACTAAATTAATTATAATTTAGGAAAAAAATGTTGAAATATTAGATAAAATCATTAATCATTGCTTTCAAATAATATAACTCAGTGTGTGAACATACCTATCTTTAATGTGAATATTGGCTCCATTTGACAGTAAAAATCTAATCACTTCTATATTATCATAATAACAAGCTATGTGTAATGGGGTTCTTTCATCAGCATTAGGCACATTGAAGTCAATACCCTTAAAGAAATAATCACATCAACAATAATAATCAACATTAAGTAATTGTTATTCTTATTTATTGTTAGACTGTAAAGCAGATAAAATGTAGGTATAATTTATTAAATAAATTCAACACTGTACAAAATATATCCCAATTTCTATTTTTACAAAAAATTTAACTTTGATCTTATCAAAATTGGTTCATTAACCTTTTTTTTATGTAGGGAAATGAATAGGCCGACCTTCACTAGTTAGAAAAGTTTATTTCCAAAGCGCTTTCGAGATCAAATCTCATCATCAGTGCCTGTTGACAACAACATAACAAGTATAAACCAAATCTACCAACTAAAATAAAAAAATTTATGTACATTTTGAGAAATTTTTAGTCACTAGCTTAAAAACAGTAAAAGTTAGAATTCTTTAAAAAAAACGAAATAAATTAAAAATTAAATTAAAACATTTGAAGTCCAAGAATAAATAAAAATATAATTAAAGGATTAAGCATTAACAACAACAGATAAAAAGGAAGCAAAACAGGAAGAAGAAAATATTAATGTTGAGAATAAAACATAGAAAAAGTAGGTGGGAGAGAGAGTACGGACCTATAGATTGTGTCGGTGCACACGTGAGGCTGTCGCAGCAGACTGGCTTAACTTGCATATGCTCTGTATGCAGGTTGCTGGGACATTCCTAAGCACGTCACCGTCTCCCTTGACATTAAACTTTTTTTTGGGGAATGCGCAACATCAGCTTTAATTTCGATGTTCTCCAACAAGTTCATTTTCCTGCCCTTGTTTAATCTATGGAGGAGTTGAAAGTCTAGGGCGTTAGCGGCATGCTCTTCCTGAATTACATGCTTCTTAACTATGGAGTCCTGCCTGTTGAAGTGTTCTTTAAGCCTCGTTCTGATTTTTATCCCGCTCTGGCCCACGTATGATGAACCGCAAGTCACCCAAGATACCCGATATACGCCTGATCTGTCGAGAGGATCTACCATGTCCTTATTTTCGAGATCTTACTCGCAAGAGAGCCCCTACTTAGGTAAGCAGTTTTTACTCCCAGTTTTTTTTAATATAGCTCCTACCTTTTCAGATATTTCACCTAGGTAAGGTAGGCTAACTAGACGTCGCTTATCCGGGCGGTGCTTTTTCCAGATATTTGTTGGTCTATTTTTCTCTTGTACCGTCTTTCCAACATTTTATGAACTGTAGCCCCTTGTACCCATTGCTTTTTGCTATGTTTTTGATACAAGAGAGTTCATTTTCAAAATTATCGGGGACAATGAGATGTTTATTAGGCGATCAATGATAAATATGATTCCTGATATTTTGTATTGTGGGTGGTGGTGAGAGTCATTTGGAATTAAAATGTCTGTAGCACTTGGCTTCCTAAAGATGTTGAAAGAATGCTTAATGTTTTTTCTCCTTACTTCAAGATCAAGAAATCTTATGACGACTCCCTCGTTTTCAACTTCAAGAACAAACTTGAGAGAATTGTGGCAGCCATAGACGTAGGAGTGTAGGGCGTTTAATTCTTGTTGATTCCCGGAGAAAGATATCAACGTATCTTCCATAGAAGTCGATGTATTTCAAGAAGGGGTTTCTCTGTGACATTATGAATCTCCCCTCTATGTAGTCCATGAATATATCACCCACAAGTGGACTGATTGCTGAGCCCATAATTTATCCCGTGCGAAAATAAAAATATTTGTCTTGAAATTTTAAATAATTTTGTTTTAAGCATATGGATAGGACATTTATAAATTCATTTGCTATAACTGGGTTGACCATTTAGCGCGGTTCCTCCCTCCCTTCATAGGGAGGAACCCCGCTTATAAGGTTGATCTCATGAAACAATCCGGAATTGCCGACTACAAAATTTCGCGTTTCAGAACCCCTAGAGACCGAAAATAACGGTGGTTCAAATTTGTATGTATATATATATATATATATATATATATATATATATATATATATATATATATATATATATATATATACAGAACCCCTAGAGACCGTTATTTTCGGTCTCTAGGGGTTCTGAAACGCAAAATTTTCTAGTCGGCACTTCCGGATTGTTTCATGAGATCAACCTAATAAGCTGGGTTCCTCCCTATGAAGGGAGGGAGGAACCGCGCTAAGAGGCAAAGTAAAATCAGTCCGGACATTAATGAATGTATGATAGAGGATGACTTTAATAATCAAATAGATATTGGATTCGATATAAGTTTACATTCTCAAGAATCCAAAAACAATTCAGACTCGACATTAAAAAAATATTTAATAATTTCATAGAAAATGGTAAAATATTATTATTCTATGGCAATATTACTATAAGTATAATTTACTACTATACTATTACTACATTATATGTTACACTTATAATATATTTTATAACATTGTTATTAATAATATTATTACCTGCTATATTATTTCTATTAATATTACAATTAATATTATTATAGCCGTATAGTATGCATTATTATACTATTGTTACATTGTTTTGAGTTGATTTCAGTTAATAAAAATGCTTATTTGAAAATAACTAGTGGTTAATGATTTTTGTCCATAAGCCTCACTACTTCGTTACACTGTGCGCCGGTGGGAATCGATATATATATATATATATATATATATATATATATATATATATATATATATATATATATATATATACATACATATATATTTGTCTGTTCGCTCATTTCTGGCTTCCCTAATGGTCCGATTGTGATGAAATTTGGTACAAAAATCAGTCGTCCAATTTGAAAGGTCAAGTTCGTTAACCAGCAGAATCCGCCCACTGGAAGATGGCGTTTGGGGTGAAATTCGCGCAAAAAAATCGTAACGCTTACGTGTTTGAGTTCATAAGCTTGTAAGTACTCGTTCTATAGGCTTCTTGGACTAGGAAAACGAATGAAACCATTTTCAAGGCGATAGCTTTAACCGTTTTCGAGAAAATTGGAAAAATATTTTTTGAATACCGTTTTTGGTTTGGGTACTTAGAATCACGGGATTCATTTGAAACATTTTCTGCATGTTCGAATTTTATCAACACTAGTATGTTGAAATTTTGGTTACGTTTGGAGTAAAGGAAGGGTTAGAATAAAATATTTTATTAACAGACAAGAAAAGTTTTGGTAACTTTGTATACTTTCGTTAGTATCTCGAAAACCGTTGACAATCTTGGGAAGCGGAAGATTACCATTCGAAAGATTACTAAATGCCCTACAAAAAAGGTTCTAAAGAAAGTTTTAATTAGGCGATTTCAATCGGAGAAATAAGTGCTTAAAACTTTAATGTAATTGATTTCGTTTATTCGAACCGTTCTTTTTGTCTGTTTTATTCCGTGTTATTTTTTAATTGCTTATAGTTGGATAATGTATTTGACAATAAAACTGGTTAAGTAAAATAACATAAATAATTTATTGTTAGAAACATAGAGTTCCAAGATTCCAAGACCTTGTAACTAGTGGGACCGTTTCTAGTGTTAGCCGACCCTTCCAGGTAAGATCGTAAATAAAGACCTTTCAAGACAGGTGGAACCAAAATAATAACTGCTTCTATTTTAGTCTTTCCAAATTAGACTAGGGATAAGAACGGAACCGAGCTAAGAGGCTGCAGTTCCTGCGAGTCGGACTTTGTTTAACACGAAGCCAGATTTCACGTCAGATGGAGGAGTGTTCAAGTACATGTTTTCCACATCGAGTGAAATTAGAGATCGGTTATTGGGGAAATTGTTTTCATCTTGGTTAATTTTGTCTATGAACTCTTTACTATTTTGTAACGAGTATTTGGGGTTAAAATTTGTGAGATTTTTTAAAATTAATACTAAACGCTTCGCGATTTTCTCAGTGGGTGTGGAATTAAAGGAAACTATTGGTCTCATCGGGATATCCGGTTTATGAATCTTAGGGAGTCAATATAGAAGGGGAGGTAAAGGATTCATTTGGATTAGAGACAGTTTTTCTTTTTTAATGAAAATAAAGGTACTATCTTTAATTGCATTTTTTATTTCCTCGTTGTATTTTTCCGTGGAGTCTTCCTTTGATTCAAAGCATCCCTGTTTAATTAGTAAATCGGCGCTAATAGCCAAGATTTGTTGATGCGCCGTAAAAAAAAATAAAATAAAATAAAATAAAAAAAATAAATAAATAACTAGTAAATCAAATTTGACCTCATACATATCTTTGGTCATGATGGCACAAGATTTCCCGGCTTTAGTGATAATGAGATCATGAGCCTTAATTTTTGTTTTTAAACTTCTTATTATTCTTAATTCAGGGTTCCGTTTGTACTTTTTGGAGACGTCAGAACGCAAAAATTTTTCAATTTCAATCCCCGCTTCTTTAATCATTCGGTTATCAATACTAATAGACTCGATGGCTGCCACAAGCTCAACAATATCATTTTTCCTAGGTCCATCTAGTGGTACGTATTGAAGACTTTTACTCAGCACTTTAATTTCATCCTCACTAAACTCTATATTACTTAGATTAATTACTCTAGGTGCTCCGGCAAATGTGTTACAACTATAGTTACTATCAGGCACATCATTAGGGTAATAATCTAAAGTATCTTGTGTGGAAATATTATTATTTACATTTTGAGATCCGTTAAGAGTGATATTACTATCTGTAGAACAAGCTCTAGTGGAATTAGGCTCCCTATTGTTCGAGAGATAGCTGGGATCCCCTCGAGGCTGTTTTAAAGCCTCAAGTTTTTTCTTGATTTTTCTTTCCTTTAAAGCTATCTTATTACCATGCGATACTTTAGCAGAATTCTCGTAGGAGTCCCAATCATCTCCGTCCATTGTAGGCAACAATAGGCTCTTTATTAGGCTTAAATAAAATGATAAATTGTCTCTTATTCCATACCACTTTTTGGACTCGTATTTTAGGTACAACATTTTAAATTTTGATAAGACAGTATATGGTACACTAATATTTTTTAAACTATTGGTAACATACTTAGGATAAACTTTAAGTCTATGGCAACTTTGATTAAAGAATACATTTTTGGACGCTATAGCTTGTTTCAAAAACATTTAGAAATCAGAATTTTTTTATGCTTAGAGTCCATAAATTAAATTGTTTCGATTTTCTTACGTGTTATGCTGTGCCACGAACTAATACCAGCGGGAGCCTGGCGGGCTTCTATATCACAGGTGTTGGGAGCTTGTGTAACTTGCTGTTCATCATACGTGGGTCAGAGTGGGAGAAAAATCAGAACGAGACTTAAAGAACACTTCACCAGGCAGGACTCCATAGTTAAGAAGCATGTAATTCAGGAAGAGCATGCCGCTAACGCCCTAGACTTTCAACTCCTCCATAGATTAAACAAGGGCAGAAAAATGGACATGTTGGAGAACATCGAAATTAAAGCTGATGTTGCGCATTCCCAAAAAAAATATTAATGTCAAGAGAGACGGTGACGTGTTCAGGAATGCCCCAGCAGCCTGCATACAGAGCATATGCAAGTTAAGCCAGTCTGCTGCGAGAGCCTCACGTGTGCACAGACACAATCTATAGGTCCGTACTCTCTCTCCCACCTACTTTTTCTATGTTTTATTCTCAACATTAATATTTTCTTCTTCCTGTTTTGCTTCCTTTTTATCTGTTGTTGTTAATGCTTAATCCTTTCATTATATTTTTATTTATTCTTGGACTTCAAATGTTTTAATTTAATTTTATTTTTAATTTATTTCGTTTTTTTTTTAAGAATTCTAACTTTTACTGTTTTTATGCTAGTGACTAAAAATTTCTCAAAATATACATACATTTTTTTATTTTAGTTTGTAGATTTGGTTTATATTTGTTATGTTGTCGTCAACAGGCACTGATGATGAGATTTGATCTCGAAAGCGTTTTGGAAATAAACTTTTCTAACTAGTGAAGGTCGGATGAACCTTCACCAACCAGCTCCCAACACCTGTGAACCTTTTTTTTTATACAAAAGTTCTAATAACTGAAGATGTATATGTGATTCACACTATAGAAAACTATTAAACTAACTACCACACTAATTTCAAGCAAGAGAAAATTGGCAAATGCTAATTTTCTTGCATCCCTGTTAAATATTCATGAGAAGCTTACTCTGGAACTGATTTTTATTATTATTGAATATTTAGTACATATTATGTAAGAAAAGAATATTGTTAAATATTTATTCCAACAATCCACAACAAATTGGTTCAATCCGAAATGGGATGCAATGTTGGCCATGGTGTAGCTGATAACTTTGGAGGATCAAATTGTTTTTTTTTCTACCTTCACAGGTATTTAAAGTGATGACCTCAATAAATTATCATAAATATAAGCTATAATTTTTCATTTAAGTAACTAGTTGCAATATTTACCCATGTTTTGAGCTCAGATAATTTATTAATATTTCCATTGGCTACTGCATCAATGACCATAGAAGGAATTAAGATACTTTTGAGATGTTCTTTCTGTTCTGGAGAGGTTAGTTTAAGATGTTGTGATATAGCGACTATCAAGTCAAGTTCATCAAATGGCGATGTATACGGTCCAGACAGCTCTCCTCGTAGACACTGCGACATTTTCTAAAATTTTTCTATGTGTTTATAAAAAAATTACAATCATTAGACAAAATTTAAGTTCAATATTCAGTAAATTTACTTGGCACAACAACAAGTCACAATATTGTGGGAAATAAATTGCTAGTAACTTACTGAACCAACCATTAAGAGGTTTATAGAGGATTATTCATTAACAAATATTTCTTTTTTTCTTTTCGTTTGTTTATTCATTATTCAAATTACTTGTGGTCCGAAATATTTACAATGTATAAATATAGTAAGTGATTTTAAGTTATTATTTCTCATATTTATGTTTTGAATAAAAATAATTTCCAGTTGTGATTTTCAAAAGTGACCCAAAATTTACAATCATTTTTTTTGTAAAATAGGCTGAAGAGGACGGGAGATTCAGATTTTAACGGTGCATCGACAAATCTGGGCCATTAGCGCCGACATCCAGGGTGCAGCCGGGAATTTTCTCAACGAGCCCTGAGATAAGAAAATTCCTGTCGCCGGTGGGGATCGAACCCACCATCTCCCGTTTATGAATCTAAGGCGCTAGCCACTAGACCACGGGAGACCCCTCACTACTTATTACAAGAATAATAGTTATCTTATTTTTTTTTATTTCATAAAAAACTCTTTATTTTAATAGATTTCTTCTTTATAAAAATAATATTGCGGAAGATTATTTCATCAAATCCTAAAGTTTAATTGACTGTACATATTCTTATTAAACTAAAATCCAAGAATGGTAAAACACTGCTTTTGATTAAACAAAATAAAGTTAAGAATTACAAGGGATTGTTTTTTTTTTTTTAGAAAAAGTAAATAAATTGGTTTCTGATGTATTTTTTTTTTAGTACGATCAGTAGATAGAAAAACAGACTCAGGTACTGGATCAAATTTAGCCTGTGGTTGATAGAACTTGTCCAGTGGTAAACTTGTTCTACGAGCTCCCTATTTCACTATGGTTGTTTAGGAAGATAGACCTTCTCAATAGACGCACCATAAATATAAGTAATTAGAAAAATGGTAGTATTCCTTTATACTTTAATATAAAGAGTAGCATTTTTCATTATTTATTTACACCTTCAAAATAAAATGCATTGATTGGAATTTATTTATTTTTTTTCCTTTCTTTTTTTTTTAACAAGGAAAGTCCTCCTTTCTCTGCCATAATTCTTTCTGACTTATCCAGAGAAGGCTTAATGAAAATATAAAGGTGATTTTTTTTTTAAATTCTTAATATTAAAATATATCAACATTTACCTTCTTTTTTTCTTCGAGGTTCCACTCGTCTCTACCAAGGACATAGCAAAGCTTTGTGAAAGCTGCTTCAGGAGTCATATCATAGCCAGGTAAGACTCCTATGTCATAAAATATCTGTAAATGTTGTTAAGGAATTATTTTTGGAGGGAAGAAAATGAGAATAAGTAAGATATTAGTGAATGAGCAAGTAAAAAATACAATATAACCAAAATAAAAGGAAAAATAGCTTATAATTTTTTAACGAAAAAAAAAAAGGAATGAATCCATCTTCATATTGAAGAACTCTATTGTATTGATTGAATAAGCCAGCAAGAAGACAGAATAAGTTTGTATAATTTCTCTCTAACTAATTTCAAGACACTGAGAGCCTACCATCTTCAAAGGAGTGCACCTAAAGACTTTTGACTCCAAACCTCTAGAGAGTTTCCACCAAATTCAGCTCAGTGAGTGCAATGGGCACTGGAGAATATGAAAACTCAAAATGGTAAGCTTCAGACAGGGAATCGGAAGGTAACCCTGTTTATCAAGAACCACTAAAAAAGAGAGGTTCAAAGTTGTTCCATTCGGGAATCTTATATGAAGATCAACAAAAACCAAAGTGTTAAGATTCATGTTCACATAACATGGTAGACACTATAATCTACTAATAAGATGAACCAAAAAGCTCCAACTGAGATGGAGATAGAAAAAAAAGTATTTTAAAATTTTAGTAAAGAAGATTTTAATGTTTTTTAAAAGTTTTGCTATTCTTGCTGTAAATTTGAAACTTAATTTACTTTGCTGTTAGGCAAATTTTAATACTAGCTGGAGCAAAACCTACAAGAAATGAGAGATATTTTACTTTAAAATGACCATAATGCACCGAAAGTATAATTTTTTTTTTTTTTTTTTTTTATAATAAAGCGTTTATTAACATCTGCACAAATAATACAGTACATTGGTTAATTGTGATAAATAAAGACATTTTTATTATTTCACATAATGAGGTTACAGAAAAGAAAAAAAAATACTACATACTTAAATTATTAAAAGAAAAAAAAAAAAAAAAAGAAAAAAGAAAAGAAAAAAAAAAGATAAATAAAAGGGGAAAAAATAATAAAAATTAATAATAAGAATAATAATAGGAAAAAGAAAAAACAATAAATGAAATGATAAAATATAATTTAAATAGAAATTTGGAAGGAGCCAATCATAATTGACACTTCCTAGTTAAACGCTTTTATTTGTCCTTTAAGTGCGAAGTTGATCACGAGGCCAAGATCTCTTTAGCCTCCTAGGAGGGTTTTCGGGGTGGGATTGAGAGGAGAGGGATTGAGCTCTGGGATTGGGATGAGCAGATAGTTTGGAGTGAAAGGTTAGGAATCGGGATTTAGCTAGTTCATGGATGAAAGGGATTTTGAGGTCATGATGAAGGGTTTTATTGGAAAGGTAAAAAGGGGCATTAACTATTTTGCGTAGGACTTTGGATTGGAATGCCTGTATTCTCTGTATATTTGATCTTTTGGTTGTTCCCCACAGTTCCAGTCCGTACGTCCAAATAGGTCTGATGATGGTTTTGTATATAGTGAGTTTGTTCTGTATTGTGAGTTTTGATGAAGGTCCCAATAGTCGTCGAAGAAGTCCGTATCTCCTGTTCAGTTCCTGTCTTTTCAATCGGGTGTGTGGGTTCCAAGTTAGTCTGCTGTCTAGTATTAATCCCAGGTAGCGCACTTCGTTGGATACAGGAAGTTCTTGACTGGATATGTGAACTGGTGGGCAAGTCCTTTTATTGAGAGTGAATGTTATTTGGCTGCATTTCTCTGGATTCACATGGATTTTCCACCTGTTGCACCAATCCTCAACAGAGTCTAGATGTTCCTGCAGGTGAAGGGAAGCAGCTTCGGGATCAGGGGAGGAGGAAAAAATGGCTGTATCATCAGCATATGTCGTTAGATGAGTATTTGGGTGGGTAGGAACGTCAACGGTGTACAGAAGGTAAAGGATAGGACCGAGAATACTTCCCTGTGGTACACCAGAGGAAATAGGACGGGAACTAGATAATGTGGAACCAGATCTTACTTGGAAGGAACGGCTTGATAGGTAGGACTGTAGGATTAGGAAGTATGTGTGGGGAAGTATGCGCCGTACTTTGTATAATAACCCCCGGTATATATATATGTAAGGAAAATAATTGCTTTCTGTGGTAAGTTTTTTAGGATTGGAGCTGTTATATGGTCGCAACCAGGAGATTTTCGGGGAAGATGTTTGATGATATATTTGATTTCTGAAGGATGGAATGCTTTAGGAGGAAGGGATAGAGAAAGAGGGCAGTTAAGGTTATCGAATATTTCTACATCCTGGGGAGAATTTGTTTCGGGATGAGGAGAAAAGATGGATTCTAGGTGAGAAGCGAATAGTTCAGCTTTATCATCATCGCTTCTGGCCCAACTTCCATCACTGCGCTGGAGAGGTTGGGGAACAGTAGGGAAATTAAGGATTTTGCGGGTGGCTTGCCAAAGGGAATTATCTTCGGTGGTAAGTGGAAAGTATAAATGACCTACTCTTTCTGTTTCTCGACTTTTGATAGTTTTAAAGGAAAGCAGTATTACATCCAAAATGGAATCACAAAGAACAAAACCAATAGCTTTGTCATTTTTGATGAAATATTATGCCTTAACCGTTTTTGTGATATTTAAAAAATATATAAAAATTCCAAGCTGTCTCGTGTATACCATTGAAGAAAAATTATTTTAACAGTTCCTCTTCCCCATAAATTACCGAAAATTACACAACTTAGTTGAGATGAGTATGGAAAAGTGGAAGCATTTTCAAGTCATTCCATCATTCTAAAGCATCGGAAACAAGAATGTTTTTCCAGTTTTCTCAAAAGCTCTTAAAGATGAACCACTTTGAAAGTGGTTTCCTTCAATCCTTCATGTTAAATTATCAATAAAATAATATAATTAAAAATGGAATTTATCCATATCTGAAATTTATTTTAATGAATCTTACCTTTCCCACCTCATAAATCCCTGAGACTTCTCCACTTGCACACTGGGTAATGTTCACAATTATAACACCCTGATCTAAAGCTTCTTTGAAGTGGTTAATCAAACCAGCCTTCTCTATATTTGGCATGTTTCCTGCTCCAAATGATTGAATTACCACTCCTTTTATTGGAGGTTCAAAGAATGATTTCACCTTTTAAAAAAAAAGTGCTGAGTAAAAAATTAAATGTATTATTAATTATGTATAGATTTAAATGTATTATTAATCATGTATAGATAGATGAAGGTGGATGACAATTTTTAAGGAGTTTCAGTCCCAGATTATTAAAAATATGTTAGTCATTGAGAGGAGATCGTTGACCGTTGATGATGCAAAGGTAGGGATTGTTGGGGTTCGGTCATTACTTCTTAATAAAACTACATTTTACAAGTGAAAATGGTTGCCGATGTTTCGGCTTGAAATACAAGCCTTCATCAGAGCTGTAAAAACAAGCCGGACAGATTTAATACTAACATATACATTAATGCATATATATATGGAAAAAAACATACAAACATAATATATAGCTAGAAAAACAATATGCTATAGCAGTGCTTAGATTAGGGGTACATGGGAACAGATATAAGAATAACAAGATGGTCTTACCGATGAGAAGATTGAGAACTATGCTTCACAGATGCGGGATCATTTCTGACTGTTGATTCAACGAAACTTAGGGGAAAGAAGTTGGTGAGAGGGGGGGGGGGGTTCTTGACCACACAATGAGTTGGGGCCTACATTAGGGATGAAAGAAAGAGCAGCGTCGTAAAGTCAGGTGTCATAAAATTTTGTGTTAATGGAAGGGAGGCAGGTATGAAGGGCTATATTGCAGGCGGTATAGAGTTTTAGGAAGAAGTTTTTAATAAATGGAACGTCTTCCATTTATTCTCCAACATCTTCCATTTATTAAAAACTTCTTCCTAAAACTCTATACCGCCTGCAATATAGCCCTTCATACCTGCCTCCCTGCTCCACACAGCTTTAAGAGAAAAATTGAATGACAACAATAACCTTGAAGTAGTGGCAGTCTCAGAGCTCAGGACCATTCCATACCCACTCTCACTCTATCCAAGTTACAAGGCGTTCCAGTTCCAGTCACTGCCATGTGTAGAGATGGCACTGACTCACTGTCCCCATTGAGTAGTTTTGGGGGAGGCGATTCCAAGCTGTAACACGTCACCACTACCACACAGTCGTTCCACTGCTCCAGTTTTACGGGTAGAGCCAAGCACCCCAACTTTACACTCCCGTTCCATTGTCACTGTCACAGTTGAGTCTAAGGGTGCGTTTACACTAGGGTAGTTATTGCAGGATATTTATATCAGAGAGAAGTTCTGACTAGTGTAAACCATGTAGAATTTATGTCAGACATAAATTTTACATTGTTTCCATTAGTCAGAATTTCTCTCTGATATAAATATCCTGCAATAACTATCCTAGTGTAAACGCACCCTTAGCTTCGCTGTACCGGCAAGCAATATGTTTCAATATTTTACTTCATGCCTCCAATTAAGGCAAAGATGTACTGTTAATAGTTATGAGATTGAAATTCGTAATCTTTTAGCAGCCACAGTTTTAGTAACCCAGTAAGCCTCTGCTCTTAATTTTCATTTGTTTGAGTCAAATGAATGTTAACAGCACAAGAAGAGAAAAATATTTTATTGTAATATATTTTATAACTTACAGTTTCTGCTGTGATTCCAGGGTAAATTTTCAACAAGCATACTTTATCAGAAAGCCTTGTAACCACATTAAATTCTGCGATAGTTGATGGTTTCATGACAACTTTGTAATCCACTAAATGAAAAAAATATTATGAATACATAATGTTATAAAAATACTTGCCAATGGTATAAACAATGAGTGCTTTTGCTAGATTTTGATTATTAGAATAAAAAAAAAAAACGCTTCAAAATAACCCCTCCCCAAAAAACAAACAATAGATCTTCACATAAATAAAATAAATTTTTACATAGAACAGTTTTAATGAAGACTTGGGTCTATTGTGAGTGTGAACTTCTTCCAGCAAGCATTTTGTTGCACTGAAGATGAGCATCCATTAGTATTGATTTTTAAAATGATGGTAACATATTTTTATGTTTTAGCCAACAATATATTTTTAACGTATCCAGCGTTTGGTCATTATTTTAGTCATTTGACCTGAATACCTTTGCTTAATAGGTATTCAAAATGAAGAAATAATTGTTCATGAAATTTCACAAATACCTCTGCCTTTCTTTCTGGTTTATGGAGAGCTCTCTTCATCTACCATTGGCATGCACTTCTTACCATACGTTACAGTGCATATTTTATTGGCATGTTATAATGTCGAATTGTGCTGCTTAATATTATTATTTGTTGACCTATTTTATATAATATCTGTCACAAAACAAAATGTAACTTTGTAGAATCGAACAATCCTGTTTGTTTATATTATAATTCACTTCAATATGCCATTCCATTAAAACATTATTATAATTTTTCCTCAAAAAACAAAACAAAACAAAAAAAACCCGGATCATCACATAACATCAGTTTAATCCACTGTAAAAAAATATATATATATATCAACATCTGCTCATACTTAAACATGAAATACAGACATTCGTCTAAATTTCCGCTGATGAGTCGGAGTTTTGAGGGGTCAGTAAACTTGAAAGTACATTTTTTTTTTTGTTTGTTTCTTTTTTAATATCTTTATTTGCCAATTATATAATACACAGAGTATTTTTTATAATTAATAAAGTACATTTAAATACTAATTTCGTATCTTTGATATGTTTCTCTGTATACAATCTGCTATATTAATTGTATTGCGCCTTTCAGATTAATAATAAAGACCATATTTATATGTGTCAAGTATCTTTTAAGGAACCTCTTGAGCCTATAAAATTCTGAAGCACTTCAAGTAACTAATATGACGTAAAATATATATACCATGATATCATGTGATACTAATGGAATTTCAAAAGGATATCAATCAAATACTATACTGTCAATCCTTGCATAAAGTTACCTGGTAGAATAACATGCCTTTAAAACATTCTCAACCATCCTAGAGGTATTAAGTTTGGCGGATTGTCTTGAGCTCCAAAGAGAAACCAGATCAAATATTGACCCCATCTAATTTAGAAATAATTACTTTACAACATCCCACGGCTCGCTGGTGAAATTCCTCGCTACACCCTGGATGTCGGCGCTAATGACCTAGATGTAGATGTGCCGTAAAAAAAAAAAAAAAAAAAAAAAAAAAAAAAAAAAAAAAAAAAAAAAACTTTACAAGGGTCCCCTGGTGGTCTAGTGGCTAGGCTCGTTGGGAAAATTCCTGCGCTAATGGCCTAGTTGTTGATTAGCGGTAAAAAAAAAAAATAAAAAAAAAATAAATAAATAAAAAAAATAATAATAATAATCGCTTCTGCTTTGTGTTACTACCTTCAAATGATGTACCAACTTTTGCTAGTGGAGGGTAATTGCATGTTTCAAATGCCTCAAAGTACTTTGTGCTCACTTTTGAAATTCGATTTCCCCTGAAGAGCTGGTGATTAAAATACACGGCTACTTCAGGAATGTGAAAGTTTCCAGCAATGGCCACTGAGCATAGGAAGTTGTCTTTACCATCGGTTACTGGTTCAAGTATAGGGACCTGAAAAAATAATAAGCTTTAATGAAATTAATAGAAATAATTTATCCAAATGATTGGGGATAACTTGAAGGGAAGTTGTAAATATTTAAAAAAAAAAACAAAAAAAAACAACAAAACAAACTCAACCGTTTTTTTGTTAGCGAAATTAATATAAAACGATATGTATAAGTAAATAAGTGAACGAACATTACTTATGTGAATTTGGACCACACTTTTATGTAACCACAGACAATATTTATCGTTAAATTGAGAATACTTGACAGAATAAAGGGTTAATAATATTTTTATTAGAGAGACTGGTCTAAGAGAAAATTATGTCAAATTTAAAATCCTATGGTAGAGATGGGATGCATACAATATATATATATATATATATATATATATATATATATATATATATATATATATAATATATATATATATATTTAAACCGAATTGTTTGTCCGGCTTACAATGTAAGTATAATGATAGGCTATAAAATGAATGATAATAAAATACCCATTATTAAAAGAAATGAAATAATAATAAATAAATAACTCACCCTTAGAACTAATCGTTCACAAACGACTATCATGGAGCCAATGCATAAGAAAGAAAAGGCAGGAAACAAACAGACGTCTTAGAGTATTAAATTGACAGCTAATCTCTCTTCCCAATAAATCACTACGAAACAAAAGGGTCTTTTTGCGAAGACCACATCCAGTTACTTTTGAAGTAGCAGTAGTGATTGTATCAGTGATTCAGCGCATGCGCATAACCCCTTTGCCTTCCTATTCGAGGATTCCGATGACCAATTGCATTGGTTCTTGCTGGGAGTAAAGTAACCTTCAACTGTGAGTTAGCTTTTGTTTATGAAAAAGCTTTGCTTATGTTAGTGAGAAAAAATGAGTCTTTTACAATTAGTTCGCGATGTTCCTGACGAAGAAAAAGTGATTGGTTTCTTACTCGGAAAAATTAATGGAATCCTATTAATTTTAGCGAGTTGGATAGACTAGAGTCGCTAAAATTAGTAGAATTCTACTAATTGCGAGTTGGATTGACTAGAGTTTTTGATATCTTCTTGAGCGAGCGGAGCGTAGCGTAGCGAGCGGAAACGCATAGCGTGTAATTCTTAATAAAGGTAAAATATCCAAAAAAGAGAGAGAGAAAAGGAATAAAATATGTTTGTATACAAATATCGTTGTTTGTTATCCTTCATAACCTGCAAAACAGTCAACTTTAATGCTTAATAACTTTTTTCATAGTTGAGAGAATTGATTTAGATCATATTAACGTTTTTATTAATACATATTGCTTGCCATTATCTAATATGAATTATAACCGTAGATAACGAGTCAAGTAGTAATAGATAACCAGCAAAGAACCTATAAGCTAATCAGTAAGCTTATCAGCGAGTACGAGTAACTGTTATAAATCACTACTGCTACTTCAAAAGTAACTGGATGTGGTCTTCGCAAAAAGACCCAAACAAAAATACCCAGAAATCCCCTTCGTCCAAACCCTGCCCAAAATTTGATACCTTAAATTCCACACTCGTTTGAATGTTTACTGCATTCCACCTATCTAGGCGCACGGTAGTGCGCCAGCAGTCCAGTCAACGAACAGTTATAGATGGAAATTTTTGGAACAAAATTTTTGACTTCGTAACTTTGTTTGGGCTGGATAGGAAGTGAACATTTCAAAATTTCTCGCCCGTAGCCTTTGTGCCGGGGGGGGGGGTTTATAAGGTCCCATTTTTCGGGTTTTCAACTATATCTCGGAAATCCTGCGTCCTAGCGACATGACTATTCTATAACAAATAAAAGCTGATTACATTTCCTACAAGTTCTATTTAATAAAGTCTTTCGAGATATCTTTAGTTTTCGAAATATCCGCTCTTGAATGTCTGTCATTTTGGGGAAAAACACTTTTAATGCATATTTTTTCACCGTTTTGATGTAGTAAAATAATAACCTTTAAAAACAACAATAAAAATACTTATATCCAGTTACTAAAATATCACTTTCCTCAACCAGGTATATTCTTAAACTTGGCAATGTTTTATTTGTGCCGAAATTATCTTTATAGAGATTGCCAAGTTTAAGAATATACCTGGTTGAGGAAAGTGATATTTTAGTAACTGGATATAAGTATTTTTATTGTTGTTTTTAAAGGTCAGTTGGAGTTTCTTTACTGTTCATAGTAAGTAACTAATCCCCCAAAAAAACATAAATGTGAAATAGAGGCCAAGTTCCTGTCCCCACAAAGAAACACTCCCTTCCTCAAAAATATCCCCTCCTAAAACCCCCCAAAAACGCCTTACCATTCTACACTCCAAAAAAGTAGTATGAGTTGGTGTATTAATTCAACCAAAAATATTTGCCAATACAAGAGATGATACAAGAAAGAAATGTCCAAGTTCATTACTTGGAAGACCTCATAGTTACTTACTAAGAACAGTAAAGACACTTCAACTGACCTTTAAAAACAACAATAAAAATACTTATATCCAGTTACTAAAATATCACTTTCCTCAACCAGGTATATTCTTAAACTTGGCAATGTTTTTTTTTTGCCTAAATTATCTTTAGAGAAAAACTAAACATTGCCAAGTTTAAGAATATACCTGGTTGAGGAAAGTGATATTTGAGTAACTGGATATAAGTATTTTTATTGTTGTTTTTAAAGATCAGTTGAAGTGTCTTTACTGTTCTTAGTAAGTAACTATGAGGTCTTCCAAGTAATGAAATTGGACATTTCTTTCTTGTATCATCTCTTGTATTGGCAAATATTTTTGGTTGAATTAATACACCAACTCATACTACTTTTTTGGAGTGTAGAATGGTAAGGCGTTTTTGGGGGGTTTTAGGAGGGGATATTTTTGAGGAAGGGAGTGTTTCTTTGTGGGGACAGGAACTTGGCCTCTATTTCACATTTATGTTTTTTTGGGGGATCTCATTACTTTTTTCTAAGTATTAAATAGAATTTAGTTGCCGCATACCTACTGGCTTTTGTACTTCATATAAAACCAGGGTCTTTGGATTCTGCATAAAGTTCTCCTTACTGATTGATATTTGATACCAATAATCAACCTACATATGTACATCTAATCACTAGACTAGAAAAGTTAGAAGCTCTTCCAGATGACATTACTCTGGAGGACAAATTGATTGCTCTCTTAACTAAACTATTACACTGTAAAACACAGGAACCTTATCCCGAGGATCAAGATCACAATAGGGAAAGTGTAGAAGGCCTTCAAGAAAAATATAAGAAACAAAGACTATACACTTTGGGTTTGTAATCCTAAACTTTGCTATTTAGATGGCTCGACTTTGAAAAACTTAGTATCTGCTTTGAAGTATATTATGCAGTGAACCCCTACGACTTTATTTACTACATTTAAGAAAGAAGTCACAACTGTTTTTGTTAAGATATGTCGAAATGTTTTTTAAAACATCAAATATAGGTTCTCCTTACCAAGACGATTCATTTGATACCCCACATGATGGGTTTCAGAAGGAATGATGGCATTTCGATGGAACAAAAGTCCGTCACGCAGGTGCTGCATAACTAAGCACTTTCCTCAGAATTTTTTTAGTGTAGACTACATTACTGAATAATTTGCTGTAAATAACCTATATAAATAAAATAAAAACGTGAATAGTTCTGCTCATTTACATTTCTTATGAGGCCTGTTCAATTATTAATTTTGTAAATAATTTGCTTCCAGAGTTATGTTAATACATGATACTGTACTACTTAATAAATACACAAAAACTTCACATTCCGTCTTTTGATCTGACGCAGGAACAGGATACAGTCCCCATAGTGGGAGATAGCGCTCCTTGTAGCGCCTTTGCGAACCTACGTCTGGCTGGCTAATGGTAATGAAACAGACTTTAAAGTAAGCCCTCCTTTCCAATAGACCGATTTACTTCATTTTTACAACACTTCTTTCTCATGAGATACCCACGACGCATACCGCATTTCGTTACAATACAGCAGAAATTACGACCGTTATGAGTATATTAGTACTTTAGGTCCGGAGTAAACCCCCCCTCCAAATAACCCGATTTAGTTTATTTTTACAACCCATTTTTCTCTGTTGATTACCACCACGAATACCAAGTTTCGTTGAAATGTAACAAAAATTACAGCTGGCAGTGGCAAATTGGTATTGTGGGTCCGGAGTAAACCCCCCCCCCTTCTAATGAACCGATTTAGTTTATTTTTACAACGGAATTCTCTCTTTAGATCAAAATAACGAATACCGAGTTTCGTTGCAATATAACAAAAACTATGGCTGGTATGGTCAAATTAGTGTTTTGGGTCCGGGGTAAACCCCCCCCCCTCCCGGTGGACCGATTTTAGTGGTTAACGAACTCGTTCAATCGTTTGCTATTTGAACGCTATATTCCACGTTTCTTGAAGAAAAAACAAAAACTCTGGCCGCCATCGTGTTAACAGACACATATATATATATATATATATATATATATATGCGCATATATATATATATATATATATATATATATATATAAATTTTAACGTGGGTCATTTTCGGTGTCTACTAGGTAGGATCGATAAAGATTCGAAGAAATTTTTAAAAAATTCCGTCATGAGTCCAACCTCAATAGCTACTTTCCTTCGGAGGAAAGTGCTAAAAGTAGAAAACGTCATAGGTAATATGACGCTCCCGTATCAAGACCTGCCTGCGTGCCAAGTTTGGTCAAAATAGGCCAAACGGTGTGAATTTGTATAAGTAACAAACCTACAGACAGACAGCTGAAAGACCTTTTTTACCTGGCCTAGTGCATTCCCCGGACCAAGGCCTACCTGTGTGCCAAGTTTGGTCAAAATCGGTCAAATGGAGTGAATTTGTGTAAGGAACAAACATGCAGACAGACAGCTGATAGACGATTTTGACTAGCCTATGAAACTACCCGGAGAAAGACCGACATGTGTGTCAAATTTTGTCAAAATCGGTCAAACGGTGTGTATTTGTATAAGGAACAAACAGACAGACAGACAGCTGATAGACAATTTAACCTAGCCTATGATTCTCCCCGTATCAAGACCCATCTGTGTCCCAAGTTTGGTCAAAATCGGTCAAACGGTACGGATTTGTAAGAGGAACAAACATACAGACAGACAGCTGATATAAGATTTTTACCGAGCCTAAATGCGTCTAATTGTTTCTTAAAACATCAAATATAGGTTCTTCATACCGAGACAATTCATTTGATACCCCACATCATGGGTTTCGGACGGAATGATGGGTTTCCGAAGGAAGTACAAAACTGGCACGCCCCCGCCCCGGAAGCGGAGTCAAACACAACTTTTCGCGATTTTTCGATTTTTTCCTTTAATAACGTCTTCATATCTATCTTCATGCAAAATTTCAAGTCTCTAGCATCATGGGAAGTGCCTAATAATTTTGATGAGTCAGTGAGTGAGTGAGTGAGTGAGTGAGTGAGTCCTATAAATCCCGATTTTTGATCGCTTATATCTCAGAAACTATTTGATGTAGAATTATGAAAATTTCCAGTTTTACTCACATCTAGTAGTATAATACCTGTGTAAAATTTCATAACTTTATCATTACCTGGTTGAAAGTTATGAGAGGGTAAAAATCGGCTCTAAGACCGCCTGTAATATACACACAGTATGCTTAGGCCGGAACTTGGCCTGGCGCACTACCGTGCGCCTAGATAGGTCTTCTAAGTAATGAACTTGCACATTTCTTTCTAGTATCATCTCTTGTATTGGCAAATATTTTTGGTTGAAAATATGGTACACTTAATACACCAACTCATACTTCTTTTTTGGAGTGTAGGATGGTAAGGCGTTTTTTGGGGATTTTAGGAGGGGATATTTCTCGCTTTTTGGGCAGGGGATTGTTTCTTTGGGGGGGGAGGAACTTGGCCTCTTTTTCACATTTATGTTTTTTGGGGGTCAATAAGTTACACTTAGTTTCCATTCTTGGCAACCCTCATGACATGTAAATAATGAAAATGTCTGAAATGAAAATAGTTGTGTCATACAATTGTCATTGAAATTTTGGGCAATGGGCATTTTCCCTATCTGCCACTAGTGGCTCCATGTTTTTATTTTATTTTTGGTGAGAGTTTACTCTTTAGATTTTATTTTTCTCAGCCACGAAAACCTAAATAAAGTAGATATAAAAATAGGAATTAGTTTAAAGAATAAAACTTAGAAAGGAAGCAAAACTTACCTGAGAGCCTGTCACGATAACCGGTTTACCTAAATTTTCCAGCATAAAGGAAAGAGCAGATGACGTATATGCAAGGGTATCAGTGCCATGAAGAACAACGAATCCATCGTATGATTTGTAGAAACGCTGTAATTAAGTATAAGATAAATTTATAACTTTGTTTCTCAAAAGAATCAAATTATAATATTAGTCATAAATATTATAATTTGAACCATTAAACAATATTTACCACTTACATGTCTATGAAGAATCCAATTTGAACGCTGACAGTTTTTTTTTTTTTTTTTTTTTCAAATTTTAATCAATTAATTTTTCTACCCACTACCCAACAAATTATCAGAATTACACGACCTTGGTCAATGGAAAATGGAGTCAAATAGAATTCCTTGAGACTGTTTGGACGTCCAAATCGCTGACTTCAGCCTCAGATTGTAATGTAACCTGGGGGAACTGGTAGAAAACGTTGAGATTAGTAAACACGTCTGGTTTCATTTGACTAACGCGAACATGGAAAATGTTGTCACCTTGTGAGTGAAGCAAGAAAGGCATTTGACGGTCATTTTATTTCTATTGACTAAGACGCAACTATGTATTCTTGGGAGCTCTAAACGGTCTATATATACTGCCTTACGCAATATTCACAGATTCCCCATATAATTTCTGCAGACTAAGGTGCATCTTTGTCTTCTAATGAGGCAAGCATGAAAAGCTATGGAAGGTCTATATACACTGTTTCACGTATTGTTGAGGGACTGTCCAAATAATTTCTATGCTTAGTTGCCTAGTTAGGTGCTTACATTTCTTGAGAGGCAAGCATGAAACATGGGCGTATATAGAAAAAAAAATTTCGGGGGGCGGGGGCTGAGACCATTTCTGGTGTATGGATTACTAACAATTTAGATCTTGGAAGATTTTAGCCAACTTAAACGCTATTACACCCAAAATAATGTTTATGAACTAAATGGTCTTATTTAATTTATTTTTAAGGGTTTTATGAAATTTTTACCGATCAAATCAAAATTTCGGGGGGGGCTGCAGCCCCCTCAGCCCCCCCTTATATACGCCCATGGCATGAAATGTTCTTGACGATCTATATACACTGTTTTACGCAATGTTCAGGAACTGCGCAAATAATTTCTATAGACTATGGCAGAACTTAGTATGAACATGCGACAAAGATTTTTGACGGTACATTACCCCGGTAGTTATTACCAGAATGCGATCCTACAAGCAATTAAAGAAGGTACGTAAAATGGGGTCACATTATAACAGTGTGGAAAATTGGTACAAACCTATACTGCTAATATAAGCTTATATATTCGTCTGAGGGCAAGCAGACAGATATATAGGTATATATAGGTATATATAGGTATATATTTGTCTAAATTTCACCACTGTACTAATGTCAACCCATTTTATAGTATCCTCATTGAGTTATCCAAACGACCAACCAAAGTGTTGTATTATTTCGTCTTCTGTGTTGATAATATCAAAATTTTCAGACGAACTGCAACTAAATATAACAATAGTATCTCTACGTACTTTAATATCCTTTGCAACTCTTATCCAATCTGACATAGCCATGTTACTGGAATCTAGAAGAACGTCGTACTCCCGGATCTCATATAAAACCCTCCTCTGATTCGGAATAAACCTGAAATTAAAGTTATTATTTAAACTGTTATCATTGATAACAGTAATTAGCCTTAATTAATTTACACTTACGGCAATACAAGTGGTGGCGGTTTCTTTTTGTCATAAGTTTCTAATTCGTAGTTGGGATCGTGAGTCTGCGGATCTTTTCGAATAAATGCACTAAGACATCCCTTGGCAGGAGTTAAAACTGTGAAAAACACCAAATTTTTCAATTAAATAATATTAATTAGCAAATTGAAAAAATGGGGAAAAATAAAACAAGTTTAGGTTATGGAGGAATGCTATTTAACATGTGTCCATAATTTCAATTTTCAAATTTATTTAAATTTTAAAGATTTGTGGCGAAAAACGTAATATTGTAAAATGTGACCGATCATTCATGCCTTATTGGGCTAGAGATAAATACGATCTAAATGAAAATCTAACGTAAATATCTTTATTTTAGCATTGAACGTTCTATAGCTTTGACCTAACTACCCGAAAACGTTACACGAGATTGGAACAAAAATTAGACCCAAAAGTACCGCCAAAACAGTATTAATCAAAAAATATCACATGATTTCCGCAATAGCGGTCTTCGTTTGTAACCTGGTTGTTTTTGGGATAATGTTTTTCTACTTTGATCGGTTCCTGGAGATTTTACCAAATGATTTCTAAAAGAGCAACTACAAACATGCTGCATTGAGAGGCTAAAGAATGTGTCCATGTTTTTTTTAATAATGGAAGTAGGCTCAAAGGAGAAAGGAACGAGGAACGAAAAATAAATAAAATATATGGCAATTCAACGCGTGTCAATGTTGCCTATTCAATATATTGAAAGTAATAACTAAAAAGAATATTAAAACTGTACAAATTGAGAAAAAAATGAAAATCAATTAATCAATGAAAATAACATAAAACTGTTGTAAATTAAGTTACTCAAGAATAATAAAACCAAAGTTGTAAATAAAATATACTCAATAATAATCTCAGTTTTGGCGCTCGAACATCAAATAAATACTGTGTCTGAACGCTGAGAGTTCGTACTGTATGAGATATATGTAAATGGCATGGATTGTTGTGGGGGATGCCAAATGTAAGTGAGTTATTTGTGCTTGTTATCGTTTGCTCGAGAAAGTTTATAATTTTATTAATTTTTTTTGTCCACTGTGTAAATAATATGTGGGCGTATTTTGTTGAGAACAGTAAGCAGTACGTCTGCAGTGTCGTTTTCTTTTTTAGTAGTGCGTCGTCAACGCATCCACCATGGAATTTTGATCTTGTGCTTGTCAGCATGTGTTGGCACGTATATGTCCTCGTTGTGTTTTAAGTATATCTCCGTTAGTATTTAAGATGTCGTATTTCCCATTCATAGTCCGTCCTCTGGTTTCTAGTAATAGTATGCAACTGGCCATGTCCTGACAAACTATTAACTAACTACTAAGTCCTAATTATAACACAAACATTTCTTTGGGGGAGGGGGTAGTATACTTACCATTATCACGATTCCTAACCATACCAATGGTTCCTCCTGTGTACAATACAAGGACTTTGTTTGCTTTGTTGCTCATGACAGGTCGAGACACTCCACCGCGATGTACGGATTTCTGAACTCTATTCAGCTTGCAATCCATTCTACTAAAAAAAAAACAAAAAAAAAAAAAAAAAAAAAAAATTTATAAATAAATTGAAAAGATATGGTCGACCGTTGAAATGAAGATGGTGTTGATCGTCCAGGTTTCGGTCTATTTTGTTATTCAATAATACCACATTTTATAGTTAAATTAAAATACATTAATAATAAACTTATTAATGTAGTGGATCTCCCCGTGGTTTAGTGACTAACGCTTTAGATTCATATGCGGGAGATGGTGGGTTCGAATCCCACCGGCGCACAGTGTAACGAAGTAGTGAGGCTTATGGACAAAAATCATTAACCACTAGTTATTTTCAAATAAGCATTTTTATTAACTGAAAACAACTCAAAACAATGTAACAATAGTATAATAATGCATACTATATGGCTATAATAATATTAATTGTAATATTAATAGAAATAATATAGCAGGTAATAACATTATTAATAACAATGTTATAAAATATATTAAAACTGTAACATATAATGTACTAATAGTATAGTAGTAAATTATACTTATAGTAATATTGCCATAGAATAATAATATTTTACCATTTTCTATGAAATTATTAAATATTTTTTTAATGCCGAGTCTGAATCGTTTTTGGATTCTTGAGAATGTAAACTTATATCGAATCCAATATCTATTTGATTATTAAAGTCATCCTCTATTATACATTCCTTAATGTCCGGACTGATTTTACTTTGCCCTTTAGCGCGGTTCCTCCCTCCCTTCATAGGGAGGAGCCCCGCTTATAAGGTTGATCTCATGAAACAATCCGGAAGTGCCGACTAGAAAATTTTGCGTTTCAGAACCCCTAGAGACCGAAAATAACCGTGGTTCAAATTTGTATATATATATATATATATATATATATATATATATATATATATATATATATATATATATATATATATATATATATATACAGTCCCCTCGGATAAGAAGGATAGTAAGATACGGATGAAGGGGTTCCGGGACAAGAAGCGTCATAGTCTAGTTCTTGGAGTCTAGGAGTTCTGCAAAGTGGAGGGTCGCGCTTCCACCCTTCCATGGGTTGTTATAGTTACATCCTATCGTTTTATCCTAGAATTCCCTCCCACCATCCCTCCCATCATCATTTCTTATTCAGTTATAGGTCAGTCAGCGCCTAGATCTGTTTTATTATTTGTGCCTTGAATTTCTGGTGTACAGTGCAGTTCAGTGAGTTGTTGATTTAAGATCTCGAAGCCTAGAAGTTATAAAAATTTTAACGTTGCCTAAAAAAATGGCTGATATCAAAGAAGTTGAATAAGGAATAAAGAAAAAAATCTGAAATCGCTAAGGTCTTTGGAATTCCTCCTAACACTTTACCAACTTACCTGAAAATAAAGAAAAACATTTATTTAGACTTTTATTTTTACTTTTTTGATAAATTATTTATTACTTATGTACGTAATCATCAATTTATGAAATTTTTGTTATTGTTTAAATAAAATGTATGTATTTTTTAAAATTAAAAAACGTGAAAATATGAAGTTTGATTTTTTACCCCTTTATATTCAAAAACTTTTTTGGATAAAATTTTTTTTGGATAATTCGAACTTTTTTATCGATCCCTAGGGGTTCGAATTATCCAAGTTCTACTGTATATATATACTGTATATACAGGGTGTCCCGCATCGAGATGTCATAACTTTAGGGGTTTATTTTGCACCTCATTTGTAGTTCAGGGACGCAGAAATGAGCGTTCTATCTCAATATGTAGCAGAGCTATTCGAACTTTTGTCTATTTTCAAAACTATTGTTTTGTTTTTTTTTTAATGAAAAACTGGGTTTTCCGGATTTCTGGTTAATGTATCATAAATAACGACCACATTTTTAGAGTCTACATTAAATTTGCAATAAGAAACACCCGTTATTGATATGTAGTCACATAAATTAAGGGCCATATTGATGTGAACTATTGTCATTAGTGTTTTCTTAACTTATTCAATATTTTCGTAATCAGCTATTTGTAGACTTGGTACCTCGTTGTTTAAAAAAAAAAATCTTTTGAGTCTATTTTTTAGCACTTTCCTCCGAAGGAAAGTAGCTATTGAGGTTGCACTCATGACGGAATTTTTGAAAAATGTCATCAAATCTCCATCGATCCTACCTAGTAGACACCGAAAATGATCCCCGTTAAAATATATATATATATTTTCCACTTTTTCTTGTTTGTTTTTCTGGCAGGGGGTCGATAAAGCAGTACACTCTTTGTTCACATTAACTGCTTTATTTGTTATATTTCGCCCGACATGTTTCGTGCCTTTTCGCACCTCTTCAGGGGCTTTCCTATGTAACAATATTTCTTTTGTAAATCCAAAACTTTAAATTGTTTACACTAATATACATATCCTGTCCCTAAATAATTTACATTTCAACATATAATTTTTAAACTTAATCTTAATCCTACCTTATCAAGAAGTCCTCTCGTCATGTTGTCTAGCTTGAGTCAGGCGTAGTACTGAAAAGTCATCTGTAGTAATTTATATGGCTGTTTGTATCGATTCTTTAGCTATTTTCATGGTATCGATTATTGGTGAAATTTGTTTTGTGAGGTTTAATTTATTATACTATGGAAAATTCTTTAAATCTGTTTTTTTATTTATGGCAGTGTTGGAATTTTTAATTATGTAAATATTTTCTTTGATTTTTCTTTTTAAAGTGTTCCTCTCTTTATTTAAAATGTGAACGTCCTTAAAGTTAAAGTTATGTTTTAAAGTTAGTGCGTGTTCTGTCAATGTTGTCCTGTTTTCGTTTGTGTCTATGCTTTTTGCGTGTTGCACGATTCTCTTTTGCAATAGCTGTGCCGATTCCCCAATGTAGCATGCGTTGCAATCGTTACATCGAATTTTGTATATATTGTTCTTTGTACTTGTTGGTTTAATTTTATCTTTAATATTGCTAAAACTATTTTCTATTTTGTTCCCATATTTCCAACTTATTTTCCCTACGTCTTTACATATTTGTTTAAGTCTATTGGCTATTGAAGGATGGTAATGAAAAGTAAAAAATCGATTTATTTCATTCACATCTTTGTCATTTTCTTTTGTTAAAACCTGTTTTCTCTCTTGTAAAAATAAATGCTCATTCAAAGCTATTTGCTTATTTAAATTCGTATTTTTCATAAAGAATTTTTGAATACATGTCTGTAATAACTTTCGCTTTTTTGAATTGTGTTATCGACCCCCTGCCAGAAAAACAAACAAGAAAAAGTGGAAAATATATATCGGGTCATCTTTCACAAGAATTAATATATATATATATATATATATATATATATATATATATATATATATATATATGTCTGTTAACACATATCGTTCAATTAGCAAACGATTGAACGAGTTCGTTAACCACCAAAATCGGTCCTCCGGGACACAGTGGTATTTTTAACTGATCTAGCTGGACAAAATTCGAAAAATTCTTGAAAACAAACCTTTATTTGGACTTTGCAGTATTTTCATAGATAGTATATAGATTACAAAACAAGAATAAGTCAGCTCAAATACGTCAACATTTAGGGATTACGGATTGTTTATATTAGAGTATGTCTTCCCACAAGGTCATTACTCCATCTTTGAATGAATACTACAGTTACAAAAATGATTTGTTGTTTCAGAAAGGTAAGTATGGTTGTCTTTCGTTATTTATCATAATAAATTACCATTAATGTTTGCTTTACGCGATGCGATTTGTAATACACTTATTGGTAAGATATTATGGTACAGTACTTTTGCTGTCCAGCCTCGTCCGGCCTAATTTTAACTTTTTCTTATTTGTCAATTAAGTATTGACTTGGAAAAGCAAGAATTAGCTGCCAGAATTCGCCTATTTTATAATTATAACTGATTTTCTGAAAAGATGCTCATATCGAAAAGGGAACTTTTTGAAGTTTGGATCTTATAAAGCCCAAACAAAAAAAAACCCGGTAGGTAAAAAAATTTACAAAAACAATTTCATTTACCAGAAGAAAAGGAAAAATTAAAAAAAAAAAATGGAGACATTCTTAAGACATTTACGTGATAAGTGGCAAACAGCAAACCGAACCAAAAGTGTTATTGAGAAAGGTTTTGGTGAATGGTTTGATACAAGTTTTGATTACGATACACAATCAGATGTAGAAGAAGATTTAAGTATATCTGCCAGTAGTGGGGGGCTATCGAATATTGAAGATGTGTTTCAGTGTTTACTATACCCGAACGATCCGTATATTTCTAGTATGAGTGCGGATATTCGACGACATAAGAAAGAGTTTCATTCCTTCCCAGGTTAAATAATTAATTTGTTGAATGAAACGTTACTAGACCAAGAATGATGTAGTAGTTTTGATAACTTAATTTTGTTTATATTTTTTGTTGTATTATTGTGATTTCAATTATCATTTTCGATGTATTTTTTTTCAATTATTATTATTATTATTTGTAATACCCTAGTCTTGAAGCTTTTTGTTGTTTTTGTTGCCTTTAAAAAAGTTTAAAAAATGTATAATAATAAAAAAAAAAAATTTTTAATTTTGGTTAACACTTACGTATAAAAGTCCGTCACGCAGGAGCTGCATAACTAAGCACTTTCCTCAGAATTTGGGTAGTGTAGACTGCTTTCCAGAACAATTTGCTTATAATATCCTACATAAATAAAATAAAAACGTGAATAGTTCTCATTTTGTAATGAGTACCTGATCAATTATTAATTTGCATCCAGAGTTATGTTTACACATGGTACCTACTACACTACGTAATAAATACAAAAATCCTCATATTATCGTATTTTGATCTAACGCAGGAACAGGATACAGTCACTCTAGTGGTAGAAAGCGCTCCTTGCGGCGGCTTTGTGAACCTACGTCTGCCGGCTTTTCTATTCAAATATATTACAAATTAAACCCCCGCTTTCCGATTGACCGATTCAGCTCATTTTTACAACACTTCTTTCTCATGAGTTACCCACGACGTATACAGCGTTTCGTTACAATACAGCAGAAATTACGACCGGTATGAGTATATTAGGAATTTGGGTCCGGAGTAAACCCCCCCTTCTAATGAACCGATTTAGTTTCTTTTTACAACACATATTTACCTGTAGATTACCACTACGAATACCGAGTTTCGTCGAAATATACCAAAAATCACGGCTGGTAGTGGCGAATTGATATTGTGGGTCCGGAGTAAACCCCCCCTCCTAATGAACCGATTTCGTTTATTTTTACAACAAATATTTACCTGTGGATTAGCACTACGAATACCGAGTTTCGTCGAAATATACCAAAAATCACGGCTGGTAGTGGCGAATTGGTATTGTGGGTCCGGAGTAAACCCCCCCTTCTAATGAACCGATTTAGTTCATTTTTATATCTCACTTTTCTCTCTATATTAACACTACGAATACCAAGTTTCGTTGAAATATAACAAATATTACGGCTGACATAGTCAAATAAGTGTTTTGGGTTCGGGGTAAACCCCCCCTTCCGGTGGACCGACTTTGGTGGTTAACGAACTCGTTCAATCGTTTGCTAATTGAATGCTATATACAAAGTTTCGTGACGAAAAAACAAAAACTCTGGCCGCTATCGTGTTAACAGACACATATATATATATATATATATATATATATATATATATATATATATATATATATGCATATATATATATATATATATATATATATATAATTTTAACGGGGGTCATTTTCGGTGTCTACTAGGTAGGATCGATAAAGATTTGAAGAAATTTTTCAAAAATTCCGTCATGAGTCCAACCTCAATAGCTACTTTCCTTCGGATGAAAGTGCTAAAAACGGCCTTTTCTGCTGAAAAAGTTAGAAAAGAACGGTAGGACACCAATTCCGACCCCTAAAATAGCGTATATTTGTGATCAGCAAGTCATTTCCTATAAGAATCCGTGATAAAATAATTTTGTCCAGCTAGATCAGTTAAAAATACCACTGTGCGGGAGGGGGGGTTTGCCCCGGACCCAAAACACTAATTTGACCGTGGCAGCCGTAGTTTTTGTTATATTTCAACGAAACTCGGCATTCATTATGTTGATCTAAAGAGAGACATACGTTGTACAAATAAACTAAATCGGTTTATTAGGAGGGGGGGGGGGGGGTTACTCCGGACCCACATTACCAATTTTCCACTACCAGCCGTAATTTTTGGTACATTTCAACGAAACTCGGTATTCGTGGTGGTAATCAACAGAGAAAAATGGGTTGTAAAAATAAACTAAATCGGGTTATTTGGAGGGGGGGTTTACTCGCGACCTAAAGTACTAATATACTCATACCGGTCGTAATTTTTGATGTATTGTAACGAAACGCGGTATACGTCCTGGGTATCTCATGAGAAAGAAGTGTTGTAAAAATGAAGTAAATCTGTCTATTGGAAAGGAGGGTTTACTTTAAACTCTGTTTCATTAGAATTAGCCGGCCAGACGTAGGTTCCCAAAGGCGCCGCGAGGAGCGCTATCTCCCACAAGGGGACTGTATCCTGTCCCTGCATCTGATCAAAAGACGGAAAATGAAGTTTTTGTGTATTTATTAAGTAGTACAGTATCATGTATTAACATAACTCTGGAAGCAAATTATTTACAAAATTAATAATTGAACAGTTCTCATAAGAAATGTAAATGAGCAGAACTATTCACGTTTTTATTTTATTTATATAGGTTATTTACAGCAAATTATTCAATAATGTAGTCTTCACTACACAAATTCTGAGGAAAGTTCTTAGTTATGCAGCTCCCGCGTGACGGACTTTTTCTAAATATACATTGAAATCTCAAAGAGATTACACGCTACAACAGGAAACTGATTGTATACTAAGCAGAAATTACTCCATCATCCCTCTCAACATTCGCTCTTGGAAACACAATATCCTCTTATACCTAGTGTCATTTGGAAAGCATAGAATAGAAACAGTTATTATTTTGTTTAGATTTCGTGAAAAATTCAGACTTCTATTCCAAACAAATACGTTTCCCATTTATCTAACTTGTTTTGCTAAAATAATTGTTTTAGTGTTAAATGAAAAATACTCATATTACTATTAAAAGCAATTTAAAAAAATAAACAATCAAAAAGTGAAGTGAACAGTGAAAAAAAAAAAAGTTTAAAAGAACGAAACGGACAGTAGTAGAAAATACTTACACGATACCAACGAATTCCGCTCTGAAAGCTCTATTTCGAACAACATTTTCTTACCTTGTTATTTCATGTTTCAGAACCAATAGACCACGAAAAATAACGGTGGTTTAAATTTATAAATTTATATATATACTAGCTGTTACCCAGTGTGCCATGCTACACCTCCTTTCTGTCGATGACTCTCCCCGTATCAAGATCTACTTGATACCTAGTTGTCTATACCCAGTTAAGAAAATCGGTCAAACGATGTGAATTTGTTTTAGTTCATAATGACACCGGCAGAGGCCAGCACAACAGCACTTCATCTAACAACCGACAGAGGCCAGTAGTAGTCGATTCAAAATGTCCGTCACAATCTGAATGGTTCAGTGTAGCCAATTTTTCTTGAACAAAACTTTTGACCTTTTGACTAAATTTTGAAATTTGACTATTTTGACCAAGCCTAGGAAATTTCTCGTATCACGACTTACCTGTGTGCCAAGTTTGGTCGATATCGGTCAAACGGTGTAGATTTGTATAAAGAACAAATAAACAGAAAAACAGACAGACACATGATTTTTATATATATAGATATATATATATATATATATATATATATATATATATATATATATATATATAGGTTTTTTAAGCTACTTAGCTGGGAATTCAATGGGTTGGTAATTCAGCATCTTTCCCCAGCGGACCCACTCCTCCTGTCCTCGCAATATTTCGCCGGATTCCTCTCCGGCTCTTTCGGGCTGTCACTCATCCTTGCTGGTAGGTCAGGGAATGCCTTATATAAATATATATTACCAACACATTGAATTCCCAGCTAAGTAGCTTAAAAAACCTATATATATATATATATATATATATATATATATATATATATATATATATATATATACATTTAAACCACCGTTATTTTTCGTGGTATATTGGTTCTGAAACATGAAATTTTATAGTCGGCAGTTCCGGATTGCGTCATGAGGTCAAACTCATAAGCAGGTTTCCTCCATATACGCGGAGGAAGCGCGCTTAAAGAAAACATTAAGAAAGTTATTGCGTTCATTAGTTATTCTTATGCGATGTGTTTAACAAACAAAACAAAAAAAAAACAGAAGGTACAATACTCTTGGCAATAATGGCGTAGAGTTAAACCGAATGAAGCTATCTATAGAATTAACACTGAGATAAAGCATTGAAATAACTGTGCAAGATTTATTTATTTGCTGAGATTATATTATATTTTATATAGGGATATGAGCAGTTTTGTGAATTTTGTATATTTTCTTTAATGCCTTGAATACTGTTAGGGAAGTTGGAGAATAGTTTTGAGTGGAGGGTAGCCATTAGGAGAGCTTATAAAAGTCCCTACCGATCGAATTTTCGAATGGACATAGAGATTGTGGTTCTTTTGGACGTTTTTAGCGCGGTCCTCCCTCCCTTCATAGGGAGGAACCCCGCTTATAATGTTGATATCATGAAACAATCCATAAAACATATATATATATATATATATATATATATATATATATATATATATATATATATATATATATATATATATATATGTCTGTTCGCTCATTTCCGGCCCCCCTAATGGTCCGATTTTGATGAAATTTGGTACAAAAATCGTTCGTCTAATTTGAAAGGTCAAGTTCGTTAACCAGCAGAATCCGCCCACCGGAACATGGTTTTTGGAGCGAATGTCGCGCGAAAAAAATTGTTCCGCTAACTTCATATGCTTGCAGGTATTCTTTTTATAGGCTTCCTAGCCTAGGATAACGAATGAAACCATTTTTAAGGCGATAGCTTTAACCGTTTTCGAGAAAATTGGGAAAATAGTTGCTGAATAACGTTTTTGGTTTGGGTACTTAAAATCATAGGATTCAGTTGAAACACTTTTCGCATGTTCGAATTTCATCGAAACTAATATGTTAAAATCTAGGCGCACGGCAGTGCGCCAGTCCAAGTTCCGGCCCAAGCATACTGTGTGTATATTACAGGAGGTCTTAGAGCCGATTTTTACCCTCATAACGTTCAACCAGTTAAAGATAAAGTTATGAAATTTTACAGAGGTATTATACTACTAGATGTGAGTAAAACTGGAAATGTTCATAATTCTACATCGAATAGTTTCTGAGATATAAGCGATCGAAAATCGGGATTATAGGACTCACTGACTCATCAAAATTATTAGGCACTTCCCATGATGCTAGAGACTTGAAATTTTGCAGGATGATAGATATGAGGGTGTTATTAAAGGAATAAATCGAAAAATCCCGAAAAGTTGTGTTTGACGCCGCTTCCGGTGCGGGGGCGTGCCAGTTTTGTACTTCCTTCGGAAACCCATCATTCCGTCCGAAACCCATGATGTGGGGTATCAAATGAATCGTCTCGGTATGAAGAACCTATATTTGATGTTTTAAGAAACATTTCGATGCATGTTAACAACAACACGTGTGACTTCTTTCTTAAATGTTGTAAATAAAGTCGTAAGGGTTAACTGGATAATATACCTGAAAGCAGATACTAATTTTTTCAAAGTCATCTAAATTACAAAGTTTAGGATCACAAATCCAAAATGTATCGTCTATGTTCTTTTCTTTTTCTTGAAGGCCTTCTACACTTTCCTTATGGTGATCTTTATCCTCGGGATGAGGTTCCTGAGTTTGACAGTGTAATAGTTTACGAAGACGAGGTATGGTTGGGATTCGGCTAGGAAAAAAAAAAGTCCGACTCGCAGGAACTGCATCATCTTAGCGCGGTTCCGTTCTTATCTCTAGACTCATTTAAAATGATTAAAATAGAAGTTGTTATTATTTTGGGTCCACATTTCTAGAAAGCATGAAGATTAGATAGTTAGCCATCGAGGTGATAAGTAAAGATGGAATGGTTGGGATTCGGCTAAATAAACCTCAATACGATTTTTGTTAAAAAATCTATATTTAGGACGTTTTGGCTAGTCAGTGGTAGCCTTCGTCAGCAATGAAAGTGCCGGGAGGTAGAGGAGGACCAAAGTTGACAGTTCCATCTTTACTCTCAAGAAGGTGTTATTTACGATCTTACCTGGGTGGGTCCCCGCCCTAGGAAGGACCCCGCTAGGCATTTGAAAAGCTATATTATCTTGGAAATCCATATCTCTAAGATTAAATTGTTTTTCTTAGTTTTCTTAACCTGATTTGTTATCAAATACATTATCCAACTATAAGCAGTTAAAAAATAACAAGGAATAAAAACAGACAAAAAGAACAGTTCGAATAAGGGAAATCAATTACTTTAAAGTTTTTTTCAAAGACCCTGGTTTTATATGAAGTACAAAAGCCAGTAGGTATGCGGCAACTAAATTTTAATTAATACTTAGAAAAAATTAATGAGATCCCAAAAAAAACATAAATGTGAAATAGAGGCCAAGTTCCTACCCCCACAAAGAAACACTCCCTTCCCCAAAAAGCGAGAAATATCTCCTCCTAAAACCCCCAAAAAACGCCTTACCATCCTACACTCCAAAAAAAGTAGTAGGAAAATTTAGGTAAACCGGTTATCGTGACAGGCTCTCAGGTAAGTTTTGCTTCCTTTCTAAGTTTTATTCTTTAAACTAATTCCTATTTTTATATCTACTTTATTTAGGTTTTCGTGGCTGAGAAAAAAAAATCTAAAGAGTAAACTCTCACCAAAAATAAAATAAAAACATGGAGCCACTAGTGGCAGATAGGGAAAATGCCCATTGCCCAAAATTTCAATGACAATTGTATGAGACAACTATTTTCATTATTTACATGTTATGAGAGTTGCCAAGAATGGAAACTAAGTGTAACTTATTGACCCCCAAAAAACATAAATGTGAAAAAGAGGCCAAGTTCCTTCAAGAGATGATACAAGAAAGAAATGTCCAAGTTCATTACTTAGAAGACCTATTAGTTACTTACTATGAACAGTAAAGACACTTCAACTGACCTTTAAAAACAACAATAAAAATACTTATATCCAGTTACTAAAATATCACTTTCCTCAACCAGGTATATTCTTAAACTTGGCAATGTTTAGTTTTCTCTCTAAAGATAATTTCGGCACAAATAAAACATTGCCAAGTTTAAGAATATACCTGGTTGAGGAAAGTGATATTTTAGTAACTGGATATAAGTATTTTTATTGTTGTTTTTAACAACAAGCTTACTCCTGGGGTAGCAGATTACTCCAGGAGTAAGATACAGAAGATTTCCATTTGCTGGAAAGGCCGGTGTAGTTTGATTTATGACATGCCCGCTCTTCTTTACCTGCTCTTCCAAAGTTCACCTCTAAACTTCCAATATAGAGTTTTGCTTGAAGATCTGACTTTTTGTTTTCTCCTCGCCGAGTCCCAACCATCCATTCACTTCGCGTCACCTCAATGGCTAACTATCTTGATCTCATTTAGTATTTATATTCGCTCTCTAGCTGGCTAAAAATTGGGCAGATTTTAATGAAATTAGGTATCATTCCTTTACTAATGGCACTCGGGAATCGCGCTAAGATGACGCGAGTCGGACTTTTTTTTATATCTCGTGAAAATTGTCAACATCCTCTCGAACATGTCGAATAAAAGTCATATTAAAGGCGTTAGGGAAACCGGCAGTAGTAACTTACACAGAAGCGGAAATTACACAATCCAGCTCTCATTCTAAAGCAAATCATTATAAACCAATACAAAATACAAACATGCATGGGCGTATATAAGGAGGGGGGCTTAGAGGGCTGCACTCCCCGCAATCGGTAAAAATGTGTCGTAAAAACCTTAAAAATAATAATAAGATCACGCAGTTCAGAAAAAAAAATTCTTTTGGGCGTAATAGCGTTTTAATTGTCTTACTATTCCAAGTTCTAGATTTTTATTATCCCATACCCCCAAAATCCTCTTAGCCCCCCCCCCGAATTTCTCCCAGCCCCCTCCGAAATTATTTTCTATATATGCGTGAACAACATATTCTCATTTACTAGCCTTGTTTTATTGAAAAAATGCAATCAAAATAACAGCACTCTATTAAAAAATAAGGTGTAAACAGAGACAAAAAAAAGTCCGTCTCGCAGGAACTGCATCATCTTAGCGCGGTTCCGTTCATATCCCTAGTTATTATTAGAAGCAGTTATTATTTTGGTTCCACTACTCTTTTTTTTTTTTATTTTTTTTTTTAATTAATTATTATAATGGCGTGTCAACCCTTAAGGTCACTAACGCCATTCCTGTGTGTAGTAAAGTCTTGAAAGGTCATGATTTACAATCTTACCTGGAAGGGTCTAGAACACACTAGAAACACTAGAAACGGACCCGCTAGTGACAAGGTCTTGGAATCCTGGAAATCTATATTTCTAACAATAAATTGTTTTTGTTATTTTACTTAACCAGTTTTATTGTCAAATACATTAGCCAACTATAAGCAATAAAAAAATAACAAGGAATAAAACAGACAAAAAGAACCTTTCGAATAAACGAAATCAATTAATGTAAAGTTTTAAGCACTTATTTCTCCGATTGACATCGCCTAATTAAAACTTTCTTTAGAACCTTTTTTGTAGAGAATTTAGTAAGCTTTCGAATGGTAACCTTCCGCTTCACAAGATTGTCAACGGTTTTGGAGATACTAACGAAAGTATACAAAGTTACCAAAACTTTTTTTGTCTGTTAATAAAATATTTTATTCTAACCCTTCCTTTACTCTAAACGTAACGAAAATTTCAACATATTAGTGTTAATGAAATTCAAACATGCAGAAAATTTTTCAACTGTATCCCATAATTCTAAGAAGCAAAATCAAAGACAAACAACCCTCCCTAGGAAGGACGCTAGGCAGTTGAAAAGCTATATATTGGAAATCCATATCTCTAACATTAAATTTTTTTTATTATTTTTCTTAACCTGTTTTATTTTCAAATACATTATCCAACTATAAGCAATTAAAAAATAACAAGGAATAAAAAAACAGACAAAAAGAACAGTTCGAATAAGCGAAATCAATTACTTTAAAGTTTTAAGCTCTTATTTCTCCGATTGACATCGCCTAATCAAAACTTTCATTAGAACCTTTTTTAGAGCATTTAATAAGCTTTCTAATGGCATTCTTCCGTCTAACAAGATTCTCAACCTTTTTCGAGATATTAAGGAAAGTAAACAAAGTTACTAAAACTTTTTATGTCTGTTAATAAAATATTTTATTCTAACCCTTCCTTAACTCCAAATGTAACAAAAATTTCAACATATTCGTTTTAATGAAAGTAGAACATGCAGAAAATATTTCGACTGAATCCCATGATTCTAAGTACCCAAACCAAAAACGGTATTCAAAAACTATTTTTCCAATTTTCTCGAAAACGGTTAAAGCTATCGCCTTGAAAATGGTTTCATTCGTTTTCCTAGCCCACGAAGCCTATAAAACGAGTACTTACAAGCTTATGAAGTCAAAAACGTAAGCGTTACGATTTTTTTTGCGCGAATTTCGCCCCAAACGCCATCTTCCAGTGGGCGGATTCTACTGGTTAACGAACTTGACCTTTCAAATTGGACGACGGATTTTTGTACCAAATTTCATCACAATCGGACCATTAGGGAAGCCAGGAATGAGCGAACAGACAAATATATATATATATATATATATATATATATATATATATATATATATATATAAATAAATATATACATATATATATATATATATATATATATATATATATATATATATATATATATATACACACAAATTTGAACCACCGTTATTTTCGGTTTTCTAGGGGTTCTGAAACGCGAAATTTTCTAGTCGGCACTTCCGGATTGTTTCATTGTATCAACCTTATAAGCGGGGTTCCTCCCTATGGGGGAGGGAGGAACCGCGCTAAAAAAGAGGAACTACTTCACGAGTTTAATATTTTTAAATGTCAAGCACGTCATTTTGCGAGGTTTATGGCTGGGGCTGTAACGGTACTTATTGTCAGGACCTTAGAAAGATGAGCATGTAGCCATAGCATTGTTCCCTCGACAAACTTCTAGCAGAGTATGGCATATTATGTTGAAGAAAACTAAAGATAATTCTGGAATCGCCTTTTCTCAGAAATGGTTAATCTAATGAAAAAAAGTCCGACTCGCAGGAACTGCGTCATCTTAGCGCGGTTCCATTCATATCCCTAGTGTTATTTTGTAGACTCAGAATAGAAACAGTTATTACTTTGTTTGCATCATTCCTAATGTAAACAAATATGAAAAAAAAAACAACAAAAAAACATGACTTTCGACTAGGGATGAAACTATCCTAAGCAGAAATTACTCTTTCTGCCGTCCCAAGTTTCGGTCTAAGAAGACTCGTCTACGAATATATTTCTAATTTACTTAACTTGCAGTGCAAACATATCCATTTTACTTTTAAATGCAATTAAACAAAATAAAATTGTACATGAAAATGAGAAAGTAGTGTTATTTTTTATTGAACTACGGCCACATTCAACCACAAAATATAATTATATTTCTAGTACAGAATTTGGCTGCATGACTTCCTACAGGTAAAGGTAACTGTCAGCTGTCCTAGAATGCTTGATGAGAACAATGAATCTTGATTTATGAAGTGCAATACCAGCCTACCTGAACCGGCCTACTACCTCGACCCGGACTGACTCTACACAGAGAATATTTACGTTTTCAGTTCTGTTACAGGTTCAAAGAATTTGTATTTATTCCCCTGTTTTATTGAGAAATACATCCTCCTCCTAGAAGCAATAACAAAATAACAAGAAATAAAAACAGACAAAAAGAACCGTATAAATTACCGAAATCAATTATCGTTTATCAAACTTCTAAGTTATATGTACTTATTTCTCCGTTTGACATCGCCTAATCAAAACTTTCTTCAGAACCTGTTTTCTAGAGCATTTAGTAAGCTTTCGAATGGAAACCATCCGTTTACCAAGATTCTCAACGGTTTTCGAGATACTAACGAAAGTATAAAAGGTTACCAAAACTTTTCTTGTCTGTTAATAAAATATTTTATTCTAACCCTTCCTTTACTCCAAAAGTAACTAAAAATTTCAACATATTAGTGTTGATACAATTCGAACATGCAGAAAATGTTTCAACTGAATCCCATAATTCTAAGTACCAAAATCAAAGAGAAAAAGAACAGTTCGAAATAGCGGAATCAATTACTTTAAAGTTTTAAGCACTTATTTATCCGATTGACATCGCCTAATCAAAACTTTCATTAGAACCATTTTTGTAGAGCATTTAGTGAGCTTTCTAATGGTCATCTTCCGTTTCCAATGATTCTCAACCATTTTCGAGATATTAAGGAAAGTATACAAAGTTACCAAAACGTTTTATGTCTGTTAATAAAATATTTTATTCTAACCCTTCCTAAACTCCAAACGTAACAAAAATTTCAACATATTAGTTTTAATGAAAGTAGAACATGCAGAAAATGTTTCAACTGAATCCCATGATTCTAAGTACCCAAACCAAAAACGGTATTCAAAAACTATTTTTCCAATTTTCTCGAAAACGGTTAAAGCTATCGCCTTGAAAATGGTTTCATTCGTTTTCCTAGCCCAAGAAGCCTATAAAACGAGTACTTACAAGCTTATGAACTCAAAAACGTAAGCGTTACGATTTTTTTTACGCGAATTTCGCCCCAAACGCCATCTTCCAGTGGGCGGATTCTGCTGGCTAACGAACTTGACCTTTCAAATTAGACGACGGATTTTTGTACCAAATTTCATCACAATCGGACCATTCGTCTTCTATTTAGAGAGCGAACAGACAAATATATATATATATATATATATATATATATATATATATATATATATATATATATAAATAAATATATACATATATATATATATATACAAATTTGAACCACCGTTATTTTCGGTTTCTAGGGGTTCTGAAACGCAAAATTTTCTAGTCGGCACTTCCGGATTGTTTCATTGTATCAACCTTATAAGCGGGGTTCCTCCCTATGGGGGAGGGAGGAACCGCGCTAAAAAGTGTGAAGACAAGTTTTAGCGCGGTTACTCCCCATCTCCATAGGGAGAACCCGCTTATGAGGTTGACCTCACGACGCAATCCAGAAGTGCCGACTAGAAACTTTCACGTTTCAGACCCTATTGATAACGAAAATATAGGTGGCCCAAATTTGTATATGTATATGTATATATATATATATATATATATATATATATATATATATATATATATATATATATATATATGCTTGTCTGTTCGCTCTCTAGCAAGCTCAAAAATGGTCCGATTTTGATGAAATTTGGTAAAAAAAAATCTGTCGTTTCATTTGAAAGGTCAAGATCGTTAACCAGCAGAATACGCCCACTGGAAGATAGTGTTTGGGGCGAAATTCACGCAAACAAAATCGTAACACTTACGTTTTTGAGTTCATATGCTTGCAGGTACTTGTTTTATAGGTTTCTTAACATAGGAAAACGAATGAAACCATTTTCAAGGCGATATCTCTAACCGTTCCTGAGAAAAGTAGAATCAATGTTTTTGGAAGTCATTATTTTTTTGTGGGTCTTTAGAATCGCGGGATTCAATTGAAGTATTTTCGACATCTTGGAAATTAATCCCAACTAATATGCTTAAATTTTGGTTATATTTGGAGTTAAGGAAGTATGCGAAAAAAAATATTCTATTAATAGACATGAAATGTTTTCGGATCTTCATATATTTTTCGTAAATATCTCGATAACGGTTGGGAAATCGTGGTAAGTGGAAGGTGACAATTCGAATGCTTGCTAAGTTCTCTACAAAAAAGGTTCTGAAGCAATATTCGATGGGGCAACGTCAATCAGAGATATAAGCGCTTAAAACTGAAAAAGTGTTTGTTTTGTTGTTTTGAAAGGGGGTTTCTCTTTGTTTATCTCACTTTTTAATTGTTTTTTTTTTTAAATTGCATTTATCAGTAAAATTAGTATTGTAGTAAAATAAGCTAAGAAAGGGTGAAAGGTATAGGTAATAAGTCTGTAGTGGGTGTGGTAATCAAGATGGCTTTGGCTAATCGTTGGCTGTTTTGAATTCTCCTATCTATATAACCTTCCTCATAGCCTCCAACTGAAGTTATCCTTATTTCTTATTTTATAGAAAGATTTAACCCACGACAGAATGGAATTTTATTAGCCATTAAGCACATATTTACAGTTGATTATTACAGTAATTTCGAGATTTTCCTGATCATGAGCTTATCGCTAAAGTTGCGTAGTTCATAATGAAATAAATAAATATTACAGTAAAACGAATTTGCTAGTAAAACAAGATACATTCTTAGAATGACAAAGAATTTTTGGTTGTTTAGAATAGAGCCTTCTCAGTAAAAGTCGAAGAGTAAGTACGTTTTCAGTACATAGGTGTTTTGAGTTATTAAGGATTATCCTCTTCTGTGTAAGTTGGCTACTGTCAGTGTCCTGTGATTTGTGATGCTAATCTATTCCATTTCTTCGAGATGTACGTAGCCGCGCTAAGATGACGCAGTTCCTACGAGTCGGACTTTTGTACATACTTACACGATCTACAATTTTTGTCTGAACTATTTTTACAATAAAACTAAACGTTTCGCTGAAAATTCGTTAAAACCTTTTTTTGCGAACTTTGACCTCGAATAAAATTGTTTGCACTCATGGGATCGATAAGGGTTTTTTACAATTCCATTATAATGTTGTCTTAGTTTTTGAGAAATCCTTTCTTATTCATAAAATATCATGACTACGTTAAAAAAAAAAAACAGAAAATTGGGCATAGCTCCTTTTCCTTTCGGAATCGCACCATACTTGAAATGAACTTTTTTGTTGGAAATTATGTCTACAATCACCTCCTAGAGTTTGGCTACTTAGACCTGAATCACCCTGTATAAACAGAGGAACATGGATAATTCGAACTTCGATAATTCGAAATAGTCTTTAATTCGAATATTTTTCTCGGTCCCTAGAATTTAGGGCTTAAACAATGTAAAGAAATCTTGGTTAATTCGAATAAAATTTTGGATAATTCGAATTTTTGACGAGTCTGTACCTCGAATGCGAAGTGGACAAGAGGCGGTTGATCTTAAATCTTGTGAAAGTATTCTCCCTTCGGGAAAAGCGGATAATAAGATACGGATGTAGGGGTTCTGGGACAAGAAGCGCGGCGGTCTAAAAATAGTCAAGTTCTTGGACTCTAGGAGTTCTGCAAAGTGGTGGGAAACGCTTCCTCCCTCCCAAGAGTTGTTTTATCCTAGAATTCCCTCCCAACATCCCTTCCAATTTCCATTTCTTATTCAGTTAAAAATCAGTCAGCGCCTAGATCTGTTGTATTTTGTTGTTGTTGTTTGTGCATTGAATTTCTGGTGTAAAGTGCAGTTCTGTGAGTTGTTGATTTAAGATGTCGAAGCCTAGAAGTTATAAAACTTTAACGTTGTCAGAGGAAATAGTTGCGATTAAAGACGTTGAAAAAGGATTTTAAAAAAATCTGAAATTGCCAAGGACTTTGGAATTCCTCCTAACACTTTACCAACTTACCTGAAAAAAAAAGAAAAATTTTTTTCCCATGAAAATGACTTTTTTTCAAAACAATAGACGTTTATTTTTATTTTTTTGATAAATTATTTATTACTTATGTACATAATCATCAATTCATGAAATGTTTGTTATTCTTTAAATAAAACGTATTTTTTTAAATTAAAAAATGTGTAAATATGAAGTTCGATTTTTTCCCCCTTTATTTCCAAAAACTTTTGTAATTCGAATTTTGGATAATTCGAACTTTTTTATCGGTCACTAGGGGTTCGAATTATCCAAGTTCTATATATATACAAACTTGAACCACCTACATTTTCGTGATCTATGGGGTCTGAAACGAGAAACTTTCTAGTCGGCACTTCCGGATTGCGTCGTGAGGTCAACCTCATAAGCGGGTTCCCCCTATGGAGATGGGAAGGAACCGCGCTAATTCAAACCTTTACATTAATATGTTATGAGAGCGCGCCTTGATGAAGATGTTCCTGCGAGGTAGACTTTTCTCCACTAATGTACAACGGATCATCAGAAATGAGATGCCAAGAATTCCATATATCAAAAATCCAGGATTGGCTGAAAGAGAGGGAATTTACACATTGGTTTTGAAATTTCACATTGGGGTTAACAGGAGTCACACGGGCATAAATGAGTCTGCCGTTTCCAATTACGAAACGTCTTCTTTGACAGAGATACCTCAATCAAATATCTGAACATTACTTAAAGAAAATTCATTAGGCTTTAGAATAATCATTTACCTTCACAATTTCGATTGCCTTTAATATTTCGATTACCATTCGATTTCGAAACCGTTTTCGAACAATTAAGGTGGGATTGGAATAGTCCAAAACTGTCAAAGTCTATAGATAATTTTTTTTTTTTTTCGACTCCCAACGTATCCATAATGAAAATTTATCTTAGCCTAAAACAATTTTTAATTCAGACCGTCGTTTACCAGTACTCGAAATCAAAATTTCGGTTTCCAACTATGGTAAAATAAAAAATATTACTTACACTTTAGTTCCTGAAACTCCAGAAGATATTCTCGCAAACACAATAACCCACATTCACTGCTCTACAGTAGTCAAATAATTCACATTATTAGATTTCATGATTCTCCTCGTCACTGATAAACCACTAAACAAATGTCGGATTTAGCTCTTCCGCGAGGGACATTCAATAACTGGCATGAAACGAACGAGATTAATCAAATAATCCACTCTAATTAGCTTCATTCCTCTCCAAACACTGATAAAAAAATTCAGCTAATGTGGCATTTATCACGATAAAAAGTCTTAGTATCAGGAATAGCGTCGTCCCATCATGTTTAAATGTAATCCTCATTTCTGGCGTAATTTGGAAAGCATAGCATAGAAAATCTAGAAAAAGCAGAAGAGGAATCCGGCGAAATATCGTGCAGAAAGAAGGAGCAAGAACGCTGGAGAATGAAGCCGCATCACAAACACACACACAAACATATATATATATATATATATATATATATATATATATATATATATATATATATATAGGTGCGTGTGTGTGCATACGGTGTACTTTAAATTAAAAATACCTATTTAATATTTGCCAACTTTAATAAAAATACAACGGTCAGGGTGTCTTAGGCCCAGTGAAACTTTTAAATTTCAAATTGGGATCTTTGTCTTCTGAGTTTATAATGATTTTTTTAAACTGAAATCAATGGTCCAACCAGATTTAAAATCGGGCAATAAATTACAAAGTTATGGCAAAAAGTTAAAGAAACGGTAAAACTGAAGGAGAGCGTCCTCACCACCAATTTTTTTTTCAAGAAGAAGTTATTAAGCACTAAAGTTCACTGTTATTAAGGTTATAAAAGATGGCATAAACAACGTATTTGTAAACACGCATATTAAGAAGAATGTCTAAGGGTGGGTTTACACTTGATAGTTGTTGCAGGATATTTATATCAGAGAGAAATTGCTAACCACGTAAATGTACGCGTAAACCATGTAGAATTTATTGCAGACATACATTTTACGTGGTTAGCAATTTCTCTCTGATATAAATATCCTGCACTAACTATCAAGTGTAAACCCACCCTTAGTCAGAATTTCTCTCTGACATAAATATCCTGCAATAACTATCCTAGTGTAAACGCACCCTAAGACGCCTTATGGGCAGACGTGCTATGCGTTTCCGCTCGCTAGGCTCGCTCAAGAAGATATCAAAACTCTAGTCAATCCAACTCGCTGTTATGGATAGAATTCCGATGTTATGGCGGTTATAAATGGTTTATCAACATTTCAAATGAGAGTTTGTTTCCCAATGTTAGATGTCTGCGCATGCGTATGTTTACAAATACGCTGTTCACGCCAACTTTAACGTCAATAACAGTGAACTATAGTGCTTAATAACTTCTTTCCTAGTTCAGAGCAACTTTTTTTTAACGGATTCGTGTTTAGTGCATCAAAATACGTTATAGTGCAAAATTTGAAAAACATCGGAGCTGAGGACGCTCTCCTTCAGTTTTACCAAAGAAACAACACGAATTTCGTATCTATTCTTTTAATTTTGTTTCAATAGAAAATAATTTATGCACTTCTTTTTTATATTTTTAGTTCAAAATGATAAGAAAAGTTTTTTTTTAAATAAGAAGTGAAGGAATAGAAATAAGTCTGTGGGCGTATTACGTATGAGATTACTCTCTCAAAGTTTACCAAATGGTCTTAGCGAATTTAAATCCTTAGAAGCAAAAACAATTTACAACAATAACTAAAACCATTCTTTCTACCTAGTTAATATAAAGTAGTGAGTCAGCATGTACCGACGAGGTTTATTGAAAGTTGTGGCATGGCTCAAGGTGCAGACTTTTAATCCCAGAAATTTTCCAATCGTCCACACGCGAACCACAGTGAAGTACATTTAATTCACTGTGGTTCGTGTGTACACACAATAAATTTTATTCCTCTTGCTCACAATATGAGGAGATTCGGATGAGTTGCGGGTCCATAAAAAACTGGGTGCCACAGAAAATCCAAATTCTTCTCTTCAATATAGTGGAAGTATTTTAGGTTTTTGAAAGAACAAAATTAGGTATGTGGTTCGAACTCACTTAACCACATCTGTGGTTAGGAACTGTGGTTTTAAATCACCTTTCAGCTTATCGAGGGACCTCAGATTGGCATAAAACTATAAATGATTCCTGTATTATTATTTATTTTAGTGCATTAGAAATTATTCACGATCAAAGCATTTACTTGCATTTAAAACTTCGAAATATTGCACTGTGTAAAACATCTCTTCATATGTATTGTTTATTTTAACGGAATTTGAACCGAGAGGGTATGCTGAATTACAGAAACACAACTAGATGTATATATTAAGTTTTAAGTCATTTCTGATATCCGGTACTGGTTATTATACACATAACAGCCAAAAATTACCTTTTTAGCGCGGTTCCTCCCTCCCTTCATATGGAGGACCCCGCTTATAAGGTTAACCTCATGTCGCAATCCGGAAGTGCCGACTAGAAAATGTTTTGTTTCAGAAACCATAGAGAACGAAAATAACGGTGGTTCAAATTAGTGGGTATATATATATATATATATATATATATATATATATATATATATATATATATGTATATATATAAATATATATATATATATATATATATATATATATATATATATATATATATATATATATATATATACAGGGTGTTCAAAACTCGATTGACACCCCCCCTTTTCTCCCACAATCTTTGAAATTTAAAACCGAAACTTGGTAAGTCTTAACGTGGTCCAATGAACTTTCGTTGGACCTAATGCACGACCCCTCAACTTTCTCCAGTTCTTCTCCAGGGACCCTAACTCTAGAATCTCCAATGGAAAGGGGTTATTTTTATGACGGATTATTGTAGGTAATTGAATTTTATGTCGATTTTATATCTGTCATTTTTTCGCTAAAGCGCACCAATGAGTAACAAATTGCGAAAAACCGATAAAACCCTTGTTTTTCGTCACTTTTCTGCCAATAACGTAGAAAGTATGCCCGTAATGAAAAAAGTAGTTAATATAAACGTTGTAAATTTACTTTCCAAAGTAAACTTTATAAAGTAAAATTTACTTTCCAAGTTTGAGACAGTGGCCTCGAGACAATTTACTTGCCTGATCTTTTTACGATCAATAAAATATTTACTGAGGCACCTCTGGAAGTGCCAACAATGGTTGGCTTCTTCCAAATTTTGTATTTTTTATTTATTTTTTTTTTTACTTTGGTCAGTTTTATCAACTTGTACATAATATCTGGATCAACATACTTGATCATTGTACTGTTATCTGTACAGATTTCAAATAAATAAATAAATAAATAAAAAAATATATATATATATATAAATTTGGACCAACGTTATTTTCGAGGACATTGGAAAATAGTTGTTGAATAACATTTTTGGTTTGGATACTTAGAATCATGAAAAGTTTGGGGTATACTTTCCTTCATATCTCGAAAACGGTTGAAAATCTTGATAAGCGTAAGGTTACCACTCGAAAGCTTACTAAATTCTCTACAAAAACGGTTGTGAAGAAAGTTTTGATTAGGCGATGTCAATCGGAGAAATAAGTGCTTAAAACTTTGAAAAAATTGATTTCGTTTATTCGAACGGTTCTTTTTGTCTGTTTTTATTTCTTGTTATTTATGTGTCTGTCTTGAGTGTTATTTATATTTAAATAACATTAATTTATGTAATTCTGATGTTAAAACAAATCATACTATAATATTCTAAAACAATATAAATATAATTTACCTCAATTGTATACTCAACAACTACTCTAGTCAATGTACTGATGCTACACCTGCAGAGTAAATTATTTGCACCTCTGGTTAAAGGAGGGTTGCAATTCCCATATACCATATAATCCATTTAAATATAGATCTCAAAATAAGTCGTTATCTTTTAAGAGCAATTAAATTTCATCTGATAATAAATTAAAACCAGATGTTTATATTTTATAACAGTACCATTTAATTGATCAAAATTCAGCGCATACAGACATAAATTAGGGAGTGTCAGCAATGGCTGCCTTCTCCCCTCTGTTCTTCCTTGTGCAATAGATTAGGAGATCTTTATTTACTTATTGTATTATATGTCATATGTATACAGATTGTAAATATTCAATAAAAAAACAGACATATATTTATATTACTGGGGAATATTGTTGTTACTGGTACGTCTCTAGCGGTTGTTTTTGTAGCGTTTTATGATTAACGCCGTACCAGAATATGTATTCAGTAGACTCTCCCTAATCCGGCGTCGTCGGGACCGGGGTACAGTCGGATTACGCCGGATTAGAGAATTCAGTTAGAAGCGGTCGCTTATGTATTTGAAAACATAATAATATGTACCATTTTTAACATGGCTGTCAGCCCTATTCAAGAGCTCTTGAATTCTGCTGGGTCGACAGAGTTACATGCTTCCTTTTCGTGGCCATAACAGAGCAAATAAATTACTCTTAAAACTTGCACTCCACTCGCGGTGAATGTTCGAACTAGACTGGCTAAAATCAGGCGTTCCAGCTGCAGGTGCCTTAGGAGAAACATTTATTTTCTAAGTAGAAACACAAGTTCCTGCTTCTAAAATGAAACATATATGCCTTCTTCCATTCCAAGCATATGACTTTGATTAAATGAAATACCACGAAACGAATGTTTCGCTAGCTAGGAAGAGAAGGTTTTCTAGGAACCCTCGAGCAGGTCTAGCTCCGGCGAGTTTCGAGGTCCGTCAGTCATTCCTCTCGGAGACCACCTAGGGAGAGAGAGTCTACTTTATATGTATATATAAAGAGAGGAACTGAACAGAATATAGTAACTCTTGCGAGGACTACAAAGGCCTTAATCTAACAGAGAACGAACTCACTGTAGACAAAATCATCATCAGATCTATCTGGAACTATCGGGATCGGTCAAAACTTCAAACAGACTTACAATACAAACATGCCAATCCGTAGACCTTCGAAAATTTGTTAACGGTCCTTACTAAGCTTCCAATAAAACCCTTCATCATGTGCTAATCATACTTTTCATATAAAAACTTTGTTATAAAAAATCTGTCATTGCCTTTCCATTACAATCCGAGAGCTAGGACACTTTCCTCTCGAACCCATCCCAAAACCTCCTTCTGGAGGTTTCAGATATGTTGGCCCCGATGTCAATTATTTCATTCAATGACACGCAAACATTCTAAATTAGAAAGTGTCAATCATGATTAATAAGTTGAAATTATATTTTCGTTTGGAGTTGGCGTTGTTATGAAATCGATGGATATCATTGTTTCATCGTAGGTCCTTTTCTTCTTTCATGATTAGAACAGTAGCACATTCCGAAAATTGTCCTGTTAGATTTTTTGGAATGTGCTAACATTTATTTTAGGATTCACATTTCACCATTATTCAACAATTTTGAAGGGAATAAATTAGGCATTAATGACAGGAAATACAAATAAATTTCCCACTACATTATTTGGCAAAAGTTATTAGTTTCATTATTATTATTAAAAATACTATAAACCTATATAGTCTACTTTAGCTCTGTCGAATCTTTTACTCACGTGAATCAAAATGTTTCTCCTATGTTATTTGAAGGCCCCAAATTTTCATGTCACAGAATTAAATGGAAAAATCCTATACTTATTGAACATAAAATAATCATATACTAGCGTTATAGAATAGTAAGAGTCATTTTTTGATTACTAAATGGAACAGTTATGTATTCACATTTAGATAATAAAGGTCAGGAACGTTGAAAGCTTATAATTAAAAATATCCTCATTTCCTCTCGTTGTGTTAACCTTGGATAAGATACTACGAGTATAATGTAAGCACCCAAAACGATTTGTACACAAGAAACAAAGAGGTCATTAACATTCCTAAAACAAATGTATAGGACATTATGTTACTGTGTGAATAATTAGTTCAGATATCTTTCGTTTTGAAAATATTAAACCATCTTTTTATAATTCGTTTTTTCACTCGAGAGATAATAAGAAATATGTGTGACATATACTACCTAATTTGGGAAATTATACATAAGGGTGTGCTGGGCACTTATGTTAGTTTCATGTTTTACTTGGTCCATAAATTACTTTCTTCGAAATTTGGCCCACTTAAAAAGTAAGATTTTCTCCCTATGGAGGGAGGGAGGAAACATGGGCGTATATAAGGGGGGGCTGTCCCCCAACCCCCCGAAATTTTGACTTGGTGGTAAACATGTGTCATAAAACCCTTAAAAATAAATTAAATGAGATCACTTAGTTCATTGAGGTGTAATAGCGTTTTAGTTGGTTAAAACTATTCTAAGTTCTAAATTGTGATTATTCCATACCCCTGAAATGGTACCAGCCCCCCCCCGAAATTGTCCCAGCCCCGCCCGAAATTATTTCCTATATACGCCCATGGGAGAAAACGCGCTAAAAGCCCAACTCAAAGGTACTGCGTCTTCTTCGCACGTGCTCTTATCGTTCTTTTCCCTGGATCCATTGGGGGGTTGGGGATTTAAGGACAGAAAAACACTTTTTAAGTAAACCGCCTTAAGGGTGCGTTTACACCTGTCACTTAGTAATAATAATAATAAACAACATTGTCGGTGGCTTGGTTGACATCGGGAAGGCTATTCTCTGAAACAGAAGGTTTCATAATAGCCATCCAAGATCAAGTTCCTACAAAATCCAACCGACGACATGTTTTAAAAGAAGCGAGCATCTCTGATAAATGTAGATTGTGCAACAAAACGTATGAGTCGATCCAGCATATTACGGCGGGCTGTGAGATCCTTGCGGGATCTGATTATCTTCAACGTCATAACAACGTGGCCAAGATATACCACGAAGCTCTCGCAGAAAAACTCGGGTTGTTGGATAAGAAGGTCCCTTATTATCGCTACGTTCCACAAAGACTTTTAGAGAAAGATACAATAAAAATGTATTGGGACGAAGCGATGTTGACGGACCGAACTTTCCATCACAATAAACCGGATATTCTTATCATTGACAAAGGGAATAAGAGAGCTGATATTATTGATATCGCTGTCCCGAATGATGAGAATATTCGGAAATCTTATGCTGAGAAGCTTCGAAAATACCAGTAATTGGCCATAGAATTAAAAGATCTGTATAAGTTAGATTCCGCAAGGATAACAGCTATTATTATATCGGCTAATGGACTCATTCCGAAAACCACAGTCACAGCTACAAAGTACTTGAAAATCTCGGAGGAACTGATTAAAGAAGCACAACAAGCGGTACTGCTCGACACTGCGAGAATAGTTCGAAAATTTTTAAACGAAATCCCGTGATAAGATACATAAAAATATAATAATAATAAAAACAACAATTCTTTCGGTTGGCAATAGCCCCCGACAGAATTTACCCCAGAAAACTGAGAAGAACACACCCCATAATAATAATAAAGCTTTTATTTGTTCCAATAATACAAAAATATAAGAATAAAAACGAAAAACAAAATATAATAATGCAAAAAAACAAAGATACTTCCATATTAATACATAAGAAAAAAAAAAAAAAATCAGTCCCGTAACAGGCCACGAGGGCCCTGAGGGGCAGATACTATAGAGGTATCTGGTTCATGACCATACGGCACACTAGGGAGATAGTATGTTCAGTACTATGCTCCGGCCGCCTGATTTTCCCCTTGGCCGCTTCGACTGCTAGAGTCATTAGCACCCAAGGTACCCATTATTAAATTATTTAAAGGCTGGGTCGGCCTAGGGACGGTCAGGGAGGCCGAATTCAATCCATGAACGAAGACACTAGAAGAAAAAATCTTTAGTGCTTGCTCGGGATTTGAACTCAGGCCTCCAACTTATTAGTCGAGTGCTCTACCACTGAGCTAACCTCGCCCCCAATACATAAGAAAATAAATGAATAAAATACTTTAGGTAGTTTCTTTTAAGGAACAAAGGTCCATTACTGAACCTTGGCCTCTCCCAATTCCATCCATTTGGATCTATCCTCGGCCAGCTTGTACCAAGAAGGACCAGCATGTTTGCTAATGTTGTCTTCCCATCTTGTGAAAGGTCTTCCTCTCTTCCTGATTCCATGAAGGGGGTTCCAGAGTGTCACACTCTTCGTCCATCTATTATCTGTTGTCCTGATAAGGTGCCCAGCCCATTTCCATTTCTGTGCTTTGATCCTGCTTGCTATATCTGTGCAACCTGTCTCTTCCCT